>OY728133.1:1523952256-1524560185 GCA_963277665.1 Viscum album | reverse complement strand
TCATTTCCTAAATTATCAAAAACAATAAGAAAGTTTTTCCTCAGTTTTGAGTACGTCGCTTGTCTTTTTACTAAAATGTAATTTTAAACTAGAAACATGCACTTTGACTCATACCAACAACATCATGTATTGGTTTTTATGTGAGACTAATTCTTATATGTCAAAAATGGTTTTTTAATTGATTTCCTAAATTATCAATAAAACCTAATAACATTTTCTCAGTTTTCAGTGAGTGACACTTTTTGAAATAAAATATCGATTTTAAACAGATAACAGACACTTTGAGTCATACTGGGGACATTGTGTATCATATTGAGGTGAATTTGATTCCTATATGTAAAACATGAATTATGGATCATTGTATTAAATTATAAAAACAACAAGAATATGTTTTCTTGGTTTTGAGTATGTTAGTTGTCTTTTTTACTAAAATTAATGTTAATTTTAAATAAAAATAAGTACTTGGAGTCATACCAGTCACACCATGTGTTGGATTTAGGTGTGAATTATTCCTACATATCCCAAATTCTCAAAATAATACTAACTTCCGATATTACAATGATTTCTATTGCCTTTCTTTATCTAACTACTAACACTTTATATTGAGTCAATGTTCTCAGTCGAAAAACGTTTCTCATTATTGAAATCTAAAAGAGGAGAGGAATATCATATGCCAATTATATCACAATAATTCACCATAATGGGCACATGAGCTTCCTTTAATCTTCTGGATTTTAATAACTAAATTTTTTTTTCAGTTAAGAACATCAACTCAATATGCAATATTGATAGTTTGACAAAGAAAGGAAATGGAAAGCATGATAACATTGGAAGAAATAAGCATTATATCTATTTTGTTTCATGTTGAAGATAGTTCAAAGCAAAATATGACCTCCTAAAAGATCTATAAAGAAAACTAAATATGTATTAGATAAAAATGACAAGGAAATTAACTTAAAAATAGTAGATAAAATGTTGACAAAATTAATTAAATAATTATTAGGAACTCACATTTTCATGATGGTTGTATGGATTCTTGACACATTTCCTTATTTTCATTATCTTAGTTGTAAGATAAAATAAAATAATACACCTGTATAATAAAATAATTCTTATGTCATTAATAATAAAAATAAATAAATTAAACATAAATATGAAACAATACATTAATTATGTGGACAATGATTTTACTATGGAAACATAAAGATTACCTCTATGATTGAGAAGTGGAGGGAACTTGAAGGAAAGTGATAAATTCAAACACTGTATGCGTGAAAAGGTTTTGAGTGAGAAGAAGCTTGTGGATATTTTGGTGCAGAAAGGCATGAATATGGGTAGACCACCCCAACTCAAACAAAAGAATCCACCTATATAAGAAAATAATTCTTATGTGAGTAATACTAAAAATAAATAAATTAAACATAAATATGAAACAATAAATTAATTATATGGACAACAATTTTATTGTACAAACATCAATATTACCTTTATGATTGATAGAGGCATCGTTGTTTCTCTTCCTGCAAAGGTAGTGGAGGGAACTTGAAGGAAAGTGATAAATGAAACACTATAGAGATGAAATGGTTTTAAGGAAGAAGACATTTGCCAAAATTTTTGTGTATAAAGTCATGAAAGATGGGAAAAAATATTATTAAATAAATGAACTCTACAAGAAATAATGAAAATTAAATCAATGTTTCATTATATATTTTTTTGGTAAAATAGAGAAAGTATATTATAACATTACATTTACATTTTTCTAAAGGGTTTCCTTTCTTATAGTTTGTTCTTACAGGGGATTTATAACATCATCATGTTCAGAAGACATTGTATGCATGAGTAGTCTAACATTTAATTTATATTATGTTAATGTAGCAGAGAACATATAATATCACGATGAAAAACATAATATATTAAAAAAACTTTTACCTTCTCATTAAACTCTCTTTATTTTTTAAAGGTTTTAGGGATTTGGTTTCTATATAGAGAATACAAATTCTCTCTTTGTGGTCCAATCTAACATACAATACATTTTATACATTGAGACTGAAATGAAATTATTGTGATCTCCCAATTATAGGTTCATCCTCGATTGAATTTTCATATAACCCATCATTTATTTTAGTCGCCAGCAGGACAATCAAACAATTCTTGTTTGATGGATCTAAGACATAAAATACTTGCAATGCTTGTGATTCCACTATGAATGGCTCATCTTTCCCCTCCCACACTGAAATTCACCTTCATGAAACCCATTTCATCAACTTTCATTGCACTCATATTGTCAACCCATTTGCAATAGAAAATTAGCACTTGAAATGTTGTATAATCCAACTTGTACATCTACTCTATAATGCTAAAATATAACATATTTGCATAAATTGTATTTCTATCCTTGGAACTAGATATGTACATCACTTTTTCCACAAGTGTAACACCACTATTTTGCATCATACTACATTCATCATGTTATTTTTTATAGAACATATAACCATTGATTACAAAACTAGTGTAAGATATAACATTTTCATTTGGTCCCCTAGCTAGACACTGAAGTTGTTTGAAAATTGAATTCATATTTTTAGATAACTCTTCATAAATTTGATCTTAGAACCATCCTATAAACTATTAATTATGTGTATTTTATATTCATACTTCATCCCTTGATGGATTCAAATCTCTAATAATTTCATTGTGGGCTTCAATGTATAAATCAACATCTTCACTATTATGTAAAATGTAAAGGTGTTATTTTTCCCACTCCGTCAAGGTAATTGTAACAAAACTCTTCCAAAAATCCCTTCACCCATAAGGCATATGCTGTGACAAAACTTTGGGAGACCAATTATATCAACATATGATTGGTAATTGGTACATAATTCAATAGCTTCTTCAAAAATATATCATTCTACAATAAATCCTTCTAGATGACTTTTATTCTTGACATATCCTTTTAAAATTTTCATATACCATTCGATGGGGTAAATCCATCTGCAATGGACATGACTACATAGTTGAACCTCTCTAACTAAGTATACCCTCATGTGGACCATTATATAAAATAATAATGGTGGGAAGAACATATCTAATTCACACAATATGACCAAAACCTCCCTATTCGTGATTGAAAACTTCATCGGGTCTATTACTTTACTACAATGACTTTGAAAAAGAAGTAGTCTGGTTAATTTATGCAGTACATTTTGAGGTATAATTCAACAAAAATCAACATGCATCAAATCTTACATCAAAACATAAAATTCATGCGATTTTAGTCCTTTTAACTTAAAATTAGTCATTGACATGATATTCTTGACATTTGATGAATACCCTTATGGAAATATTACACTATTAAGGAAAAGACCAAATTGTAATTTTTTCTATCTAGATAGAGTGTAAGTTTTGAGAGGAAGAAAAGTATTCCATTTACCCTTCAATAGTGCCAACTCTTCCCTTATCCCCATGTCAATCATGTCCAACCTAGCCTTGATTCCATCTTTCATTTTTCCAGGAACATTTAGTAACGTGCTAATAACACTATCAAATAGATTTTTTTCTATATGCATGAAGTCAATAAAATGTATGACATACAAACAATTCCAATACGATAATTAAAATAAAATTTATCTCTTCTTATAGCCTGATTTTGTAAGTTTTTTAGAAAATGGTTCACCAAAAACACTATCAATATCTTTTACTTTATTGAATAGTTGATCACCAATTATTGGAGACAGTGTTGTATCTTGTTCAATATTCTTATAGAATGTTGTTGTCTAGGATAAGTATTTATGTCATCATGGTAAAAGTTTCTAATTTCCTAAAAACACATTCTTTAAAGAATGTTTCAACCAAATTGACTATATGTGTTTTTCACAAATGGGACACCCAAAATTAATTTAATGCTATATAATGATAAATTTCTATAAGCGGAGAAGTTATTTATCATCCCATACAATATAGAAATCAATGTAAATTCTCTACTTCTACGAGTATCATACATTGTAACACCTTTATCCCACATCAATTTTAGATCTTCAATAAATGGAGCCAAATAAACATCAATATCATTACTAGATTGCTTTGGTCTAGATATAAGTAGAGAAAACATAATATATTTGAACTTCATACATAACCATGGAGGTAAGTTATAATTTACCAACATGAAGATCCATGTACTATGAGAACTACTATATACACCAAAAGGATTTATTCCATATGTAGATAATGCAAGATGAAAGTTTCTTGGCTCATTTTCAAATTTAGGATACTCATTCCACTATGGAGAATATGATAGATGGCATCAATTCCCATATTTAATTCTTGTATATTCATTCCATGTTAATTATCTTACGGTTTCCTAACACCCATATAGTATTATAAACCATGGAATGATAGGAAATTACCATATATATTTTGAAGGACTTGATTCATTTTTCTTGTATTGATCCACACCACACTTAAGGTATTTTATGAGTGATTCATGGTCCTTTTGAAATAATATGCAATCATTTGGACAAGAATTTATTTTTTTAGAGTTCATTCCCATTGAATGTAGCATTAATTTAACATCATATGTTTGACATGGTAGTTCATTTTATTCTAGTAGCATATCATTTGGGAGACCAAGTAGTACTGTAAATCTGTTTTTACTCTATCTACTGCCATATTTCAAATTATATAACTTCAATATAGATAAAAATGTTTTGTATTTAGTACAATTGGTATATAATGGTCTCTTATCATAATTATTTAACTTCTTAAACAACTTTGTATAATCACGAAGGTCATCATCAATTGTGATTTTTATTTCTTCCATGTGATCTCCATCATCATTTACACTAGTATTCATATCAAATTATTCATAAACTGTAGTATCATCCCAATCGATGTGAACATTTAGTTTTTACCCGTGTTTAGTACAAAATTTATATATTTGATCTATTTCGTGACAAATCAAATGTTCTTCCAACTCTTCCAGACTATTTTTTCTTGAATAACAACAATGTAATCATGGACAAAGGATTTGATAAGGGTCATATGAATGCTCTATTACAAACTTTATAAACTATTTAACTCCATATTTATACTCTTTTATCAAATGATTAGCGTACATCCATTTTTGATTCATATCCATCCTATTGGGTTCATAAAATATTCATTTTGTACAATAAATAAATAAATACACATAATATATTCATTATCAAAGGTGGAAGTTATATATAATTCTAATAAGGGAAACCCAACATTTGATTATTTCAAAAAATTTAAGTATTCTTTGAAGAAAATGGGTAATTGAATTTAAGAAAATAATCACTCCACTATGGTAAGTGTTATCCTCTGAATTCATCAAAAGGTGAAAGTTATAGATAATTTTCATCCTCATTAGATCATCTTATGAATAGTTATAATTTCATTTTGTTTTTAGAAATAAACCTCTATCTCTTGTAGACATGAACCTATGTTGCTTGAAATACTCAAAGCAATAGTCATCCATAGGATGAATACTACTCAGAGTATTAAAATACTCATAAAAGAGATTGATGGGGGGGGTGAGTCCCAAGCAACACATTAGAATAATAACTATTTTGGAGATGAAACTTATGAGGATGATAGTTGTAATACATTGTGTTCTCTAAAAGGGGTAATGTCTCCCATTTGTGGGAATTACATGGATGGTAATCAGAGATTCATAAGGTTGGAACCAAAATGCAATGTTAAATAATGATATGTTTTTAGATGGATTAAAGTAAAACATACACAGTGTTTATTAAATGTGCGATGAAAGAAATGAAGTGATTTTTAAGAAGTATTAATGAGTGGGTTATCATTTCAAAGATGTATTTATTTTTACAAAGGTATAGAAAAATATCCAAACCATTTTTTGATTTGGGGTCAGTAAAAATTTATGGTAATTGTGTTTGAAAGAGTAAATTGATTTGTGGTAGTGAAAAATCAATCATATTAGATAATTAGATAATTAAATACTGACTTGAAAAGGGTGGGTGGAGATGTTTTTATGATGACAAGATAAAATTGATAGATATGTTTTACTAATTAGAATGGGGAGATTGTTAATAACTAAAAGAATGATGAAACATCATAGAAAATCAATATTTAATTGAGTAGCATAGGGGGGAGCACATGGGGCTGAGGTAGACTCAAAATAAGACATTAATGGTGAGGAAAATGAAAAAGTATTATCAACGACAAGAAATACAACCAATGATAAAATCAATGAATAAAATTTCATTGGTGATCAAACAATTTCGGTGCAAACTCATAGGAGTAAGCATCTAAAAAAACATCATTTTTTCCCAAGTAGAGATTAAATAATTTAGAGAGGCTAACAAGGATGACAATTAAATTAAATATATACTTGAAGATCTTGATCCGAATAAGAATAATGTGACATGGGATATTTTTCCAAGGCTAGAAGACATAAATTTCATTAGAACCAAGTGGGTGTTCTGTAATAAACTCATTGACTATCGAAAAGTGGCTCAAAATAAAGAATTGATAGTGTGTAAGGGGTATTTCTAGATTAAAGGCATTTATATTTATGATAAATTTACTCCCATATCTCAGTTGAAAACTATTTGAATTTTCTTGGATATTTCAGTGAAAATTTAGTTAAAAGTATACCAAATGGATTTCAAATCTATGTTCATCAATGGATTTATTAATGGGGGAGTATACATTGAGAAACTATATGGGTCTATTATGGATGAAAATGAGAGAACGATGTGTCAGTTAAATAATTCTTTATATAAGATAAAGAAATCAATGAGGGCCTGATATTTAAGGTAGGATCAATACCTAATAAAGCTTTGTTTTTAGTAAGGTAGAGTTGATCACAACCACTACATCAATAAGGAGAATGATCAAAGGATGTTGGTACTTGTATATATTGAAGACATAATATTTGAGGATTGGACAAAGAACAATGTAATTTTTTGTGGATCATATGAGGTATGATATCGAGATGTCTATGATTGGTGAGTTAAACATTTTCCTTGTTTTATAAGTGAATAAAATAAATCATAGTACATTAATTTCTCAATCAAAATATAAAAAATAGGTTCCTAAGTGATTTTAAATAGAATATTACAAACCAATGACAACACTAACTACTATATGGATGAACATTTTCAAAATTTGACAAATGTAAAGAGGTAGATGCCATGGAATATAGGTATTGTGAGCCTATTATACCTCAAAACAACATGAACCAACATTGGGTTTGATATATTTTATGTTGCACAGTACCAGTGTTATCCCAAGGAGTTCCACATGCTATCAGGGAAGATGATACTTCAATATATATAAAAAATAGTGAATTTTGGGTTTTTTTATTATAGGATAGTGCAAATGGAGTTGTTGAGATACATGGATGTGGTATGAGAAGGTTTAGTGGATAACCAAGGTAAAGTAGTGATATCAAAAAACCTGGATTTCATTTGAGCCTTAGTTTCATTTTACCCTTAAATTGTTCAAGCCTTGGAATAGTTGGAGCCTTGATTCTAGCCTAGATTCAAGCTTGGATTTAACAACGAGGAGTGCCAACAACAGGTGGCTTCCATGAAGAGCTTCAAATATCGAGAAATGGTTCGTGATAGTTAGGATTCTTAAAATAGATCAGGAAAATTTTATGAGCGCTTCCAAAAAAGTGCTGATAAAGATAGAGATTTATCAGCGCTTATTACTTAAGCACTGATAAAAGATTTATAATTATAATCATAAATAATTTTTTAAATATATTCATATAATTATATTTATAGTAAATATATTCTTTATTTAAATATATTTATTATAATTTTATAATTATTCACATATATAATTATTTATTTATAATTATATAAATACTTTTCAAAAAATAATATTTATATCAATGTATATTTTTAATAAATATCAATATATATTTAATATATATATATATAATTATAGTAAATATATTCATTATTTAAATAAATTTATTATAATTTTATAATTATTTAAATATATATAATTTTTTTTATAATTATAAATGTATAAATATAGTAAATATACATTTATAAATATATTTATTTATAGATATATTTTTAACATTATTAATAAATATTTAATCTTAAGTGCATGCATATTAAAAATGAGTCAAATTAAATAATTAAAAATGAGTACACTTTAACAATATTGAAAAAATAGATAAGTTTTATCAATTAAATATAAATTATTAAAAAATATGGATATATATTGAAATAAAGATGAATACATATTGAGAATATTAAAACATAGTAAATAAATATATATAAAACAAATAATATAAATTGATTAAATTCCCAAAAAAATAAAAAATAAAAAATAAAACATATTAAAAATGAATAAATAATACCTAACATTAATAAAATTAAAAATAAATAAATAAAATTTACCGATTCAAAATATAATATATTAAATGTGTCATGTTAAAATGAAATTCTAAAATGAATACTAAAATTTGAATAAATTACATAAATATTATATGTGTTTCTGTATAATATTTCTTTAATTGCATAAATATTTTTGTGTGAGAATTGTATATAAAAATGAATTAAGTATGTATATGTATGTGAAATTAATACAGCACACATTTGATCTATGATAAATTGAAAAATCAAATGACATTAAATTATATTCATTACTCGATGCAATTAGTCAGTATTTTTAATTCATATTCATTTTTAATTATAAACCATTATTCACTGAATATATTAATTTTTAATGTAAAATCATAAATATTTTTATTATATAAATCACATTTACACACACACATATTTATTATATACTATTTATTAACATTATAAATAACCATTTAATTAATAAAATGTTTAATATTTTTCTCAATTTACTATTTTTTAATTTTTAATTATTTAATTTTTATTTTACATATATCTATATATTTAATATATACTATTTACTAGTATTTATAATTTATATATAGTATAATCAGTTTATTCATTTTTATCAATAATTATTTAACTAATAAAATTTTTAATATTTTTTTAATAAACTCATTTTTATTTATTTAATTATTTAATTTTTTTCAGACCTTTATCAGCGCTAAAAAAGCACTAATAAAGTATCCCTTTATGGGTGCTAAAAATAAAGCATTGATAAAGTGATGCTTTATCAACACTAAAAAAACACTGATAAAGGGAACATTTATGAGTGCTTTTTGATAGCACTGATAAAGGTCAATACTGTTAAACGACTATTTTGTAGTAGTGCATGAAGTAGTATAACATTGTCACATTATGTTGTGGATTGTGATGCTTTATGTGAGTAAGGTTATTACTCATAACCTAAGTTAGTTTTCCCAGTATAGTTATAATTTGTTCATCTCGAGTTGTTGCTCTAGCTCCAACATCATTATCTTACATAGGAGGAAAATCCCTACATGAAATGCTTGCGTTGATACAATTTCTATTCCTTCCAATTGGTGCATTTCTAAACAATGACATACACTATATTAGATAATGAAATTTTAAAATTAGTGAAACACTAAAAAAATTATGTACAGATAATCTCAAAATCATAAGCTTTCTTACCTTGAGAATATTCTCAAAGTCATTTATAGGATTATATTTCCATAATCTATGTTTTCTTAAATTTAGTTTCCAAAGTTTCTACTAAACTTTCTCTAATACTAATTATAAATACCCCGACCATAGTATCCTGGAGTTGGTGCCTTAATTTATTACATTGATACTAAGTACAATAAATTGTATTCCAAAGGATCGATTAGTTTAGTATGTTTGGAAAACTAGATACAAAAAATACATATTGCATTGCAAATTGAAATAGAAAACAACATAGTAACTCCATTGGAAACACCCATATTATCCTAGATTTTCACTAAATGTCAATCATAATATATATCTTGGAATCCTGGGGGAAAATAAAACATAAGAAAGGGGTGAGATTAGATGCTCAATAAGGGTAATCATAAAATAAATTCTATCATAAATAAACATAAATAATAAGGCAATGTGAATGACTAAAAACACATGCCATTAAAATATAATCCTGAATATAATATGGAAGGAATAAAAGATGATCAAATAATTCCATATAAATAATCACATGAGAATGAAACTTAACCATGGATATTATACTAGTTGAATAATCACATGGATTATCAACAACTAATCTCATAATGGGGGAATGCATAATTCGAGACATCATAAACAAACAATCAATGCTTTGACCAAGACACCATACATAATTAGGTAAGACATCAACCAATACCCAAACTAATTTGTCTCATGATAACTACCGATGCATGAAGAGGATATTAACCATCCAGTGTAATATGATGGATGGTATCAAAATAGAACATCCACAATCAAACTGATCATAACAAATTCAATAAAATATGGTAGATGGTATCATAAGATATCAAACTTAATAAAACATAATATTCAACAAAGGTTGTTGACATGGATTAAAATACTCTAATAAAATCATTCAGAAATTATTGTAAGAAATACCTCTTTACTTTGAAATCATTTATTTAAAAAGCTACAAAATTATAAAAGAAAACATTTTTTTTGAAAATACCCTTGTAAAATTTTAAAGGATTTCTCAAGACATTAAGACATCATGAAAGAGGGAAAAGATACTCATGCCATATAAGTAAAAAATACTCATTTTAAATTTTGAATAAGAAACATTTAAAAAAGTATTTTTAAAAGAAAGTGTGAGTGTTATTCAAATGAATTGATTATGTGTATCAGCTATAAATCCAAAAAAATAAGTGGAAATACAATATAATATAGTCAAAATTCATTTCACACATAATCATATCATTAAATAATCAATGGAGTATAAATTTAACCCAAATAATGAAAATTGGGTTAAGAATTCCCTTACCACTTTGTAATCAGTCAAACTGTACGCCCCATAAAATTAATGACCATCAAATGAAATATCGAATGACATGAAGATAAAGAGATTCATGATATGATATATTAAAGGGTATTATGTATTCCACACACAATAAATAAGGGTTTAATAAGGAATATATCTCACAGAAGTAAAAGTGAGATGAGAAACCCTTACCTTATGTATGAAGGTGTTCTGCACTTGTACTTAATATTCTGGATAATCTAATTAGATTCATTAAATACTTAATTTAGAACCTATTTAACATATGTTTTATTTATTATAATTTATTAATCTCATTTATTTCCATTTAGATGAGTTATAATGTTTAATTTCATTGTTCTGATAGCATTCGTTTTATGGTTTTATGGTTGGTTCCCTTGAGTAAAAATATGGGAGTTCTTATCAAATGGGAATAAATTATCTAGAAGTGAAATTATTTAGTATGAATAAAATTACATAAGTTTAAATGGTCTCAAATATAATTTGTTTATATGGAATGAGTGTGATTAATTAAATAAAATATTGATAAAAATGTCTTAATTTGTTTTGGCGGGTTTTATTACCATCATGAACTTGTGTCATTTTATTTAATATTAGGTTTATATATTGGTTCTAGAACATTATAAAAATTATAATATTTATATTAAAATCTTATTTAACCATAATAATGGTTTTATAACTATCCTTTAATGTGGTAATGAAGAAATGAATACTCATCTTCCACGAAGGCAGTGAATCAACACATCACAAATGATGTTTTCATTTTTAAAATAAAAGGGGAGGATAAGAGATTTTATGATGGATAATAAATTAGAGCAATAAAATTCTAGTATATATGTGATATTGGAGTTACCATTCCAATTTTGATAGGGGAGGTGATGAGAGGATAAGAAAATAATATAAATTAAAAGAGAAAGAAGGAGGATTTTACCTCTTAAATATCATCTCCTTGGAAACCTCCTTAAGACACTTGGATTTGGTGTTTTGGTAGTACTAAATTTCTTGGATGTTGGGAATAGGTTTGTAAAGGGAATTGGGTAGAATTTAAACAATATTCAAGGTTGAGAAGGTGTGAGGAGAAGGGGTGGTATTTATTAGGGAGGAGAGGGGGTGATTTATTATTATTTTATTCACTTCATTTTTCGATGTGTAGATTTCAAAAATGGACTTCATTTTTTGAAAATAATTTTATAATTATGATAAATTTATTTTTTAAATATAATCATCATTTATTTAAAAAATACTAATTTTAATATTATTACCGATTTTATGACATTTTGAAAAATTAATTATGGTCTCATAAAATTATATTATAATTATAATGAAAAAATATTAATTTATGAATATATTTTATGAAAATAAATTTTCTTTTAAATCATTATATTAATTATAATTTTTTTAAATAAACATTTACGTTTCACAAAAATACCAACACTTAATTTATCTTTTTAATACATTTATTTACTTATTACATGATATAAATATATCATATTTTCATTTATGCGATACCAAAATCATATTTATACTTTCATAGGTGAAGTTATTATTCTAATGGCCAAATTACTATTCCTAATAGTTTCATTGATATTTAATAGTATATCAGAGTTTTAAACTCGGTGTTGCGTGTAACATAAGATATCAAAGATGTAAAATTTAAAAGATACATACCATAAAATCTTAGGGTGTTACATAAAATAACCATATAAATAATTATAATATTATATATGATCCAATTATAACATTTCAATACCCATTTATTGATAATTATTTTTTGAAATAGTCATTTCTGAGTGTTAACTACTTTGTTTTTCATATATTTTTCAGTTCGGTGGTTTTGGTCCTTGAATATTGATCATGGTTCCATAATATCCAAAATTTTAATAATGATATAAATATCATATTTATTCATTATATACATATTTATAATCTTCTTTGAAGTTAATACATTAAAAATGAATCACATTGCTTCTTGGAGGTGGTAGTCCACAGATACGCACGAACGACGATATCATTTTTGATGAGTATAAGGGTAAGAAGGTAAATAATATATTATATTTATAGAATCATAATTATTACATAAATATTATATATATATATATATATTCATTAGTTCTATCTTTATAACTATCCTAATAAAGTGGTGATGAAAAATGAATTACACTGCTACGTGGAGACGGTAATTTGTACATATGCACAAGCGATATTTTCCTCTTCCATAGGATGAAAATGAGATGAATACAGGTTGTGAAACCATAATAATAATATTTAATTATATTTAAGATACTTATTTTATTATATGAACATGGTTAGATAATATTTTAAGGAGGTAAAAAAACAAATAAAATGAACACACACGGTTAAAAGTTATACCTCTTTATTGAGAAACCTCCATTGGCTTACACATTAAGCCTTGAAAGGATGGTATTTTGGAAATAAAATAAGCTATAGTATGTGGGGAAGGATGATATTATGGTATCTAGATATTAATTTTCCAAGATAAAATGATAAAAAATGTTAATAATGAAGAATACGAGGCTCCCTTTTATAAGCGAAGGAAGGACACACATGAACTTACTTAAAAGATTAAATAATATATATATATATATATATATCAAAATCATGTAAAGTGGAACCAATACACCCAAAATTATAATATATGATGTTATAAGGTTTAAATAAACTCAAACAATCACATTTTGAAACATTTTGGATACATTTTAAGCCTTATCTCCTAGGTAAACCACTTTAAACTCATTTTAACCTTAACTATGATAACTTAAATTTTTACCATGATAAGTTAATTATATGAACCAAAATAAAATTTTATTTCTAACCAAATTTTTACATACTAATTAAATTTTTTTAATCCATTTTATCATATTCAATTTCTATAGGTGGAATAAATTACTTTTAATATAAGAACACAAAACACATAAAAAACAATTTTTGGAAAATACATGATTTAAGAGTAAAAAATCATTTAACCTTGAAATAAAATAATAAGTTGGTTTACATGATTTTTTTGTTAAATAATAAAAAAACAATTTTTTATATTTTTTGATCAATCCAAAATTGAATGGAATCTTTCAACCATGCCATTAAATAAAAATACCCAAAATAGTTTTTAATTTGAATAAAATATAGCTTATATTTTCAAAAGTCAAGAATGGCTTCCAAAATTCAAAATAATTAACTAATTAAATTTAATTGTTTTCTAAAATAACTCATACAATAGTATAAAGTCAATTGTTAGAGAGATTTTAGATCTTTATCTAACAGTTTTAACCCAGTTTTACCCGATTTTCCCTTACCAAGATGACAAACATTTACCATGGTTACTATTAATAATGAAAAAAATTAATTTGAACTCATTACCTAATATTAATTATTATATTTAGAAATATTTAATCTATTTAAAAATATTTAATTTTTAGATTTGGTATAAATTAATTTTAATACAAGTGCATAAAACTCAACGAAAACTATTTTTTAGAAAAATGTATTTTTAAGCCTAAAAATGAACTTATAAAAAAATAAAGTATAATGATGATTCCTATGAAATTAATTATATTATTTATAAATAAATTATACTTATGTAAATTTAGGATCAAATTCAAAACATTATTGAGATTTTTCAAAGAAATTAAATGATAGTTTTACAAAAAAATCGGTATTTTTCACTGTCCACTGAAAAATCCATATTTTCAGAAAAATACCAAAATTTAACCCAATTTAATTTTGATATGATGATTTAAAAAATGAAATTAATTTAATAAAATGAAATTTATAAAATTTTATAATTTATATTTTAATCATATTCCCAAATAAAGCTATGCGTATTGTGCTATTGTTTCTCTAAAAGGAAAAGCTTACTATAATTAAATCTATGTTGTTACAACATGGGTGGTTAGGAGTTATGTTTTAGATTTTAACCTAGATTTGGGTTTTTTTAACGAAATTTTATGTTTTTCATCATTGTTTATGGTATTCGGGAAGAACCCATGAGTGGTTTTTGATATATTTTGAGTTTCAGGGTGAACGAGGAGGGAATGCAGAGGCAGATAGTAAGTTGTAACCATGGAGAGCCCATGTAACCAGGTCTATAATATTACAATGATGTTTCAAATGGTTGGTACATGTTTTTTCCAAACCATTCATCCAAACCATGCACAATTGAAAAACATTTAAAATGTTTATGTTTTTACCCCTTCTTCATTTGAAAGTGTTGTTTATATTGATGCTATTTGTTGTGACCTATTATAAGGGTCTATTATGGTTTAATTTATTTTTATTGAGATTATATTGTGTATTAAATGAGTTTGTATATTGTTTTTTATAGACAATTCCTCCCATAGGGGCCTCCTATATAGTAAGGGAGGGCGTTATAGAGCTTGTCCTACAGGAAAACCCTCTAATTGACCCTGATTTTGTGGAATTAGTGATCTAAATGATTTATACCTTAGGCCAAGAGGGAGAAATAAGTTAAGAATGGGCAGTGGACCATGATTTTGAGTTTACTAAGAATAATCCACCAATATTCCATGGTAGCAAAGGTACCCATGATCCTGATAAATGTATCAAAAGGATCAAGAATGTATTTCTTTTTTCTGTGGACCCCCAAGACCTTAAAAGTAGGATTCACCACTTAAATGTTGGAAGGATTAGGAAGGAAATGGTTAGAATCTACGGTTTATATCAGGGATATGAGGATCTCACTTGTACTACTTTCAAAAATGATTTTAATTAAAAGTTTTATCCTAAGACACTGAAGGTGGTGAATACCTATGTGTTCATGATGATGGAGAAATGAGACCTTTTTGTGATGAAGTATACTACATTTTTTTTTTCAATTTAGTTCATTTGTATCTTGATATCCTCATGTATGACTATCTTAAGTTGATACATTTTGAAATGGGATTGAAGGTTGAGATCAAGTCAATGCTTATCATACTTTTCCTATTTACTTATGTTGAGGTGGTGGATAAAGCAGTTATGGATGAGGCGGACTTAGAAGGGAAAACATGTCTTCATGGGATTTCTTCAGTAGTGTGTGGTAGCTAGAGATGTTATTTTGTCTAGAAGATGAAGTGGGATGAACCTTGATAGAGTAGTGTAAATGGTTATCAACAATCATCAAGTTCGATTTCAGTGGTTTTTAGTGGATCTAGTTTTTCTGTGTAAGACTTTAGAATATCCTAGAAATATTTTTAGATCCAGGCATAGAAATGACATGAGATTTTGAGGCCCGATGAACCCGATATTGATATTATAAATATATTAAATATATTAATATCATACATATGTAGTTTTAATAAAATGGTAGAATAATTCCCAAATAAACTCTTGGATTAGAAATTTGAGAGCATGATTGAGTTTGGAGCATAGGGTTTACTCTAGGACTAACCTAATGTTGGTCGGTGTGATACGTACGGTAGAGGTATCCATAAGTGGGTAAGTTTAATTAAAATAAATAAATAATTTTTTGTTTGTTTTATTAAATGAACTAATTAAAATCATCTATAAATAATCTCTTATGATGATTTTACAAGGTTTAGTTTCAAACCCTTGTGAGATCTAAGATGAGGTTTAGATCATTCCTCATTGGCAAATCAGAATCAAATGATGAACAAAGACCAGATCAAAGTGGATCTAGAGGTAACGAATGTAGTGGGACTCATACTTCATTGGTGAACATGTTGTTCACCAAAAATAGATCCCAATTGAGGAAAGAAATGTTATTTTATAGATTATCACCCTTGATTTCTTTATAAAATCATGGATTTGATATCTAATTCTTAATTGGTGCAGTCTTGTTCTTCACACAAGCCATTTTTATGAATTATATTTATTAAAACTATTTATATTTTTGTTGTGCCATGCTAATAATTTTATCAAAAACTATGTGATCTTTGGCTGGGATCAATTCATCCAATAATGTACACCTTCATTTATTATTCTTCCCCAACCCTTTCTTTGCATTCTTCATCATTGGATCGTTTGGCAGTGGTTTGGCTTGTCAGGTTGGATTCAAGAATGATCAAACCCTCAGATTCATTGTGGTATCATGAATGACATGTGGATCAATAATTTGTAGATTTATTGAGGAAAAACATGATATGTGGGTTATAATTTTTGGATCTATGATTTATAGGGTTGATAGGATCGAGTTGGAGGTGCACATGTGGCATTGTGGGATTTATATGAATCACCGAGATCTGATTTCCAACCACTAGAGGGATAGAAACAATGGCCATAGGTGGATTCCTTAGATTTTGTGTGTTCTTTAGGCACAATTATAGGTAGCCAGAATGGATTGAGAAGCTGCATGGGAGATCCAAAATTTATATGGAAAACATGTCTATATTCCATGTAGTGTGAAAGAACACATGATATGCTCTTTAGATTCTACAGAGCTAGGGTTTTTAGGAAAAATTTAAGGATTACATTCCATGTGGTTGGATCTATACACTATGTGGCCTCTACTAGGTAGCCAGGATGTGTTCCATTTGGAACATTCCCAATACCCCATGTGGAGTAGCACGTTGTGTACTCAGAGAGTTCATAGGAACAGGACGATACCCAGGCATTACCAGGTACATGTCTAGGCACACAATTTTGGCACAAATTATATGGACACGACTAGTTTAACACCGATAGGCCCTGGGTGGATGAGGCATGCTGTGTTCCATTTTTATATTACATGTACAATGATATGGCTTCCAAGCCATGTTCAAAGGAGAACATGACTAGGAGATGAGGCGGGTCACATGCCATGTGGACCCCCATACACGCTGCATGCTTCCCTTAATAACTTCTTCCTATTATATATTCTTCATTAAGACTTTTATTTAGGCCTACTATTATCCTATCTTAAGTTTTTTTCCATGTATAATGCGATGGTGGACTTCATTTTTGTATATGAGATACGATGTGAGTTGTTCTGAGCGTGATGCTTCTTCAGGTGACATTTGATGATGTTAAAAACTGGGTGTGATTATTAGTGTTTTTGGGGTTAATAATCCCCTGTTATATGAGGGAACAGATTCTCTATATTCTTTATATAGATGATATTAGGGTCAATACTCCCCTCTTACACTAGGGTGCGATTTCCCCATATTCTTTACATATGTGATATCGGGGTTGGTACTCCCCTACCGCACTAGGGTACATGTTCCTCATACTACTTACACATGTGTTAATGGGGTTAGTGATCCACTATCACACTAGGGAATTAGTTCCCCATATTATTCATATAGGTAGGGTCAACACTCCAATTAATACTATAGGGCATAATTTCTCTACCAACAAAGTGTAATTCCCCCATCTTCAAGCTCTGACGGTGTGCAGGTCCTCCATGGGAGTTGTGGATCCCTTGACCATAGAATGAAATTATGGGGTGAGTGCCCATACACTCATATTATAGTGATGTTATGTAAGATACATGGATCAGAGTTGTAGAACCCTTGAATGTAGTGTACAACGGTGAGGAACAGACCCCTCCACATGATTTCTTATGCAATTGTGCTTGATGGTTGGCATTAGAGATAAACCTTGGAGTTGTGGGTATAATCATTATTATTATCTAGGTTGTAGAGATGGATATAATCTTTCTATATTCATTTGGGATTCTTTTTGATCATTTTTTTATATTTATGGTTGCTGTCTCAATTTCTGATTGACATTCCTTCGTTAGGTTGAGTTGACTACTTTTATTGTATCCAATCTATTTATCCCTTTGGTTTTCAGGGTGTCATACTATGTATGTATATATTCACTCCTGCATGGTATTTTTCCCACACATTTTTTGTATTATACAGATGAAATATAGATTGTTGGTGACCTTGGTGGAGATTAGGGATACTTGGGTGCATTGATTGCGTATGGTGGTCAGGACTAGGAGATAAGGAGCTGGGATCTCTCTCAGCTTACCTTTATTGTTGTTATTTTCAAGTTGAAACATCACTATAGTTGGAAATTAATTTTCACCCCTTTTATGCTTTAGTTTATATCTTGTTGTACTCTGATATTTTCCTTAGAGTTTATTATATGTATAGTTTATCTCTAGATGAAATAGTCTTTTAATTTTTATTTATCTTTACTACTGTATGGATATGGTTGGGTGCGTGCATACATGCACATTAAAAAAATGCCTCCCCTTATAGTTATGACTTCTTGATGCTGGTTTCCAACCCTTGGCCTATTAGAGATGGGCTTGGGGTTGTGACAACATAACCTTCTTCCAGCCAAGTGGCCTTGGTGGGTCGGGTCATTACAGGTTTCTTATGGGAGTAAGTTAATGAATTGTTATTAGTTTGGGAAGTCTATCCATACTGGACCTAACTTCCCAGAGGTTATAAGGATGTGCCAATAGTGTGGGAATCCGGTTCATCTTCAATGCTTCTATAATACTTCCTTGTAGGGTAGTGGAGTTTATTATTATTTTTTAAGTGTTTAAAGGTGTGAACATATGATTCTAAGGGTGTGGGATCTTATCCTAAGTCTAGGGTGGATTCTCAGCCAAGTAAAAAGGCATAATGTGGGCCTGATTAAAGAAGTTTTTATATAATAGAGATGGAACCTAAGGACTCTGAATCTGGATCGGTCACCATATGAGGTGTAATTTTTATTTATTATACTATGAATTTATCCTTGTTTAATAAAAGTGTTTCCCATTTGTTTATATAGATAAATTTTATTGATGCTTTGGGTATACAAGTAGGTTTTATGTAATTTATGATGGATCTTCTTACCCATTTGGGAAAGAATAAGGAGAATCAACTATATGCTAAGCTTTCTAAATGCCAATTTCATACCTGGTAGGTAAATATTTTGGTCCATATGGTTTTTAAAAAAGGGGTTTTAGTAGATCTTAAGAAAATCCAATTTTTTATGTCTTAGGAGAAGCCAAATAAGGTGTTTTAGATCATGATCTTTTTAGTCTTGGTCAGGTATTATAGATTCTTTATTTGAGACTTTTCCATGCTAGATTCTCCCTTGATAGAGTTATTTCAAAAAGGGGTGAAGTTTGAGCAGAGTGATAAGTTCCAAATTTTTTTGAGGAGTTTTAGGTTTGATTGACATTATCTCTAGTCTTGATTATTCCTAATCCTAAGAAGGGATATGCAGTTTATTGTGAAGCCTCAGGTGTGGAGTTGGGGTGTGTGATTATACAATATGATCATGTGGTATCCCATGGATCTTATCAGTTATTCCTATACGCGAGGAATTAACCCACCCATGGATTAGAGTTGGTAGTTATGATGCATGTGCTGAAGACTTGAAACCATTACCTCTTTAGGGAATTATTTACAGCCTGAAGTATATTTTCACCTAGAGGGAATTGAACCTCAAAAAAAGATAATGGTTAGAGTATATTCATGAATTTTATTTTGATATTTCGTACAATCTTAAGAAGGGTAACATTGTTGTCAATTCCTTTAGAAGAAATATATCAATCTAGGCAGTTAAAGAATCAGTGGATGAGTGGAGCCTAATGGGTTTGTTTACCGATATAAGTTTTTAAGTACATAAGGATAGAGAAAATGTGCTTTTGATTAGTGTTTAGGACACACCATCTCTTTTTTATTAGGTTCAAGGTGATCAAAAATCCTACCCATATTTATAGCAGATTAGAAGCATTTTAAATGGTGGGGATACCTCAGGTGATTAGTCTTAGTCTCTTGATGACACCTTTTCTCTTTAGGAAGTGGATGGTGGTTCCTTTTACCTTGATTTAGTAGATAATGCATGAGGGGAATTATTATAGCTGATTCATTCATCTTAGGGACACTAATAAGTTTTATACTTTGAGGAGTTGGTATTGGTGGACTGGTATGAGATTATTGGTTATAGATTCTGTATCTCGATATCATTCCTACTATAGGATCAAAGAAAAGATTAGAGGCCAATGAGGTTACTTAAGACTCTTCACATTCTAGTATAGAAGTGGTACGATATCTCTACGGACTTAATTATCAGTTTTCCTCATGATCCTAGTGGTAAATTAACTATTTGAGTGGTTATGAACTAGTTGATTAAGTTGACCATTTTCATCCCATTAGGGACTCGAAGAAGGTAGAGGATCTTTGACACCTATATGTCCAAGAGGTTTTTGGGCTTCTTGGGGTGCCTTCAATGATAATTTCTAACCGAGATACCTATTTTACTTTTCTGTTTTGGAAGAGTCTCTAGGAATACTTGGGATCTTAGTTAAAGTTGATCATGACTTATCACCTATAAATGGATGGTCAGACTAAGCAGGCCATCTAGATTATCAAGGATATTCTTTGTGCATGTGTGGTTAAATTAAAGGGTTAATGGGAGTGGTATCTATCATTGTTTGATATTTCATATAACAATAATTATTAATACTTGACTAATATATCCCTTTTTATGTGTTTTATGAGTGGTTGTGTTAGTCCCCATTGTGTTGGGTTGAGTTGGGGTAGCGTTCCTTATTGGGATAGAGTCTTTTACAAGAGAAGATAAAGAAAGTAAAATTAATTCTAAGAGATTAACAATAGTTAATATTCACTAGAAATCATATGAAAAAATCAACATCACCTGTTATAGTTTGAGGTTGGTGATTGGGTGTTTCTATGGGTATCTGTTTGACTGGGACATCATCACTTAGGAAAGTAGGGGAAACTAGAACCGTGTTATGTTAGGTCATTTTAGATTGTAGATCATCTTTGGAAGGTATTCTATCAGTTGGACTTTACACCAAGGATTACCTTAATTCATGACATCTTTTATGTATCCCAGTTAAAAAGTACCGTACATACCCATATCATTTAATAGAGTGGGAATATTTGGAGTTAGATCTTAACACCATCATTATGGAGTAGCCTATTAATATCCTAGTTTTTCAGAACAAGGTAATCTATGGTAATTCAATACCATTATCCCATGTTATTTGGAAGCATGGTGGTGATATCCACGAGACTTTGGAGTGAGAAGTTTCAGTTAAGGAGTAGTGGACTCACCTGTATTATTCTGAACAACTGTGAGGAATTTCTGGGGACATAAAGTGAAATAGTGGGGAGAATTGTGACATAATATGAGTCATTGGTATGATTTATTTTTTTTTTGTTTTTTTATTTTTTCTTGGAGTTCTAAGGAGTTGGATGTTGAAAACCTCAGTTTTTAGGGAAACATGCACTAGAACACGGGTAGCTCACAGTCAATAGTACCTATCCAACTAACCATGTGAGAGAGGATTTTGGGGGAAAATGGAGTTTTGAATGATTTGAGTACAATTTTTTCTGATTGTGCAGGTGTTTCGAGGAACCATGAGACTTTTTTTGGGGGAGGAAATAGCTTTCTCATGGTTTTTCTGACCATGAGACCAAACTATGAAAATTGTCCAAGTCATTAAATTATTAGTTTTTACCAAAATTACCTCATAGTATTTGCCTAAAATAATTTCCCCCCACATGTTCCCAACCCTATCCATTGGTCTTGAAACTTATCCTCTTTGAATTTTGGTTGATTCCTTAATTTGGTGATTTTCTTCAAGGTATTCTTGGATTCTTCTATATTTCTTCATTATCCCCTTACTCTTCCTTATTATTCTATTTTCATGGAGTATAGAAACATTAGATTGTGATTTATCCAAACCTAGGGATGTTTATAGGGTCTTTGTGTTATCCTTTTGTGGTTTAGGTGTGTTAGGACATCACTCCTTCAATTAAAGTGATATTTTGTGAAGGTATTCATTTGCATTTAGTTTTTGATAGGTGTATATATTTAAGGGTAATTTTCCATGAATAACATTTGATTCTTATTTTCCTTTGATATTTTTTGATCAAATTACCTTTAATTTATGTTAATAATGATGAATTATCCATGTTTTATGTGAATCATGGTGTTTTTTTTGGCAATTTGGTATTTTAAATTATCTTTTAAAAAGGAAGTGATTTAAATGAACATGATGTGTTTGATAAATTGCCTCAAGGAGGATTTATGGTTTTAAAAGGATTTATAAAAGGATTTTGAAAATATTTTTTTACCTTGATAAAGCTATTTGATTATTATGGGAATGTTTGATTTATGAAATTGACACTTGTTATGTGTTTTTGATGATTTTCATATGCGGAACATGGGTGACCATGGTTGAGTGGTTGGATATTTAGATACTTGAAACCTTAGCCTATGTTGTGGAATAGCTAGGGTGAGTTATCCAAGGGGCCAATAGATCCTTTGGGAGTAAGAACAAGGGATATTGCAAAATGTGGCCATGTGGGTAGAGAGTGAAAATGTAAGTATTTTTGGGGCCAAAAAAGACCCATATGTCATGAACCAGCCTGAGTACCCTAGTAACCTGATAACCGAGCTAACCCTGACATGACCCGAAGGGAATTTCTGATCCCAACGAGCTAGAGACTAGCACCTAGCATCATACAACATATAAGTAGGAATTATTTTTTCACAAGAATGCAGAAGCAAAAGATAAAAGACAATATGATTATCAATAGAAAAACTCCACTGGGAGTAAAAGTACTAGAATATAATGAGGAATAAAATCTAAAGTACTAAAACCCAAAGTACTAAATAGGAAAAACACCAAGGCCCCTAAGGACACAACTCAATAAGTCCAAAGCTCAATAGTTGGATCCACTTCTAAGATATCACTTCCCTTTGCTCGAGCCTGGAAGAAGAAAGTCTACAAAAATCCAAAGGAAAAAGTAGGGCGTGAGCCTAAGCCCAGTAGTATACCACCAGAGATTCCATAATAGATTATAAATATATATTATCCAAATAAAAGATTTCAATTTTCAAAATAAACAGGTTTGGAAATTCAAAAGAATATTTAAGAAAACATGCTATGCATTTTCAAAATTATGGAAAGATAATTTCAAAGCATAGAATTTTCTTTACAAGAGATGGAATATTTCTAAAACAATGTCTTAAGTAAAACATTTATATAAAAATTTTTATATAAATTCAGAAAGAATATATAGCAGTTCAAATAAAAATTGGCATACATTTTTATCTCAAATATAAATATACAAGTGAGCAACATGGTCATCTACCAAATGGTACAATAGTATTAACCGGATGTAGGATTTCACACTCTCTAAGTGAACTTAGAAAAATTTATATACAAACATCCCTATGAAATTGGATAAATGAGACTCATCACTAACCCATCAGGGATGTGACCTACTGCATGTATGTTTTAGAATGTTGTAATAGCGTAGAGTGTATCCAAATAACTCACTAACTACCTAAGGCTTGCATTCACTCTTACATGTTGGATGAACTATTTTAATACTACTTAAAATATGATCAATTACATTCTTCTATTTCAAAAATTACAATTTATTTCCATTTAAAACCAAAAACAGGTTTTATTAAAAAACATGCCTTTTTCACAAGATAAAACCACTAGGTTTCTATCAAATCATTTTAATCAATTTTCATGAGTATGAAATCCATTCAAAACCAATTCCATCCTTTTCAAAATTTAATTTTACAATTAAATTCAAAAATTTAATTAAAAACATTTCCATCAAAATAAACCATTTAAATTCAACAATTTAAATTGGTTATCTTTCCACAAACCCACCCTAATTCATTAGAATTTGGGGCTTTCCAAATTTCCAGGACAAAACCATTTCAAATCATCCAATTAATTAGAATTGGGTTTAGACTGAAAATTGTTTTTTTATTATTATGATAACACTTTTGAGGAAAAAGTGAGAAACCATACATGACTTCACCATTTTTAACACTTCACCACTTCCCAACTTCCCCACATCCCTACTTAGAACAACACAACCCTTCACAATAAATGACATTCAAGCACAATGGATGGAAAATCCATTCAAGCAATAAAACTGAAAAACCATCATAGCTGGAGCCGAAATTGCCAAGAGAAGGCCGAAGTACCATGAAATAGGAAACAAAAACATTAGAAAAGCTAGACAAACCACAGAACCGGTCTCCTCACGCACCCACCAGTGCGACCGTCAACACCATCCCAAATCCACAAACCCATTGGCGGACTCTAGTTGAAGTTCTCCCAAACCGTCCAGTGACGTGAGATGACCCGAAGGACATCCACAAAGGGCGACGAAGGAACAAGAACGAGGAAGGCCAGGCCGTTCAGACGCCACACCCTACTCCACAGACACTGCAACATAATCATGAGCCAAACGAAACTCCGAAAACCATCAATTAAACCACACCAAAAACCAACGTGAGCAGCAAATACACAACCAGAAAATGAAGATCATTCATCCAAAACATTGCTGCCGAAAAACCGAGGATGTCACCGAACCAAAACCAAAACAACCTTAAAAATCCTTCACAAAAAATCACATATGAACCTCAGAATCCAACGCAAAATAACCAAATCCAAAAGCACGACCAACAGAGAGTTCATTGCCATCGAAGGTGAAAACCGCATACAGCCGCGCATCATCCCTCAACTAAATACCTTCCACAGCCTAAGCCAAATCTAACAATCTCAAGGTACCAACATGTTCAATTCCTGTGAACCAACGAGAAGCAGAACCACCCACAACATATTGAAAAATAAAATAATTGAATTCATCACCACCCAAACAGGGCGACACCGGAAGAAGTTGCGCCACAAATGACCTGAACCAAATCCCATCACCACCACCGCTCATGAAGACTGAAGATCCACCCAAAGTGCCCAGGGAAGACACACAACTTCGACCTCAGACCATAGAAAGTCAGATCTCGACCACGGACCTCCAACGCGCCACCAAGGAGAAGTCGAGCCCACCGAAGATTTCAAGCCTTCGACGCTGCAGAAGCCCGATGTTGGCTACTACCCACGACACCGCCATAGATCCCACGAACCCTCGAAACCAAGGAACCTGTACCTTTTACGACACTAAAACCTAGATCTTGAAACTCAACCTAGAAGAAAGATACAACACCACATGACATATACCCATCAATCAATAGATGATCCGTCAAAATACAAGAGAGGAGAAAGAGAAGAACCAACAGAACGAAAGAGAATACCTACCCAAAAATCGCACTGTAAGTGAAAGGATGATAGAAAGATGATTGGATCATTCCAAATGGAGGGGATCCTCTAAAAATTTCCTAAGAAGAGTCTAGGGTTGAGATCAATAAAGTGTTGACAAAAGGAATGAAGAGAAATAGAGTCACACGTGACTTATACCTGAGAATGGGTTGGGTCACGATGTGTACCCAAGGGTCATGAAATGTAGTCCACGCTGGATAAGTACACTAAAAAACCAATCGACTCGGATTAAAAACTAACATTTTCACCCTACACGATGTGTACCAACCATTCAAGATGTGTAATGGATCACAACGTGATCTCTCCTTTCATGAAATGTATCCATAAACCAGTACATGATGTGTACCTCATGTACACAACATGTACCTATTCTGCAGCCTGCAGTAAACCCAAAAAATGACCTCTAAAAACTTTGACCCAAAAAGGGAACTTATAAAAATAGAAAACTTACCTGATCAAGGTAATGAGATGTTACATCCTCCCCACCATAAAAAATTTCTACCCCCAAAAAGCCTATGAAGAATATTACATGACAAAGAGATGGGGCCATTTTTCTCTCATCAGTGCCTCACATTCCCACGTCTCGTGACTATTAGAGCCATGCTGCCACATAACACGAACCAAAGGTATCATCCTAACACAAAACACCTTGGTCTCAGAATCAAATATCCTATTTGGTCGTTTAGTCAAAGATAAATTAGGCTTGATCTCAAGATCACTCTAGCTCAAAACCTGAGATGGATCAGATAGATACTTTCTCAGCTACGATGCATGGAACAAATTATTTATCGACGTCAATTGCGGTGGAAGTGAAAAATGATATGCAACCTTACCCACCTTCTCAACCACCTAGAAGGTCCCACAAAGTGAGGATCAATCTTACCTTGCCTCCCTAGCCATTGATGACCCATCTGGGGTGAAAACTTTAAGAAGACCTAATCACCAACCGAAAAATCCAAAGGCCTACGATGTCGATCAATATAAGACTTATATCATATTTTTGATGTCAACATCCTTTGACATATCAGCCGAATCTTAGCTATCGTCTCTTGCAACAATAATTGTCCAACAAAATAACTTTCACTAACATCCGACCAACACAAAAAAGATTTACAAGGCCAACCATACAAGGCCTAAAAAGGTTCCATTTGATCGTAGACTGGTAACTGTTGTTGTAAGAAAACTCAACCACCCCTAAGTGATCATCCCAAGAACTTCCAAAGTCGAGAACATATGCACGTAGAATATCCTCAAGAATATATATAGTTCTTTCTATCTGGCCATCTGACTACAGATGGTAGGCTATACTCAAATGAACCTGAGATCCCAGTGCCTCCTGAAGGCCTCTCCAAAAGTGAGAAGTGAACCGAGGATCCCTACTAGAGACTATAGCATATGGAACTCCATGAAAACAAAAAATATATTTCACATAGATATTTCCCAAATCCTCAACTTTGGCCATATCACAAATACATATAAAGTGAGCCGATTTTGTCATCCTATCAATCACAACCCATATTTCATTCTTATTTCTCTTCCTATGAGTCAACCCAACCAAAAATTCCATATAGATCCCATCCCACTTCAAAGTAGGGAATGGAAGTGGTTGAAGCAAACCCAAAGGTTTATGGTGATCAGATTTCACCTGTTGGCATGTATAACAATGAGAGACAAACTCAACAATTTCTAGTACCATACCTAGAAACTAGAACTAACATCTCATGTCATAGAAATTTTTTTTGGTTCTTGGGTGTACAACCCACTGAGAATTATGGAAAACCCCCATCAATACCTTTCTTGCCGCTAACGACACAACGAAGTGATTAAGATAATATAGAACACCCTCTTTGGAGAACAACCATTGGGAAACTATCTCCCCACCATAAATGGATTATATAATTCTATGTAACTCATCATCAAGCTATTGATCTTGAAGAATCATCTCAATAAGAGTATATGTCAACTGCACACTGGCCAAGGAAACCTCATCCCCTTCCTCCTGAACTCCAATATGAAATTGTGCGAAGAGATCCATCAAATTCCACTATTATGAAGACTCTTTCACTGGATGGGTTGGAAGTTTCCTACTCAAAGTATCAGTAATGAAATTCCCTTTTTATAGGGTATAAGTGATGTCAAAGTCAAAATATTGTAGGTACTCCACTCAACGCATCTACCGACGATTCAAATATTTTTGAGAGAAGATATAACTCATGCTTTTTTGGTATGAATACACCATAAAAATTTCACCAAAAAGGTAGTTCCACCAAATATTAAGTGTGTGCATCACTAATACAAGTTCTAGGTCATGGGTAGGATAATTCTATTCATGTGTCCTAAACTAACAAGATCCATATGCCACTACATGATCACCCTACATAAGAACGTATCCCAAACTTGAACCCAATGCATCACAAAAGACCACATAGCCCTGACCAGCTTCTGGAAGAGTTAACACCAACTCAATAGTCAATAGATGCTTCAACTCAAAAAAAGAACTTTGAAATTTATCATCCCATGAAAACTTCACCCCCTTCAGAGTTAGAGTAGTCATTGAAGAAGAAAACTTCGAGAAGTCCTTCATGAACCTGTAGAAATATCCGAATAAGCCCAAGAAGCTCTGGATATCGATTTTTTTTGTGGTTGCTCCCATGTCATAACAGCCTTCACCTTCTCAAGATCAACTGATACCCCCTTTTCAGACACCACGTGTCCCAAAAATTTCACTTCCCAAATCCAAAAATCACAATTTGAAATCTTGGCATAAAGATGGTGATTTCTCAGAAAACTCAAAACTATCCTTAGATGTTGCACATAATCTTCCTCTAACTTGGAGTAGAAAATAATTTAATCCACAAAGACTACCACAAAGTTATCTAGATACTTGTGAAAAATCTTTTTCATTAAGTCCATAAAAACTATAGGATCATTGTTTAGACCAAAGGGCATAATAAGATAATCATAGTGAATGTACCTACTCTGAAAGGTATTTTTCTTAATGTCACATTATTTTATCCTCAAATGATGGTAACCGGATCAAAGGTTGATCTTCAAAAACCATTTCACCCCTTTCAGTTAATCGAACAAATTTTCAATCAGTGGAAAAAAATATTTGTTCTTTATTGTGACTCGATTGAGCTTTCGATAATCAACACATAGGTGAATAGAACCATTAGGTTTCTTAGTGAAGAGAACCAATACTTCCCAAGGTGACACACTCATTCGAATAAAGCCTTTCTCAAGGAGATCATCCAACTAAGACTTCATATCTTTTAGCTCATCTAGTTCCATGTAGTAAGAGGGGAAAAAGACTGGTTGAGTTCCAAGCATTAAGTCAATAGACAACTTAACCTCTCTCACTAGTGGTAGACTAGATAAATATGAATAAAACATGCTAGGAAACTCGATGATGACTGGAGGGAGATCACCAACCATTGAATCTCACTCTAGATAAAAAGAAAAAAATTGATATTTCTTTCCCCAACTCTGGATAATAAGGTCCAGATCTGCTCGACCTTGGGTCCCATTGTCCTTGAAAGATAAGAGGCACACCACTGGGTATAGTAAAGTAGACCCATAAAAGATAACAATCAATTCATTATTTATTGGAAATGATCCAATCCATCCTATATATTACATAAAGAGATTTCATATCAAGAACTATAAATCTCCAAGCTAGCTTGACATCTGATAGAGAGAAGACACATGAAGGACTACAGAGACCCTACTCTCTTTTCATACCAAGGGGTGTAGTAATATCCATTTAACAAGATAGTTGCTCCATAGGAATAATAATCAGGTTAAAAATATGGGTTGAAATAAAATATTGAGGTGCACTCGTATAAAAAAGATCAGTCACTAATGATGAAGCAATAGTAATGCTACCTCTCATAGTTGTTGGACTCGTGTCTGCTTCCTCTGGAGACTCTTCCACTGCATGAAGAATCTTTGTTTTGAATGCCTATAGCTGTAACCCTTTTTATCATTGAATAATTTGATTGAACCATAGTTTTAGGAGAATTTTATGATCCATTCCCACTATGAAGAGTATAGAAGCAATGGTTGAAGCTCTGCAAGTTCCCTGAATGTCCGTAAGAGCTACAATTTTTTGGTACCTCAGTGAAAGACCTCCTAGAATGTCCTGTCTTACCACACTAATATCAAGTTAAAGACCGTCACCCTAGAGCTTTAGGAGGTATTGAGTGACTCTTCCATTAAGAACTACTGTGAGAATCATCACGCTTCTATTTTCATTTGAAGGTACCAACATTTCCACTAGAAAAAAAGGAACCCCTATCAACATTGAATTGATAGAAAAGTCCATATCAACCATCATATCCCTATCCAAAACATCAAAATAAGTGGGTGAATTTAGAAAGAAAACCTAAGAATAGATATCTAATAGAATTCCCAACTCTAACCATATTACCTTCATCCTCTCATTAGATACAATCTCAAGAGAAAACTACACAAGCTCAAAAAAGAAATTTGAATACTCAGTCACTATTTTTTCAGCCTACTCAAGCTTGAAGAACTCTACAGCCTTAGCCAACACCATTGAATCTGGATAGAATTGGTTGGTTAAAATAACCTTGAAGTATTTACATTGTAATCCCTCATGTTTCCCTACCTTCACCATCATGTATCACTATCTCCTGCTTGGTCCCTCCAACATGATGGTGGAACACTTCACCCTGATCACTTTCAGTGTCTCTAAGAACTCAAACATACGCTCTATCTTTCCAAACCATTCATCAACATGTTGAGGATTAGTGGATCCTTTTAAGACTGGTGGTTTCCGGAAAAGGAACTCTTGAGAATTATTCCAAAGAACATCCCCCTGAGGATCCATAGCTGGAGCCTGAACAGGAACTGGAGGTGGTACTTACCCCAGAGCTTGGACAATGCGCATAATCACCTCAACCAGACTCAGATCAACCACAAGATTTTCTTACTGAGGTTCAGAAATAACCTTTTCCTATATCTGATTCACATTTCTATTTGGAGGCATGATTCTACACAACATTAATGAAAAAAAGAAGACATTAGATAAACACTCAATCTGAGTTGAAAGAGAAAATATTCTCAACAAAAGGGACAAACAAGATTTGTATTTCTATATATCCAAATATCAATAGGTAAAAGACTGGAAATAATACACAATATGTCTTTCCCTAACTACCTCTGGTGACTTAAGGTTCATTACGGTGAGATATGGACATGAACTCAATCGCAACTACCTCCTAAGTCCTGAAAAGATTTCAAAAATGCATACTAACTTCAAGAAAAGAGTTGAACAACCTCACCTCTTATACCAATTTATTAAGAACTAGCCCAAGTACCTTGGTAACCTGATAACCGAGCTAGCCTTGACATGACCTAAAGGGAATTCCCAATCCCCATGGGTTGACGACTAGAACCTAACATCATACAACATACAAGTGAGAACAATTTTTCCACAAGAATACAAAAGAAAATGATAAAAGACAGTATACATATCAATAGGAAAAATCCACTGGGAGTAAAATTAACAGAATACAATGATAAATAAAATCCAAAGTACTATAACCCAAATTAATAAATAGTAAAACATCCCTAAGGTCCCTAAGGACACAAATAACCAAGTCCAAAGCTCAAAAGATGGATCCACCTCCAAGATATCCCTTCCCTTTGCTTGAGCCTGGAAGAAGAAAGTCAACAAACACCTAAAGGAAAAAGTAGAGTATGAGCCTAATCCTAGTAAGATACCACCAGAGATTCTATAACAGATTCTAAATATAGATTATCCAAAGAAAATATTTCAATTTTCAAAATAAATAGGTTTGGAAATTCAAAAGAATATTTAAACAAACATGATATGCATTTTCAAAATGATGGAAAGATACTTTCAAATCATAGGCCTTTCTTTACAAGAGATGGAATATTTCTAAAATAATGGCTTAAGTAAAACATTTATATAAAACAATTTATATAAATCTATTAGGCATGTAAAGTAGTTCAAAAAAACATTGGTATACATTTATATCTCAAATATAAATAAAAAATCAAGCAACATGGTCATCTTCCAAAAGGTATGATAGTATTAACCAGATATGGGATTTTCACTCTATAAGTGAAATTAGAAAAATGTTTATACACATATCCCTATAACACTGGCCAAAGGAGACTCATCACCAACCCATCAGGGATATGACCTGGTGCATGTATGTTTTAGAATTCTTTAATAGTGTAGAGTGTATCCAAATAAATCACTAACTACTTAAGTATTTCATGCACTCTTACATGATGGAAAAACTATTTTAATACTGCTTAAAATATGATCAATCCCATTCTTCCATTTCAAAAATTCCAATTTATTTCCATTTAAAACCTAAACAGGTTTTATTGAAAAACATTCTTTTTTCACAAGATAGAACCATTGGGTTTCTTTCAAATCATTTTAATCAATTTTAATGAGTTTAAAATCCATTCAAAACCAATTCCATCATTTTCAAAATTAATTTTCACAATTAAATTCAAAAATTTAATTGATTTTTTTTATCAAAATCCACCATTTAAATTCAACAATTTAAATCAGTTAACTTTCCACAAACCCACCCTAATTCATTAGAATTTGGGGTTTTCCAAATTTCCATGCCAAAACCATTTCAAATATTCCAATTCATTGGAATTGGGTTTCATTAAAGTAATTTAAAGAAATTTTAAGCAATTGAATTTAAATAAGAAATTGAAATAAACCAATCAAATCAAAGTTAATCAATTTGGAAAATCAGAATGGAACCACCTACCTCTTTCACAAAGAACGACACTTGCAATGACACCTGTCAATGAGATCGAAGGTGAAGGAGATCTTGAAACTAAACCTAGAAGCAAGATCCAACACCAAATGGCATAAACCCATAAATCCCTAGACAATCCGTAAAAACCTAAGAGAGGATAAAGAGAGAAACTAGAAGAAGGAAAGAAAATACCTACTCAGAAATCACACTACAAGCAAAAGGATGATCGAAAGAAGATCAGATAGTTTTATAGGGAGGGGAGCCTATGAAAATTGCTTAGGAAGAGTATAGAGTTGAGAGAGAAAAATATCCAATGAAAGGAATGAAGAGAAATATCCACACACATGACTTAGACCTGAGCGCAGGCTGGGTCACGATGTGTACCCAAGGGTAACGATGTGTAGTCCACACTGAATAAGTACATTGGAAAACTCATTTCCTTGGATTAAAAACCTAAATTTTCACCCTACACAAAATTTACCATCCATTCATGATGAATAATGGATCACAACATGATCTACCCTTTCACAAAATGTATCCATAAACCAATACATGGCGTGCACATCAGGTACATGATGTGTACCTATTTTGCAGCCTGCAGTAAATCTAGAAAACGACCTCTAAAAAATTTGAACCAAAAAGGGAACTTATAAAATGAAAAACTTACCTGATCAAGGTAATGGGATGTTATAGAAATTCAAAACTTATTGTACTTGAACAGTTTTCTAGAAAGCTTTATATTAGACTATGTTACACTATACCCTAATAGTTAGATCCCATGATCCATTTTTCTTGTGCTTGATTTGGATTTAAGTTTTTATGCTTGTGTTTATGCCAATGTTTCCCCTTGTTGGTTATATAACATTGTTTATGAATATTTTTATTCTTGTACCTATGATTATTCCATATTTTGGTGAGTTAATTATGTTATTACAAAGTGACTAAATTCCTTTTTTACTTAAACCTTGTTTATTCATATTTTTAAAATATGGAATGTTTTTGAGAAAAACCATAGGGATTTATAAAGTTATTTTTTCAGGTGAACTTGTTTTTAGAATTTAACATGGTTTTGAAAATGAGTTTCAAACTAGAATTATTGGTTTTCATGGATAAAGGCCTTATAAAGATTCATGGTGGTATTATACTGGGCTTTATGCGTCAGACCCTGCATATTCCTTTGGGCATATGCATACTTTGTTTTGTAGAACCTAGGTATGTGTAAGGTCACCATAAAAATTTGTGTACCTTCTTGATTATTGATTTTAATGGTTATTTGGGGATGGTAGGGATGATGGACACATGGAGTTAGCTTGTGTGGAGTAGTTTTGGGATTTTGTACCATTGGGATGTCATGTATTGAAATTTTTGGTCCTGATCCCTATTTTAAAATTTTATATATGTTGGCCCATTAGATATCATATATATGTCTTATTTATACATTACGATGTGATGTTGTTTATGATATCTAATTTGGGTCATTACTGTGTATACTTTTATTTGGTTGTTTATATCTGTTGTTGTTTCTTATTTGGTTGGTCTGGTCTTCCAATTCATAGATGGGTTATTCTAGTTTTTTTCAAGGGAAACTATTCCAAAATGGTTACTTGTAATTCCCCGGTGCTTATCACTAGACCATGGGGATCAATAATACACTTTGGGCCTTAGGTCTTGTCAAATCAGGTTCTAAGTTAGGTTAAAAGGGTGTTAAAAGGGAGTTAATTGATTTAATTTCATTAAATAATTTTTTCCTCCCCAAACCCCCTTTGGTGCGCAAAACTCAAGAGAGGTTAACCCCTTCTCCCCTTCGTCCCTTTGGTCAATGGTCAAACTAAGGTTGAATCGAAATGAATAGATGTTGTTGATCACTATTCTTGGCACCAGTCATCATCAAATCAATAAACAGAATGATCAAGGCATCTTTTTGGACCTAAAGCTTCAACATTTCACCATCAAGGTAGGAGGATTTTAGTTTTACTCTCAATCCCCTTTGTTATACATTATTTTAAGGTTTTAGAGCCCTATTAATATTTCTAGATATCCCTTTTAGTTTTATTTGTAGATTTTAGGGGAAACTGGTGTGAATCGAGTGACTCAAAGGGAAATTCCCATCAAAATTCCCATTTACATGGCGTGTAAACCATTGAGACATCACATGTGGTATTCCTCTTAGAGAAGATTAATTTTAGGGACTATAAATCATGTACTGGGGTTAGATGCCTTGTAGTGACCCCATGTTTTGTGGAAAGAGGACATGGACAGGGTAACTGTGTGACAGTACATGGCTGTATAGAATTACATTGACAATGAAAATGGGCATGGGGTTCCTGAAATAGTATTAGAAAAATGACATGAGCAACTGGCTATTTAGCCTAGACACAGAGTGTACCCAATGGTACATGCCATGTGTGAGGAACAGGTGGCCGAGCCGTGTAGGGGAAGAACATGTCCATGGGCTAGGTGAGGCCATACATGCTTTGTACAACCTATAAATTCCATTTAAATCTACATGTCTAGAAAATCCATGAAAATAGGGCACACGACCAGGTTCATGGGTGGGTTCACACTCAGTGTGGGCCTGAGTGCACACCATGTACTTTCTTGAGATTTTCTTGGGATATTCTTCCATACACATATCCTTCTCTAGAGCTCGTATTCTTTCTTGTGAGTAACCTATCTTGAGTAGTTTTCCACATAGAACATGATGGTGGACTTATTAGTGGCCAATGAGATACAATGTGGCATGTTTCAATCACGATGATTTGGTATTAGTGCTTAACCTTGGAAAGTGATTAGGGTGGATCACTGAGTTGATGTCGGGTTAGTACCCTTCCCCATCGCCTTAGGATGTGAGTCCCCTAGACTCTTTAGTATAGTAGAGCGATGCTTCACTATTTTATTAGGGCATGATTCTCCTATCCATGGTAGTGTTGCGATGTGAGGTGTGATAATTTTGACACTCCTTTCAATGGAAATTTACCAATGCTGTAGATCAGTGTGATTCTTAGAGAGAGATGCTGGGAATGATACTCCCCTACAAAATTAGGGAGTAGGTTTCCCTTAACTCGATGCTTTGATGGAGATAAAACTCCCCATATTGTGGGTGCAGGTTCTCTACCCCAGTGGTAGTTCTCTTGGGGATGGTACTCCCCTATTGTATTAGGGCATGAGTTCCCGACATCATTCATGTAGTTAGAGATAGTGATCCCCTGCCATGCCAGGGTGTGGGGCCGATATCCTCATTGACTAGTTAGAGTCGATACTCCCTTGTAGGACCAGGGTGTGGTTCCTTTATCCATAAAGTCAGTACTACCCTACCGTGTCAGGGTACGAGTCCTTGATATGTGACATATAGATATAGTGGGTACTCCCCTATCATATAAGGGTGTGAGACCTCTATACTTGGAGTCAGAACTCCCCAGATTTTTTAGGGTGTGGGTCCTCTATATGTGTTTTTCCAGAAGAGTTGGTACTCCCCTTTCATACTAGGGAGTGGAACCTCTATCCTGGGGTCAGTACTCCCCCTTAGTATCAGGGGTGGGTCCCTCATAGTGATCATTTTGGTAGAGTTGTACTCCCCTATCATACTAGGGCGTGGGTCCTTTAGCCATAGAGTGGTTCTCCCCTATCATGCTAGGGTGTGGGTCCTCCATCCATTGAGTGGTACTATGTTGTCATACCAGGGTGTGGGTCCTCATATATGGAGTATTACTCCCTCACCTTAGAGTATTAGTGGGGAGTGGGTCCTCCATTGGAGTTGGAGATACCTCGACTATTGGGTACAATTATGAGGATCGGGCCCCTACACTGGTTATGTGTGATAACTTTTTAAGAGTTAGTTCTCCCTTGATTAATTGAGGTGTAGTCCACTCCATACAGGATTGAAAAATCTTTTTCAGATTAGTTAGGATCTATTACTCCCTCAATTGTAGGGAAATGGTGAGGTGTGGGTACCTCTATTATCTTCCATTAGCGAGGATGCATGCGGTGTATAGTCTGGAGTAGTGCTCCCTCAACTATGTGTAGTATTGAGGGGTGGAGATCTCCACTTGGGTTCTTACGACCATGAAAAGGGTGTAGGTTAACGTTGATAGGACCTTTGGCACTAGGCTCTAGAGTTTTACCTAGTGAGTTATTATCAATGGAGCACTTTCACTTTTACGTACCATCTGGAATGGTAGAGTGATTCCTGAAGGATTATATCTCTCATATAGGTTCCATTTGGGATAGATGAGCTTGTGGAGTGTGTTCTCATGGTTGTGTGTTACCTTGAGTGCCTTGAGTATAATTATGTAGTTAGCCATGAGTTCAGGACCTCATGAGACTTAGAGTATAATAAAATTATATCTGGGTGATTCTGGGAGTCCTTATAGTGTTGTCATGTTTTTGGGTTAACACCCCTTGTGGTATGATCTGACTAGTAATGTATAGCCAAGTATGGTTTAAGATATAGTTTCTCTCTCAATTGGGTTCCCTCTATCTAGGTTGAGCATACTGTTTCCTTTCAGTTGCTCCATTTTATTTTGGGTTTTTAGGGTACCTACTGAGTACTTTTATACTCACCCCTACACAGGATTTTCTTAGATGTGTTGTATCTTGGGCAGACTATATGCCTTTCGATGGAGTCCCTGAAGGACCTGAGGTAGGTGGAGATTAGTGAGATAGAATGACCAATGTGTTTACCAAATCTAGTTCAATGATATTTTTAGTTGTTTCATTTGATAGTGATCCCCTCCCTATGAGTAGTTTGGATGATTTTATAGTTTTTTGGGCATGTTTTTTCCCTTTTTACACTTTTAGTACTTCTTTTGTACTCTGGTTTGGGATAGATGTATGCATGCCTTTGTGTTTTATATCTTTTTATATCTCAACACTGTTGTATGGGGGTGTTTGTGGGTGCGTTCATACAAGTACTTTAGGAAAAGTCCTCTCATATGCATGATATTCCTACTCAACACTAGTTGCCAGCCCTTGGCCTATTGGAGGTGGGATTGGAGAGTTACAGCTTGGGCCTCATTGGGTCAGGTCATGACATAGTAGTATTAGAGTGGGATCCACTTTGGGACCATAGTGTCGTGATCTTGTTTTGCGTTTCATAATAATAATGTTATGGTGTTTTGAGTTCAGATATTAAGCCAGAGGTTCCAATTTTGGTTCAGTGGTTGACGTATCCATTCACTAGGATTTTGATAAACTTATTTTCAACTTGGTACATTAAGAAATTGGTTTTAGGGAAATAATGGTACATATATCATATCGTACTGGGTTGTGGGTTCCTTTCCCTTATCGAGTCATCTCCCTAGATATACTCTTTGATCGTGGTGAATCTTGGTTCTATTTTAGGATTCCACCATGATGAAAGACAGAAAGGGTTCCATTGTGTGATTGTGATAACGATCCACCCTATGATAAGGATTCAATGAAGGGAACTAGTTCTGAGGAAGTACCTTCGGGTGGTCTTCTAGTTGAGCCCCCACCCATTGAGCAACTAGTCATTCTGGAAATTTAGGTTGAGGATGCGTGTTGGATGAGTGCACTACATGAGTTTCAAAGGTAGCGATCTATGATATATTAAGGCGATCCAGACCACCGTACAGCTGATTACTGGATCGAATTAGTCACACATGTTTTTCTCCTTGTGAGGACACCTCCCAATCAGATGGTGGTCATAGTGGTGAACCTTCTATAGGGTTTTTCTGAGAGATGGAATAGTCTATTAACATAGACCCATGATAAGGCAACACTCACTTGGGTGGAGTTTGAGCAGCTATTCTGGTAAGAGTTTTAGCCGGCCACGTTAAGATCGGTGTGTATTTAAGATCTTGTACAACCTCATAAGGGTAGAATAACTGTGGAAGATTACCTAGTGAAGTTCAAAGACCTGTCATGATACTCCTTGGATATGGTTGGAGACTAGTTCTTCAAAGCTCATACCTTTGAGTAGGGCCTCCATAGAGACATCCAAGAAGGTGTGGTTTCTTTGGGACTTCCCACTTATGCTGGGGTACTGGAGAGAGATCTAGTAGTAGATATATTACTAGTGTAGGGATGACTAGATGTGGTCTATAGTGGTGGTCATGAGGTTGATACATCTATAACATTTAGGAGATGGAAAATGATAGGATCATGGAACATGAGGCATACCCATGCCTAGACTCAGGTACGTAGGCCTGCAGCATAGGAGAATCATTGAGGATCAATTCATATATAGAAGAGGCACTATTACGCTTGTGACAACTAGGGACAAATTTCTAGAGATTGTTTGACCCACTGTACTATTGAGAGGGATCTGGTCGATAGACCACCCTAGAAGAGGCATCATTTAGAGAAGGGAGTCCCACATGATTGTAGAAGCAAAGGAGGAGCAGGAAGAGTAGAAGGAGGTGGAAAGTGGTTTGAGGTGTTGGCACCACCATCCCTAGGTGGTCCACACTAGGCTCATGGAGCTGGAGGATAGGGTTGAGGATAGCCGCAGGCCGTAGAGGCCTTTGACCTGGAGGCTCCAACAATGAATAAAAGTACAATCTATGTCCTTTCTACTTTCTTCAATAGTAATTGTTAGAAACTATTGTGAGGTACTCTTATTTTTTGATTATTTATCAAGGTTTAATCAGGGTGATTTGGGGTGTCAGTAAAACCTTGTGTGGGAATTGTTTGACATAGCTTTGGACTCATGAGAAAGAGGGATACTTTCCCCATCGAGAAATTTTTTTTGATGCAATTAAAACCATGAGTCCAAGTAAGTTCCATCCCAATATGATAGTGTCAAGGTGTGGTGAATTAGTTCCTTAAAATTGTGTTTTAAAGGTAGGGTTATATGATGGAGTGTAGAAGTAGTTCCTAGCATCACTAGTGGTTTTTTTCTACTCAACCCATATTCTTAGCATCCCTAGTGGAGGGAGAGGCTTTCATAGAACCGTTCCATAGTGGTAGAGTTAGAAATTATAATGTTTCCATAGTGTGGATTGATTTTCTACCATCCATACTCATCTAGGATTACACTAGTGGGTGTGGTGGTGTTTCTGGTTTGGAGAGCTATGCTACAACTAGAGGTTCATAGATGAAGGGCCTGGTAATACCCAGTGCTTACACTTGGGTATCCCTATTTTGTTGATTGGTACCCTCATGTGATTATTTTAAAACATGAATGCAAGATGTTTGAGGAGGTCATGGTGTATTTCATCTAGGGGTGGATGATAACTATAGAGTTATATTGATATCTATGTTAGGTTAGCGAGGTAGTGCACCGCTAGACCCCATGACTGCATATGGGTTTTCCACTTGTCATAGCTGAGGAGACATGTGCCGCTTGTTGCATGATATCAACTTGGTTGGAGCTGAATATGGGTGTGGTTTAGCCTTATTGGATCCCCTGAGTGAATGCTTATAAGTAGTGTAGGGACCCTTGGTGATCTTGTCGACATGGGAGTTCCAGTGGAGAGCTCAGTTTCTTTCCCTTGTTCCTAATCTTTCACCTTTCAGGAAAAAAAATCCTTAAGGTGGGGAGAATGTAATGACTTAGGTTTTGACCTATAATACTTTTTAATATTTCAAAGAATATTTATAAAGCTTAGAACCGAGTTATTGTGGGATTCTAGGGCTCATAGATCCTCAATGTGATGATATTAAAAATATTAAATACATTTTGTTACGTGCACATAATTTCTCCTAAAACATGGAATAAATCCTAAGAGGAGTCTCAGATCAGAATTCTAAAACTGTGGTTGAGTTTATAACATCATGTTTAAACTAGGTGTGGCATAAAATTTATTAGTACTAGGAGTTTGGTCAGGGGAGAGTTGGAGACAGGGTGTTAAAAGGAAGTTAATAGATTTAATTTCATAAAATCAATTTTTCCTCCCCATACCCCATTTGGTGTGTATGACACAATAGTGGTGAATCACTCTTCCTCTCCCTTTGGTTGATGGTTGAACTGAGGCCAAATCGAAGAGACGAGGTGCTAATAATCTCTGTTATTGGAACTGATCATCATCAGATCAAGGAGAGGCATGATCTGAGGGTTGTTTTGGATTTGAATCTTCGATATTTCTCCATCAAGGTAGGGAGATTTTAGATTTAGACTCAATACCCTTTGTTATGTGTTGTTTTAAGGTCTTAGAGCCCTATTATGATATCTAGATATCCATTCTAGGTTGATATTCAAGTTTCGGGTGAAACTGGGGTGAACCGGGTGAATCGTAGGGAAATTCCCATCAGAATTCATATTTATACAGTTTGTAAACCAGTGAAACATGCTGTCTGTTTTTCTCATTTGGGGAAGATTAATTTTGAGGACTACACTCTATGTAATGGGGTTTCATGCTGTGTAGTGACCCCATGTCATGTGGCTAGAGGACATGACTAGGGTAGCTGTGTGATAGTACATGGCCATGTAGAACTACATGATCAAATTACATAGGTATAAGGTGACAGACATGGGAATGAGAAAAAGACATATCCAAGTGGTCGTTTATCCTAGACATGCCATGTACCTGGTGGTACATGCTGTGTGTGAGCCACGGGTGGTCTAGCTGTGTGGAATAAGAACACGACTAGGGATGGGTGAGGTAGAACATGCTGAGTATATCTTATACACCTAAATGTCCAGCCAATCCATGAAAACAGTGGACACGACCCAGTGCATGGGTGGGTTCACACACTGTGTGGGCCTCAGTGCACACCGTGTAATTTCTTGAGATCTTCTTGGGATCTTATGCCTTATGCATATCCTTATCTGAGGCTTAGATTTAGGCTTGTGAGTATCCTATCCTGAGCAATTTTCTTTGTAGAACATAATGGTGGCCTCTATAGTGGACAATGAGATAAGATGTGGTGTGTTTTGAGCACGATGTTGTGGTATTAGTGCTTAACCTTGGGAAGTGATCAGGGTGGATAACTGGGTTAACATCGGGGTCGATACCCTTCCTTATCACCTTAAGACATGGTTCCCATATACTCTTTATGCTGGTAGAGTGGTGATACCCTATTGTATTAGGGCGTGGGTCCCTTATATGTGGTAGTGTTGTGATGTGAGATGTGATAAGCATGACACTCCTTTAAATGGTGCTTGAACAATGATATATATTAGTGTGGTTCTTAAAGACATTCACTAGGACTGGTACATCCCTAAGGCACCAGGGCACACATTTTTCTTACCTCTCTTCTTTGGTGGAGATGGGACTCCCCATGTCATGGGTGTGGGTTCTATACCCCTGTGATAGTTCTCTCGAGGATGGTACTCCCCTATTGGATCAGGGCATATGTTCCCCATATCCTTTAGGTAGTTAGTGACAATGCTCACTTGTCATGATAGGGTGCATGTCCTCTATCCTCATTGACTAGATAGAGTCGGTACTCCCCTTCTAGACCAGGGTGCAGGTACTCTATCCATGGAGTTAGTACTCCCCTGCCATGTTAGGGAAAAATTTCTCTATATGTGATTTATATATAGAATGGGTATTCCCCTATAATGTTAGGGTATGGGACCCCTATCCTTAGAGTCATAAATCCCCTATTGTTTTAAGATGCAGGTCCTCTATATGTGTTTTTTCAGCAAAGTTTGTACTCCCCTATTATACTAGGGAGAAGGTCCTCTAGCCTTGGGTCGGTACTCCCCTATCATGTCAGGGTGTGGCCACCCATAGTGATTATGCTTTTAGATTGGTTCTCCCCTATCGTACCAGGGTGTAGGTCCTCTAGATATATATTTATACTCCCCTGTTATGCTAGGGTGTGGGACCTCTATACTTTTAGTGGTAATCCCCTGTTGTACTAGGGTGAAGGTCCTCATCTATAGAGTAGTACTCCCCCGTATTTGAGTAGTGGCGGGGAGTGGTTACTCCATTGGAGTTGGATCTCCCTTGGCTATTGAGTATATTTATGAGGAGTGGGACCCTCCACTAGTTACATGTGATACCTGGTTATGAGTTAGTGCTCCCTTAATGGATTGAGGTGTGGAACACTCCATACAAGGGAGACAAAGGTTTGGTGAGTTAGTTAGGATCTAGTACTCCATCGACTACAAGGTAGTGGTGAGGTGCAAGTCCCTCCATTATCTCTCATTAGATAGGATGTATGCAATGCATATTATGGAGAAGTTCTCCCTCATCTGTGCATAATAGTAAGGGGCAGGCCTATCCACTTGGGTTCTTATGACCATGAACAAGATACAATTTAGAATTGACATGACATTTGGTGATGGGAACTCGAGTTTGACCTAGTCAGTTGTTCCCGATAGAGAGTGTTCTCTTAGATGCATCATCAGGAATGGTAGAGTTGTTCCTGAAGGAGTATATCTATCATACGAGTTCTATCTGGGATGGTTGATCTCATGGAGTGTGTTTTCCTAGTTGCATGTTACCTCAATAGACTCAAGTAGAATCCTATAAATGGACATGACGTCACGATCTCATGAGACTTGGAGTCTGAGATGAGTATATATAGGTGATTCTAGGAGTCCTTGTGGTGTTTTCAAATGTATGTGTTGATACCCATTATTGACTAATATGACTAGTCATGTATAAATGAGGATGTTTTTATATGGTGTTTCTCTCTTTATTGGGTTCCCTCTATCCAAGTCGAGTGGACTATTTCCTTTCAGTTACCCCCTTTTATTTTGTATTTTTGGGGTGATTACTGAGTATTGTTATACTCACCCCTACATGAGATTTTCCCATAAGTTTTGTGTCTTGTACATACCACAATCCTTTCAACAGTGTCCTTGGAGGACCCAAGGTAAGTGGAGCTTAGTGATCTAGATTGATTGAGGTGTTTATCAGATCTGGGCTGATGAGCTTTTTGGCAGTTTAATTTGACAGCGATCCCCTCCTTATGAGATGGTTGGATGCTTTTACAGTTTTTGGTGGCCATATGTTTTTCCATTTTTACACTTTTAAAACTTCTATTATACTCTAGTTTGGGATATATGTATGCATGCATTTGTGTTTTCTATCTATATATATCTCTACACTATTGCATGGAGGTGTTTGTGGGTGTGTGCATATAGGCACTTTAGGAAAAGGTCTCCCATATGTGTGATATACCTACTTGGTTCTAGTTGCCATCCCCTAGCCTATTGAAGGTGGGCTTTGGGATTTGTGGATCAGGCCCCATTGGGTTGGGTCTTAATAGATAATAAACATACATCTCTATGTATATCAATGATTGTATGACATTCCATGAGATATAATTTGGTGGGTCAGTCCATGTAATAAGACTCTACTTATTACCTCAATAATCCATTCTTTCTATCTCATATAAAACTATTTGTAATGAGTACATGAAACTATTCAATACAACCTTAACATATCATTACAACCCATAATACTTCATAATTATCATCGATTAGGGATATATTTATAAGGCCCCGACCTTAAACATCTCTTAATATTGAATTAAATGAATAATTCACATTGAGGATCTTTTCAGGTTTAGAGTTTTAGAGAATTAGAACATAACTACTACATCTCAAAAGATTACATAGTAGACACTTCTACTAAGTTTCCATAGAATAAAAAAAAACTCTTAAAAAGAAACATGTCTAGTTCCAAGTTTTATATAGCATGACTTTCCCTTGATCCCATCATTGACCCTATTCCACATTAGGTCCTGTGAAAAACATTTCAAAAAAACTTGGGGTGAGCATAAAGAGCTTAGTAAGGGATACACAAAGAATGAAAACTATTAGTTTATCAAAACAACAAGTAAACCATGTATACTTTATCAAAGTAATACTTTTCACCTTTATGAAGTAGTAAAAACTCTTCACTAAATAAAAGATCATTACTTACCCTTTTTAACCAAAAGATTACCATAAAACCCATAAAAAGATCACATAACATATAAAGGTAACTTGGGACATAAACATACTTAAGTGGAATAACCATACGGTCGACTTCCACATATATCACTTAATGGAATAGCCATACGGCCAACTTCCATACATACTTAACGGAATAGCCATACGGCCGACTTCCATACCCAATGCATTGGAGGTTATAAATTAACCACCCGTCCTCGTATTCATGACACCACCCGTCATATGGTTTATCACGTAACCACCCGTCAAATGTCCAAGTACCATTATAAAAATCATAAGACAGAAAACAAATATAATGGAAAGAAAACATTTACACACTTTGATCACAATATATCACTTAAATATATTGACATAAAAAATACATTATAAAAACCATTTTTCAATACCAGAATACATAAAAGAGTATATGGTATTTATTTCATTTTAAAAAAAACCTTACGACTTGTTTAGGAAGCCAAAGACCAAATAATACTCGCGACATCGGAAAAGGTCGTTGTCACCGCGTACGTTAAAAGAAACATTCCTTTTTGTCGTTTTGTAATACGCTTCATAGAAAAAGATTCCTTTTGTATAAAATTAAAAGTCAAAGGGGTTTATACACCGTATAAAATAAAGTTGTGTATAAAACGAAATATGCCTCAATGAAAGGAGATTGAGACGAAGTCCCTTACCTCGGGTCCGACTTGACTCGATCGTTCTTTAACATCCTGAATAATAAACTTGAGTTAATTTATACTTGATTAAGAACCTTTTTAAAGCTTATTATTCCTTTTATATCACTTATTTCCATGTTATAAACATTATGTAATCATTAAGTTAATAATTTTTGTTTTGTCGATATTTGGTTCTTAAGTCGAAAGTGGACTTCTTACAATTACATGTTGTTCATGTGGTCAAAGGTTCTTTATATCCAGAATGACATTACTGATTTGGATATCATATATATCATATATATCCAACATATACATGTATTTATAATATTACACAATCATTTAGAGGTAATAAATGAAATGCACCGTTCATGGAGACGGTAAGCCATACGCACGCATGAACGCTACTTTCATTTATTTGTCATATTAATGGAATTAAAACTAAATGAGAGGTATGTATATTTTAATTCCAGAATTATATTCATAATTTAGATGTATAATTCATAATATATATCCATTATATACATGTACTTATAATAGTACATTACATTTGGGGATAAGAAATGAAATGCACCGTTTATGGAGACGGTAAGCCGTACGTACGAATGAACACTACTTTCATTTCTATCTCATACATTAATGGAAATAAATAATAATGATATAAAGGTATATTATAATTCCAGTATAACATCATATATAATAACTTTAAATCCATCCTTTATATGTCCCACATATGGTATTAACGAATCACATCACTTTGAGGGGGCGGTAGTCCGCACTTCCTAAAATGAAATTATCGTGTTTACCCACAATGGAAACCATAAAGTTATACCACAAATGAAAAATAAAGAAGCATAAGGAAAACATAAACATAATATATATCATATATAAATAGATTTTCATCTTAATGGACACCTTTGAAGGTGTTAAAAGAATGTTGAACAATCATCATTTCGGGAGGCCGAAATTCACCATCCACAGAAACAGTATGTTATTTAACCATTAGATGTAGGTGTGTGTAAGTGTAGCTCTAATACTTCTTATAAAAACATCCTAGTATATTGAAGATACTATATTTGTTATAAAATAAATTAATAAAAAGAGTTTAGGGGGTTGGAGAAGCAAAATAAAACAAAAGGACTCAAGTGAATACATTTCCTTAAAATCGGGTAACTCCCTTTGGTTTGAGCTCAAAGGCTTCCTTGGGAAGACTTCTGCCCAAAGTGAGGATTCAAGGAGTAATAGAGGGATGAGGAGAGACAAAATGGGCAGGGGTTGGCTGATCCAAAGGCTTTTTATTTGTGGGTAAGGTGGTATAGGTGAGGGCCTTTTATAAGAGGAGAGGAGGGGTACTCTTGGAAAGTAAAGAAATGTTACTTTATTTTAAAATGAGTTTCAGATTAAAAAGATCCCACATTGATATAATTCGAGGGTAAGGTGATAAGGGTTAGAAATATACCCATCCAATAGGTTTTGGACATGTGTAGGTCATAGATTTTACATTATCTTTTCATTTTATTTAAATCCTTTATTAATGAGGTAATCGCTGCATCATCATGATGTCATAAATAATTTAATATATTTAATGTCTAAAAATTATAAAAAAATATCATGATGTAGGAATCTTTTTAGATTTCTAATGAATATTTATAGTCAAAAATCTGACTTGTATAACCCCATGTAAAAATTGTTTTAGTAAAACATCTCATGTTTGTGTCATTTTTACTTTAACATTAAATAAAAAGTTATTTATGTCATTTCCCAACCAAAGTGGCTCCATGGGGTCCCCAAGTTGACCCATAGATTTTCTTGGTCATCCATGACACATCCAATGAGGGTAGTACATGTTTCAAGCTCATCTCATATTATTAAAACATTATTTTTACCTTAAACTACACTAATTACCTCTAATCGCGATTAAGAACTTAAAAGTTACTATTCACCAAAAAATTATTTTAATCTCATTGAACCACATTTTACTTATTATTGACAACCATGTATGTCGGATTTTTGAAAATCAAATCACAGAAGTGACAAAGATTCATTTAAACTAAAAATCAGTTTCTTTAACTACCACTTAGTGGTTTCACTATTCATCAAAAATTGAAGTTTTTCAGAAAAATACCAAAACTTCACCCTAAGATATATTTGATATTCTGAATTCAAAAATTATGTCTATTTTAAAAAATTCAAATGATATAAGTCACATTAATTAATTTAATAATTAATTCCCGCTGTCATGACAAATAGCGTGTTTTTATGAAACAATAAGTATCAAAAGATTGACACTAGTTTAAGTCCAATTTCAAAGTAAAATTGATTCCAATGACCACCATTGGATTAAATGGTAAAAATATATTCTAATTTAACTTTAAAACCAATTTAAAAGATAATCTAATCATATAAATAAATTATATTAAAAAGTGGTTTTGAATTAAAATACAACATTTTTCACTGTTCATTAAAAAATGAACTTTATCAGAAAAATACCAAAATTTTACACAAAGTAAATTTTGATGTCCCGATTCTAAAAAAGAGTTTTATTTGGTCCAATAGAATGTATAAAAGTGACCAAAACTATATTTAATGACGGTTCGCCATCAAAAGGCGATAAGTGAACCTTTAGTGAAAATTAGGGTATAAAAGCCTAAAATTGAATTATTTCTGTATTTTAAGCCTTTATCTTTTATTAGATAAAAGTAAAAACATTTAAAAAACATATATAATCATATTTTAGTTATTTCTATCCATTCCCGCCAATACAAAGGCTATGTGTTAACTACCATTTAAAATAATATTATTTTATTACTAGTGTGCAACGTAAGATTTCAAAGAAACTCTTTGTTGCGTATCGGGTACACTATCGAACATAGCAACCCATTTAAATTAAAATTAATATTTAATTCGTAAATATTAATAAATATGAAAATGTTTTATTCATTATTTACCTGGGATGTTACATCCTTCCCCCCTTTTGGGAAATGCGTCCTCACAATTTTATTCACTTGTCAAAATAAGTGGGGGTATTTATCCCTCATAGCATTTTCAGATTCCCACGTTGCCTCTTCAACAATATTGTTTTTCCACAAAACCTTTACCTGGTGAATTACCTTATTTCGAAACACTTGCTCTCTTCGGTCAAGAATCTGGACTGGTTTTTCTTCATAAGATAGGTTCTCCTCCAGCTGAACTACCTCTGGACTCAAAACATGAGATGGATCCGACATATACTTCCTCAACATCGAAACATGAAAAACATTGTGTACCTGAGATAAACTCGGAGGCAAAGCCACTCGGTAAGAAACTGATCCAACTTTCTCCAGAATTTCATATGGTCCAATGAACCTTGGACTCAACTTTCCTTTCTTACCAAATTGCATCACACTTTTCCATGGAGAAACCTTGAGAAAAACATGATCACCTACCTCAAAAAAAAAGATCTTTCCTTCGGTTATCCACATAACTCTTATGCCCGCTCTGAGCTGTTTTCATGTGTTTCTAAATCAACTGAACTTTTTCTGCCAACTCTTCTATCAATTCTGGTCCCATAAACTTTTTTTCACCCACTTCATCCCAAAAAGCTGGAGTTCGACACCACTTCCCATATAATGCCTCAAACTATGCCATCTGTATACTAGAATGAAAAATGTTATTATATGAAAACTCAAACAAAGAAAGATGTTGGTCCCAACTTATCTGATAATCCATCGAACAATCTCGTAGCATATCCTCCAAGGTATGAATTGTTCGTTCTAACTACCCATCAGATTGCGGATGAAAAGCTGTAATAAAATTTAATTCAATACCCAACGACTTCTGAAGGCCTTTCCAAAAGTTAGAAGTAAACCTGGGATCACGATCGGACACAATGGGGAGAGTAACTCCATGTAACCTGACTATCTCTTTAAGATACAAATGGGAAAGTTGATCTAGGGAAAAAGTATCTCATATAGCAAGGAAATTAGCATATTTAGTCAAGCGATCAACAATAACCCAGATTTCATTATTACCTCGAGATGTCCTCGGTAATCCCACAACAAAGTCCATGGATATGTTTTCCCATTTCCACTCTGGCACTGGTAAAGGCTGAAGCATCCCTTTCGGTAACTTCCGATCTGCCTTAACCTGCTGACAAGTCAAACACTTCATAGTAAAATCAGAAATATCCCTTTTAATTCCATCCCACCAGTAATACTCCTGCAGATCTCTGTACATCTTAGTACTGCCAGGATGAACTGAAAACGGGGAACTATGAGCCTCACATAATAGCTCATTCTTCAACTGTGAATCACCAGGGACACATAATCTCTTCCCAAACCTCAAAACACAATCATTATCAATGTTGAATTCAGGCAACTTACCCTCCTGAACCAGCTCTACCTTTTTCTGCAACTCACTGTCTTCCCTCTGTGCTTGCTTAATTCTCTCTGATAGAGATGATCTCACTGATACCTGAAACAAAACAGAAGAAATGCCTGCACCAACAACTTCCATGCCAAATCTCATCAAATATTTAACCAAAGGATCACGTTCCAAACACAAAATTGTTAATGAAGCATTACTTTTTCGACTCAAAGCATCAGCCACCTTATTTTCTTTTCTCAGATTGTAATGAATTGTACAATCATAATCCTTGATTAATTCCAACCATCTCCTCTGTCTCATGTTCAACTCTTTTTGAGTGAATATATACTTTAAACTTTTGTGATCGGTATATATTTACACTTTACTCTATACAAATGATGCCTCCAAATTTTTAAAGCAAAAACAACAGCAGCTAATTCCAAATCATGTGTAGGGTAATTTACCTCATGAGTTTTCAACTGATGTGAAGCATAAGCAATTACCTGATCATTCTACATAAGGACACAGTCAAGTCCCTTCAACGAAGAATCACTGTATATAACAAACTCACCATTCCTGGAAGGCAGTGCCAAAACTGGAGCATTCACCAATATTCTTTTCAACTCCTGAAAACAATCATCACATTCTTTTGTCCAGATATACTTAACACCCTTCCGAGTTAGCTTAGTCATTGGACTTGGTAACCGTGAAAATTTTTCAACAAACCTTCGGTAGTAACCAACCAAACCAAGAAAACTATGGATCTTGGTTACATTTGTGGGTCTTGGCCATTCTTCAACAACTTTTGTTTTAGCAGGATCAACAGTTATGCCATTTTTTGAAACAATGTGACCCAGGAAAGAAATTTGTTGTAACCAAAACTCACACTTTCTGAATTTTCCATATAGTTTCTTTTCTTTTAAGTTTTGAAAGATAAACCTTAAATGTCTTTCATTATCCTCTTTACTTTTGGAAAACACCAAAATATCATCAATGAAAACAACCAAAATTTTTCACCTGAGTCAACTGATCCATCACTGCAACAAACTGTTTAGTTCTGATTCCGACCATCTCAGGATACTGGTTTGAAAGGTGATTTCCCTCTATATGCCTTCCCAGAAAAGATGTTCTGTTTCCTCTATGAAAATCCATTCTTAACACAGAAATATCTTAGGAGAAGCAACATGGTAATCTTTAAATGCTATATCATTTCAATTTGACCATAAAAAAATATTTTTGGATAATCATTTAACAGAATTCTAACTCCTAAAGTTGTCTAAACCGACCTCTGATACCAACTATAAGGCCCCGACCTTAAACATCTCTTAATATTGAATTAAATGAATAATTCACAATGAGGATCTTTTCTGGTTTAGAGTTTTAGAGAATTATAACATAACTACTACATCTCAAAAGATTAAAAAGTAGACACTTCTACTAAGTTTCCATAGAATAAAAAAAAACTCTTAAAAAGAAACATGTCTAGTTCCAAGTTTTATATAGCAAGACTTTCTCTTGATCCCATCATTGACCCTATTCCACATTTGGTCCTGTGAAAAACATTTCAAAAAAACTTGGGGTGAGCATAAAGAGCTCAGTAAGGGATACACAAAGAATGAAAACTGTTAGTTTATCAAAACAACAAGTAAACCATGTATACTTTATCAAAGTAATACTTTTCACCTTTATGAAGTAGTAAAAACTCTTCACTGAATAAAAGATCATTACTTACCCTTTTGTAACCAAAAGATTACCATAAAACCCATAAAAAGATCACATAACATATAAAGGTAACTTGGGACATAAACATACTTAAGTGGAATAACCATATGGTCGACTTCCACATATATCACTTAATGGAATATCCATACGGGCAACTTCCATACATACTTAATGGAATATCCATACGGCCGACTTCCATACCCAATGCATTGGAGGTTATAACGTAACCACCCATCCTGGTATTCATGGCACCACCCGTCATATGGTTTATCACGTAACCACCTGTCAAATGTCCAAGTACCATTATAAAAATCACAAGACATAAAACAAATATAATGGAAAGAAAACATTTCCACACTTTGATCACAATATATCACTTAAATATATTGACATAACAAATCCATTATAAAAACCATTTTCAAAACCAAAATACATAAAAGAGTATATGGTATTTATTTCATTTTAAAAAAAACCTTACGGCTTGTTCAGGAAGCCAAAGACCAAATAATACTCACGGTGGTGGAAAAGGTCGTTGTCACCGCGTACGTTAAAAGAAACATTCCCTTTTGTCATTTTGTAAAACGCTTGGTAGAAAAAGATTCCTTTTGTATAAAAGTAAAAGTCAAAGGGGTTTATACACCATATAAAATAAAGTTGTGTATAAAAAGAAATATGCCTCAATGAAAGGAGATTGAGATGAAGTCCCTTACCTTGGGTCCGACTTGACTCGATCGTTCTTTAACGTCCTGAATAATAAACTTGAGTTAATTTCTACTTGCTTAAGAAAAATTTTCAAGATTATTATTCCTTTTATATCACTTATTTCCATGTTATAAACATTATGTAATCATTAAGTTAATAATGTTTGTTTTGTCGATATTTGGTTCTTAAGTCGAAAGTGGACTTCTTACAATTACATGTTGTTCGTGTGGTCAAAGGTTCTTTATATCCAGAATGACATTCCTGATTTGGATATCATATATATCATATATATTCAGCATATAAATGTATTTATAATATTACATAATCATTTAGAGGTAAGAAATGAAATTCACTATTCATGGAGACGGTAAGCCGTACGTACGCATGAACGCTACTTTCATTTCTTTGTCATATTAATGGAATTAAAACTAAATGATAGGTATGTATATTTTAATTACAGAATTATATTCATAATTTAGATGTATCATTCATCATATATATCCATTATATACATGTACCTATAATAGTACATTACATTTGGGGATAAGAAATGAAATGCACCGTTCATGGAGACGGTAAGCCGTATGTACGCATGAACGCTACTTTCATTTCTATATCATACATTAATGGAAAGAAATAATAATGATATAAAGGTATATTATAATTCCAGTATAACATCATATATAATAACTTTAAATCCATCCTTTATACGTCCCACATATGGCATTAACGAATCACATCACTTTGAGGGGGCAGTAGTCCACACTTCCTAAAATGAAATTATCGTGTTTACCCACAATGGAAACCATAAAGGTATACCAGAAATGAAAAATAAAGAAGCATAAGGAAAACATAAACATAATATATATCATATATAAATAGATTTTCATCTTAATGGCCACCTTTGAAGGTGTTAAAAGAATGTTGAACAATCATCGTTTCGGGAGGCCGAAATTCACCATCCACATAAACAGTATGTTCTTTAACAATTAGATGTAGGTGTGTGTAAGTGTAGCTCTAATACTTATTATAAAAACATCCTAGTATATTTAAGATACTGGATTTGTTACAAAATAAATGAATAAAAAGAGTTTAGGGGGTTGGAGAAGAAAAATAAAACAAAAGGACTCAAGTCAAGACATTACCTTAAAATCGGGTAACTCCCTTTGGTTTGAGCTCAAAGGCTTCCTTGGGAAGACTTCTGCCCAAAGTGAGGCTTCAAGCAGTAATAGAGGGATGTGGAGAGACAAAATGGGAAGGGTTTGGCCGAGCCAAAGTCTTTTGAAGTGTGGGTAAGGTGGTAGAGGTGGGGGCCTTTTATAAGAGGAGAGGAGGGGCACTCTTGGAAAGTAAAGAAATGATACTTTATTTTAAAATGAGTTTCGGATTAAAAAGGTCCCAAATTGATATAATTCTAGGGTAAGGTGATAAGGGTTATAAATATACCCATCCAATAGGTTTTGGGAATGTGTAGGTTATATATTTTACATTATCTTTTCATTTTATTTAAATCCTTTATTAATGAGGTAATCGCTGCATCATCATGATGCCATAAATAATTTAATATATTTAATGTCTAAAAATTATAAAAAAATATCATGATGTAGGAAATATTTTTATCTTTGTAATGAATATTTATAGTAAAAAATCTGACTTGTATAACCCCATGTAAAAATTGTTTTAGTAAAACATCTCATGTTTGTGTCATTTTTACTTTAACATTAAATAAAAAGTTATTTATGTCATTTCCCAACCAAAGTGGCTCCATGGGGTCCCCAAGTTGACCCATGGATTGTCTTGTTCGGCCATGACACATCCAATGAGGTCAGTACATGTGTAAATCTCATCTCATATTATTAAAACATTATTTTTACCTTAAACTACACTAATTACCTCTAATCGCGATTAAGAACTTAAAAGTTACTATTCACCAAAAAATTATTTTAATCTCATTGAACCACATTTTACTTCTTATTGACAACCATGTATGTCGGATTTTTGAAAATAAAATCACAGAAGTGACAAAGTTTCATTTAAACGAAAAATCAGTTTCTCTAACTACCACTTAGTGGTTTCACTATTCATCAAAAATTGAAGTTTTTCAGAAAAATAGCAAAACTTCACCCTAAGATATATTTGATATTATGAATTCAAAAATGATGTCTATTTTACAAAATTAAAATCATATAAGTCACATTAATTAATTTAATAATTAATTCCCGCTGTCATGACAAATAGCGTGTTTTTATGAAACAATAAGTATCAAAAGATTGACACTAGTTTAAGTCCAATTTCAAAGTGAAATTGATTCCAATGACCTCCATTGGATTAAATGGTAAAAATATATTCTAATTTCACTTTAAAACCAATTCAAAAGAAAATCTAATCATATAAATAAATTAGATTAAAAAGTGGTTTTGAATTAAAATACACATTTTCACTGTTCATTAAAAAAAATGAACTTTATCGGAAAAATACCAAAATTTTACACAAAGTAAATTTTGATGTCCCGATTCTAAAAAAGTGTTTTATTTGGTCCAATAGAATCTATAAAAGTGACCAAAACTATATTTAATGATGGTTCGCCATCAAAAGGTGATAAGTGAACCTTTAGTGAAAATTAGGGTATAAAAGCCTAAAATTGAATTATTTCCGTATTTTAAGCCTTTATCTTTTATTATATAAAAGTAAAAACATTTAAAAAACATATATAATCATATTTTAGTTATTTCTATCCATTCCCGCCAATATAACGACTATGTGTTAACTACCATTTAAAATAATATTATTTTATTACTAGTGTGCAACGTAAGATTTCAAAGAAACTCTTTGTTGCGTATCGGGTACGATATCGAACATAGCAACCCCTTTAAAGTAAAATTAATATTTAATTTGTAAATATTAATAAATATGAAATTTTTTTATTCATTATTTACCTGGGATGTTACAATATTAAAGTCACACTTTGAGGGGATGTTATCATTTAACTATTTATTTAAAATTAATTGCAGTACACATGAATGAATGATAATTGGAGATTGTCTTTAATATAATAAAATGATACATTTACTACCATTACAACCAATATCTCATGTTTCTAACACCCTTATATTCTACATGAACCTCATGTTGTTTATGTGGTAATGGTTTCATCAACAGGTCTTTTACATTATCCTCTCTAGTCACCAAAATGATATTTACATTGTCTTCCTCAACAATCACCCTTATGGGATTGTAATTAAAAAGTATGTGTATGGTCCGTTGGTTCTATTGGAGTTATTTATCCCAAGTAATAACACCATTATTGTCAGAATATATCTTGATTTCTCCCTTGATTCTTGGAACCACTCTAATTTTAGAAATGATCTTCTTAATCTTAAGAAAAACACAAATTCATACCGATATCTCATATCATATTTTTTAGATTAGAAACTAGCATCTATGTAACCATTTATACAAAGATATTCCTCTACTAAAAGGATTATGAACACATCCTTAGTCCTTATCAAGTACTTAAGAATGTTTTTCATAGTAATCTAGTTACTTTCACCAAGATTAGATTGGTGTCAACTAGTTATTATCAAGTCATAAGAGACATTGGGTCTAGTAAATAACATGAAATACATGATAGATCCTATATAATAAACATAAAGAATCATATTAATCCTTTATAATTCTTTATAATGATCTTAAATCTTCCTAAGATTCATGCCATGAAACACTAATAAAGACCCCTTCTTGGAGTTCTCCATGTTAAACTACTTTACCACTTTACTGATATATGTGTTTTAACTTAGTCCAAGAAACCTATTAGATCTATATTTATAGATCTTCATATCTAGTATGTAGGCTACTTCACCCATGTCTTTCATTGATAAGCCTTTACGCAACCACACATTCATAGAGTGAAGTGTCAGTATATGATTTTTGATAAGCAGTATATAATCTACATAAAATATCAGAATTTTTTTTATACTCCCACCGAACCAATTATATATGTAGGAATCATACGCATTTTTGATGAAACCAAATTACTTGATTGCATCATCAAACTAGATATTACAACTTCAAGAATTTGTTTCAGTTTTATAAATAGACTGTTATAACTTGAAAAACTTAGCAGGCTTATTTGAAACATCAAAACCCCTGGGTTATATCATATACACATATTTGGATAAATTATCATTAATTAATGTGGTTTTAACATCCATATTATATATCTCATAATCATAATGAGTTGTCATGGCTAGAAAAATCCTAATGGAATTTATCATCATAGTAGGTGAAAGGGTCTCTTCATAGTCAATACCATGAATTTTTTTATAACCCTTTTCCACCAAGCATGATTTATAGGTATACACTATACCATTAATGATAGTTTTATTGTGTAAAAACAAATTTCACCATATGGGTCTTATCCTTTTAGGTAAATCCACCATGTTATAAAATTGGTTAGTGTACAAGGAGTCTATTTTAGATTCCACGGCTGTTAATCTTTTCTCAAAATCATAACACTCAATTTAATATTAGTTTTTAGTAAGTTCATAACTTATGAACATAAAATAATCATAATTATACATGAGAAATCCATATTTATTGGGTTCCTAAATTATCTTACTAGACCTTCAAGTATCTTGGGTTCCCATACCATATCTCACACGTTGTCTTCATAACTGCTTTAGATGGAACACAATTTAGTAAGGATACAATAGTCTCCAGAGCATAACCCCAAAAAGAAATAAAAAGGTCACATAAATTCATTATTGATCAAACCATGTATAAAAAGGTATTATTAATCCTCTTAGACACACCATTCAATTATAGTGTTCTAGAAGGAGTGGTATGTGAAACAATTCCATAATCTCTCAGATGATTTGTGAATTCTTAGATCAAGTATTCACCACACCGATATAATTAGAGAATCTTAATACCTTTTCCCAGTTGATTCTATACTTAATTATGAAACTCTTTAAATGTTTAAAAATTTTCATATTTTTTTATCATACACACATAACCAAACTGACTAAAACCATCAGTAAAAGTAATGAATTACCAATAAACACAACTTTCTTGAGTACTCATTGGTCAACATACATTACTATGTATGAGATCCAATAGTCCACTAGCCCTTTCACCTTTTCTCCCAAAATGTGATTTCATAATTTTTCCCAATAAAAAAGATTTATATATATCAAATGATTCATAATTGAATGAGTATAAACATCCAACTCTATATAGTTTTTAAATGTGTTTCTTATTTATATTTCCATGGAGAAAATCCCAAAGGTAGGTGGGATTATAATCAACTATAACCTTCTTATTCTAAATATGGTAAATGAGATTATCCATATCTAGAATATATAAACCATTAATTATATTCCCAAAAACATAAAACATTTCATTATTATATATATAAAAACTCTAGTTCTTAATAATGAATGAAAATCATATTTTTTCTAAAAAAGATACAAAAATAAAATTCCTATTTGTGGTAGGAACATAATAACAGTTTTTTAATTCCAGGACTAATCTTCTAGGTATACTTATATCATAAGTTCTAAATTATAATGGAACAAAATTTTCTATATTACCAACATAAATATCTACTTCAAATTTTATCAATACCCTAATATATTTGAGTTTTTGTTTATCAGCACAAATGTGTGATGGTCACTCGATATCTAATACCCATGAGCTAGAGATGGTGGAATTAATCTCTATAACATTCACATTCAGGAACTCTGAATATTTCTCCTTGCAAAAAATTATTAATCATATATACCAATCTCTAATATTTTTATAGGTCATAACTATTAGTTATCTTAATATTATTGCGATTATGCATGTCATAATCTAAAACACATACATATAAGTGGGTGAGTATCATGTATTATATATTTTAATTAAGGAATTTAAATTAAAGTGATCTCACTAAAAATTATGACCCCATACATCATATCCATTTAGTGATCCAAGATCCATATTTCACTAAGAAATGATTCTACTATGGTTTTTCTCTCACCAGTCAATAATTTAGGTAGGGAATCATCCTAATAAAATTAAAAAATAGGCTAACAAATGTCAGTACAAGGGAACCAAACTATGGAATTACCTACCCAAGTATGTTCCAATGTCGCCCATTACTTTCTTATCTTAATCAATATAATCCACAGACACCCATATATGACATGACCTACCCAGATGGATGATCAAGGTATTTATAAGTGTTACTTTTGAGGAATATCACACTTAGTACTTAGGGGTTTTTCCAATCTCACCAATTTAATATACATCACATGCATATTAAATTTATAACTATTACATCTTATGTAATCTTTATCTTCATGTTTTATTCTTTTTTATGCATGCTTATATAATTTTAGTTTTGAAATCCCTATTCCAATCACCAAATTAATGTGTTCACAACACATTAATGTGTAACTCTTTACACAACCCACAAGTTTGTGTTACTCACCCAAAAAAAATCTAAAAATGTTCATATATATCCAAATGCATCATATGAATAAGGTACATGAACCCTTCAAGTAAATGTGTAGAGTTATATGATATCGAAAATCTCCACATGAGTATTCCCAAAGAGAAATATAGACAACCCCATTAACCTTTATAGATAAGAAATAGCCTCCAATCAGGTAGGTGGTCTGACCCTAAGTCCCTCTACCCTGGGAGACTTTAATCAAGAGAGAATTCAATTAATGACATCTCTAACACCTAATATGTATAAACTATATTAAATAGTTATTCTCAATATTATAACTTGAATTAAAAAATAAGGTCAAGGAAGATGAAAACTAAATTTTATGGAGTCATAACTAACATGTAATACATGCCTCTAACTTATATAAGTGGTTTAAAAGTTAAAAAAATCCATAAAAAATATTCACATTTCTTAAACAATTTACCAAACATGAATATCAAATAAATTTAACAGATAAATAATTTTTTATTTATTTTCCAAAACATGAGATAAAAATTAATGAAAATTTCATAAATAAATTCTAATTATAAATATTATATAAATTAGAAAGAATATAAACACTTTTTATATTAATTTCAATACGAACACTTTCATAATTTATATTATATGGAATTCATATGATATTTCATGAATTATAAAAATTTTAAAATTCAATTTCTATTTTATAAACATTTTATATAATCTAAATATCATATATTTTGTAATTTATAAACATTTTATAAATTTACCTTTATGATTTCTAAATAAACCCTTTTATTTTTAGATCATAAGGCATGCCATATAATTTTGGTAAAAGGTATTTTAAAATTAACATTTAATATTTGGTATAAAACTATTGTATACAAATTTAATTAATTAATAATAAACCTTTTATAATTAATTGATTAATTTATAAATACTTATAAATTAAATATTCCCAAAATATATTTTAACATGATTTATAAACATTTTATAAACCATGAAAACCATTTAAATTATCAAATTTTATAGAAAAAAATTTAACAATTTTTTGGTTTACCCTTATTCAAAATCCATATTCCACATAAGTGTATACTATAATTTCCCTTACGTTGACACTCTGCATAAGGTTAATCTCACCATGAACCTTATGTAGACACTTTATGTAGGGTCAGGAGACCTATACCTTTATGTAAACCCTTCACATAAAGGTATAAAGTGACCACCATAATTTTCTCTACCACAAGATCTTAAAACCATGGACATTCTAAAATACCACACTATAGAACCATTCATGGTTCTTGGAGAATCCTAGTGAAGAATCACTATAGGCATCACCACATAGCAGTGATAGTGATCTGGGTGTTTTAAAGTTTGCACAACAACACCATGAGAACTGGCGTGTCACGATGATGATAATAATTTTTAAAAAATTTGATTAAACATGTTTAATACTTAAATAAACATTATCTGATACCACTGATGGGTTTCATTGGATCATATTATAACCCTAGGAAAAAAGGATAACCCAAACATAGACTGATCTATCTCTAAGGAATTAAACATGTAAATATATTCGAAAAACAATGCATAAACTAGCATACCTGAGATGCCAAGATGTCAATATATTCCATCCTTATTATTTAATAGAGTTTCCTTAATGATGATCATAAGGAGAAAGTGGATGAATTTCTCCTTTATATGAAGGGAACCACTAAACAATGGATACATATACTCTTTGCAATGACTCCCAAATTCTTTAAGGGGTGTTAACACCTTTGTTGAGAGATGAATGAGTTTTAGGAATGGAAGATAGATTTGGATATCATGAAATCATTAGAGGACCCACACAATGAATTTCATTACACCAATAATAGAAGTATTTCATCCTTATATGTGAATCCTCAATGATATTCATTGAATGAAGAGCATTGTAAATGTGAAACCATTTGAGTGTCATCATATGACACTCAAGAATTACCCCAATTAGAATGTTCATCCATTGAACACTTCAATTAATTAGTCAGACTAGCCATAAATGAACTAAAAATTTGGTTCCTAATTGATGAAATAATATGAGAGATATGTGGAACCACACATGCATCACATGCACATAAAAAACAAGCACGATTATTTATTGTTACATTAGATGAACCACCACGACATAGTGGCACCTATTTTAGTGCACATCTAAAAATAATCACCTAATGCAGATGTTATTTTCTTAAAGTTCATGGTGGGATCATAATTTTAATGTTCAAATACATTTTATACAATCAATTTTACAACCCAAATGAGTAAAATGATTATCATAATTATAAATAAAATAGGCATTTTTGTATGAGATGATTATCCTTAATAAATAATAAAGTATCACCCATGAATCATGAAATCCAATAAATGAATTCTCAAAAACCATTCCCCATGTGATTTTAATGGTTTTATTTTTTTATCATAATTGAATAAAATCACTAATTTTTTATAAACTCTTCATTATTTAATATGAATATTTGAGAAATAATAAATTTTGATCAATGAATTTTCTATGAATTATTTATAGGTAATATGATTATAGAAATAGTTTATTAATATAAAATATTCGAAATTATGAGGAATGTGTTGCGAATCTTGAATATTCTCTCACATCACTTTTTATAGATATATTCATTTTTCTTAAAATACACGAGGATTACTCTACCTGGTAGACATATATTCAAAACATTTGGTTCAAAAGTTATAAAGAAGAAAACATATGATAGGTGATGGGCCTAATTTTTTGCAATTATATTATGAATTTATTAACTGAAAATCAATAATTAAAAGTGTAAATTAAAATAATACTGGAAAATGTAAGAATTTAAATTTTTCATTACCTATCATGATCATGATAAACATGCACAATGAATGATTTTTAAGTCCTTATATATGTCTATCTTGAAGCAAAAATTTTAGATATATTATTTTAATTAAATGTTTTAGAAGAACTCATATATGTTTATTATTAATCAAAGCTCTTGAATAGTTAGTATATTCTCATGTAAGTACCATGAATGGAAGTGAAAATTTATCAATGTATTTATAATAGTGGATATATTCTTACCTAGTGGTATAAAGTTTTTAATGAATAATGATTTTTTAATCCAAATTCTCAATGAAATTTCTAGGTTTTAATAATGATACAGACATTAGGAACTCTATAGAAGTAATATTAAAACTTATCCAAGATCTCAATGAAAAAAATGATAAAATGCAATAATAAAATAATAAAATAAAAAAATATTTTTAAAAAGGAATTGAATGTGTAGATCAAACATGAACCATTAAATCCATGTTTACTTCAGTATCCACCAATAATGCTAATCACCAATGCCTTGGTGTAATTTTCTTCCAATACAAGTAATTTAGTCACTCTAGAGAAAAATTATGGAAGAAATAATTCAAAGAATATAAAAAAACCTCTTAAATAAAGAAAAATAGAGAACTAATACTGATTATGAAATTTAGATAAATTTAAGTACCACCTTTGTTATATCATAATAGAATAAATACCAAACCCCTCCTCTTTTCTCATGTGTATAGTGGACTACAACATCACAAATCATCGTGATTCATTTTTCAGTTACTATTTACATGAAGGGTAATGATGAAAAATTTGATGAATATATGTGATGTATATTTAATCATAATGAACCTATAAAGATTATATATTATTTATCTTACTTTTATTCTATCCATCAAGAAAATGGAAACAACGTTCATGTGTGCGTACGACCTACCGTCTCAATAAACAATGTATTTAATTTTCTATCTCCAACTTTTATGGATTAATATAAATAAATATATACTGAATATATATGATATTTATATCATGGATAAAATTCTGGATATTATAAAACCATTATTAAAGTAAAAGGACATAAAATAAAAAAAAATAAAACATACATGAAAAATGAAGTAGTTTGTACCCAAAAAATGATTTTAAAAAAGAATTGTTAATAGACAGGTAATAAAAGGTCATAAGTAAATCATATATGGAATGATAAATATGATTATGGTTCTATAATATATTTATATTATACCTATATTTATTATACTATAGGTTCAGATGTGTACGAAGGAAATCAAGACTTAAGGTAAAATATTTTTGTCTCATTTTTTCTTCTTTGAGACATATGTCATGTTATGAACCTATATTATTTTATGAGTTTTATATAAATACCCATTTACATGTAATGTAATGAATTTATTTATTCTCATGATATTTTATATTTCTTTTAAAGTTATTCTTTCATGGTTCTAATGATTTAATGTTACCAAAGTGGTAAGGGTTTTATGATACAATCTCATCTTTTATCAGGATTGTTTATGTTTATGATTCCAATGATGAAATATTATGATAAATATATCATGAAACTTATAAATTTTCACCTCATTTAGTTATTTCATGAAAATAATTATGTTACTTTCATTTTACTCTCTTTATTTACTCAATATTTTAAAATAATGTTTTTAAGAAAAAAAACATCTTTATTTCTCTCTTTGGTCAAAAACCTATTTTCTCCTATATCCATGTCTTATAAATATGTTTTAAAAAATGATTTAAAATTACTTAAAGGATTTATTAAATACATATTTACCCCTTTTTTACTTTTTATAATGTTTTTAAAAAGGAATCTTCATGTCATTTTCCAAACAAGGGCTGTTTGGATTTTACCGAACATGTGAAAAGAATATTTGTTTTGACATGTATGACATGAAAAAAATTTCATGTCATAAAGAAAATTATTTTAATTTAATATTAATTTATATGTTTTTAAGTTTATTTTCAATGAAATTTATTTCCACATTATTCCATTAATTTCTAATTTTAAAAGGTGATTTTCAAAGGAATGTTCAAGAAATGTTTGAAATGAATTTTCTAATATTCCTTTACAAGTTTCCTATTATATTTTCAATGAAAATGATTTTTAAAATGTTACATGTTTAAAATTTATTTTTTCAAAGTTGAAAGGATATTTTCCTCCAAAAATATTATAAATTATTTTTAAATTTTTCTTTATAAGTTTCAATGGTTATTTTCAAAGAAAAGGAATTTAAAAATGTTACATGTTTTAAAAAGTGTTTTCAAAGTGAAAAAGATATTTTCCTAAAGAAACGTTTTAAATGTTTCTAATTTTAGTTTCAAATAAAATAATTTTTAAATTTTTTTTATGTTTTAAAAGTTTTTTTCAAAGTGGAAATGATATTTTTCTAAAGAAATGTTCCAAGTGATCTTTCAAAATAATTTTTCATCTATGATCACATCATTTGATGTTAATTATGATTTACTGGGGATATAATACAAGGATAACATTCTTATTATCTCACTAAATGGTTTCTAATTATGATGAAATAATACTTATGAAACCCACTTATTTTTCCAAGTGTTATGCTATGATGAAATGATTATGAAAGCTATTTATTTTCCACAAGTTATGCTATAATGAAATGTTTATGAAACTCATTTCTTTTCATGGTTACTAAATTGATGAATGCTTTATTCTATTATGAAACACATATGTATAAATTTAATTGTGTGATTATATCTCCCTTAAACTCATTGGGTAATGATTTAAATCTCATGAGATAAAAAGGATTGAAATGAGGATGAACCCAGTTTAGTAAGGGACTTTGTCCTCTATGATAGTCTTGGGATTAAACCTTTAATACTATGATATTTTGGGGAGTGAACCCATTAAACTATGATATAATTATCAATGAGACTTGAATATTATGGCAATGATTTTCTATGCTTATATGTATGCCACAATTCCATGTCATATTCTATTTTTATGCTCTCACTGTTCATGTTCTTTGATTATTTTATAATTCATGTCTTATCAACTACAAATAATTATTATATGACCCAATATTATGATGTTTTATATGATGGGTATGGTTTTAAAATGTTATTCCCATGTTATCATACCATTATTCTCATGTTATGTTTATGTATCTCCATTTTTTAACCTTAATATGCATCTAAGCACATCCTTTTTTATGATTCCTTTCCATAGGTTATGAAGAAATTTATTATGTATGATATTTCTAAGAATAGTGATAGTTATTAAGAAATTAGTGGGAGATTATTTATTTCACTAATGAACTAGTTGTTTATGTTTCTAAGTTTCCAAAGGCACAATACCTTTATGATCCTCAGGCGTGTGTTTGTGTAATGTAATGAGTATCCATATAAAAAGATATAATATCTATATATGAAAATCTTGGGTCGTTATGCCTCTCATTTGAAATTTCCTTGAAAATATACCCAAATAAAATCCATTATAAGTCCCTTGAACTTTATTATTCTCCCATTCACAATATTTTATACAAATATATTTAATTCTAAGTATTTTTCCAAGAAATATCAAGTCTCCAACATAATTATTATTTCCTTATTATGTTTTTCTCCTTAATCTTCATATTTAAAATATATTATATCCATAAAAATATAATAACCCCAGTATAATAATTACAATGAAACTTTATTTTATCAATTTAGTTACAAATATTTATTCCACTCTATCTACTTAGAAAAATAAAATCATTGTTAGTGTGTTGCATGGACAACCATATTCATAAAGCGCCATCTTCCATTTTTTTCAACACCGTAATTAATGGTTGATAAAAATGATGTAATGGATGAATAAATATTTTTTTAAAAAGCATAGTTATGATTCCGAAATATAAGATTATCATTTACCTTTTTTCCCTCTCATTCGTCAATAAATGAAAACATTGATTGTACATACATGCAAACTATCACCACTATGATCAATAAGTTTCATTTGTTATCACCACCCTTCATGGATGTATTTAAAAATATAATTAATATATAAAAATTATATCCATAACACTATTAAGATTTTGGATATAATGAAACTATTTTATGAATCTTTCTACTATGGTTAACATACATAGGGGTTATGAAGAAATGAAAAAATAACCTTAAATTATTGACTTAGGAAAGAAAAAACTATAATAAATAAATAGAATATGATAATAAATAGTTGATATTAAATAAAATAAAGAATAACAAGGTTTTTAAGAAGGTATTTAAAACATAACTTTATTATTCAGGAAGTTAAGAATGCGTGCATAATGAATCTGGAATAACTACCCCAAGTTTTGGTAAAGTTAATGAATATATAGTTTCTTAGAAAATACTTCCCCTTATATATAATAGAATGTGAATATGGATTTTGAACATATTAAATATCATGAACTAGACTAGATACCCTAGTACCCTAATACCTGATCCACCACTGACATGGCCTGAAGGGTGTTCCTAATCCCCATGGGTTGGTGACTAGAAACTAACATCATACAAGACTGAGAGGGAATTAATTTTTCCTAAAATAATCGAAGATAAAAGATTACCAGTTATCATGATAAATACTCTAAAGGGATAAAGTACTAGAAACCAAATAGGTATAACAAAACCCAAATCAGTATATTATTAAAGTACTCAAAAACTGGAAAGATAAAACTCAAACATCCCAAAGGAAACATCATCCTAATTAACAAGTGGGAAACAACTCCATCGGTCACCATTAACACTTCATAGTCAAAAGGATCAAGAACATTCACCACCTCCAAGTGGTTCTTTCCCTTTGGTCATACCTAGTATAATAAAATCTACAAAAAACCAAAGTAAAAGGTAGGGTGTGAGATATAAATCCCATTAGGGTATCACCAAGTGTTCCATAATCAATACCATAACAATTTACCATTCATTATATTATATAAAATAAGACAAGGCATGTAAATTCATTTTTCATATTTAAAACCAAAATATGTTTTCATTTCAATAGATGGAAGATATATCAAAAGAACTTTCAAATAGGCTTAAATGAACATTTTATATAAAATTATTTATATAGATAATTTAGTAAGAATAAAACAATTAAATAATAAACAACATGCATATAAAATCAAAAAACTCATATAAAAGAACAACACCATGTAAAAAATCCCCATGGTAATTCAGTTTATCTGGTAATAGGATCCTCACACATCTCATTAATGGCCACAGATCTATTCATGTGTGCCCAAAACAATACGCACCAATAGGGGAACCCATCAAGGGAAGTATACACCCCCATAATGGGAACCCATAATGGAAAGTTAGGATATATTTGTTTTAGTAATAGTTATAATAATAACTCCATTACTAGGGTGTCAAGGTCATAGCGTGTTTATCCCAGTTACCACTAACTATATAGGATAATATGTACTTAAAAATTCATTCAATAAAATTAGTAATTAATAATCTAAAATCATTTTAAAACATAATTTACCAATTTCAATTTTCAACATGCCTTTCACTTTTCAAAAACCAAATCATAGGTTTTCATCATTTTATGACATTTCAAATCACTTTTCAATTTAATACATTTTCTCAAGATAAATCAGAAAATCATTTCAACAAAAAAATTTCTAAATCAGGCTATCATTTTTCATAAATCCACCCCAAAATCTAAATTCCATTGAAATTATCATTTTTATCAATTTCCATACCCCTTTAAAAGAAAGAATAAAATCATCCCAATTCTAGGTTTTTAAATAAATTGAAATATCATTTAAATTTAATCTATAAATTCAAGGTTTCAATTGTAGGGAAAATAATTATGGAACCGCCTCCCTATAAATCAAATATCTAGAAATCAAATCCCACAATGGGAATCAAAAACAAAGATTAAGGCATAGATGATCTAGAAACACAACCTAGAATCAGGATCTAATCAAATAAAGTTTAGATACATCCAACACATAATGATCCATCAAAATATAAGGAGGAAGGAAGGATAGATCAAAAGAAACTATTATAGATGAGATCCACTTACCAAAAGATATTAAACGAGAACATATATGTTTCTATTCACCAAGAGAAGGGGTTTGATGACACAAAACCACTTCTTGAGATCCTCCTAAGCCAAATAAATTATATTAGGGTCTAATGGAGGGATTAGGGATCTTAAATGGGGGGTTTGAGATTTTTAATTAAAATTTTAGATGAATAAGAACCCGTGTTCTTGGTTTTCTAGGCATGGCCGTGCAGTTAATCAAACCATGTTTTCTAACCATGCTCCCCTACTATATAGGATGCATAGTTTCTCCTTAGTTGGTGTATGGTTTGGTTAACCATGTTCCAACCATGAAAAAGAATGCTGTTTGAAGTCACACAATTTAGAGGGTATGACCACACAGTTTGGAAAAAATGTGCCCCCCTCCAGAGAACCATCAAAGGGTGCAAAATTTACTGGGCCAAACCATATGGTTTTCCTTAACCATGTGCCAACCATGCACAACCCAAAGGGATTCCAAAATTCTACAAATTTCACCCAAAACAACCTAAAACAAGCCCCAACCAAAGCATGATCAAAACTAGGGTTTAAAAGTAACTAAAAAAAGTAACAGGATGTTACAACTTACCTACCATAAAAACTTTATATCACTATAAATCCTATCAAGAAGTTTTTATATCAAAGAGATGAAGCCACTACTCTATCATTAGCGCCTCATGATCCCAAGTCTCTTGAGAATCAGGAACATACTTCCATAGCACATAGACCAAAGGTATCATCCTCCCATGAAGTAACTTTGTCTCAGAATCAATAATCTCAACTAGATGATCAGTCATGGATAAACCAGGCTCAACATCATGATCCTCCTAGCTCAAGACATGAGATGGGTCAGAAATATAATTACTAAGATATAACACATGGAAAATATTATTTATCAACATAAACTATGGTGGAAGTTCTAAATAGTAATCCAGTTTCCCCACCTTCTCAACAACCTCAAAATAACCCACAAATAGAGGAACAAGTTTCCCTTGCCTCCCAAGATTTCAATGACCTAAGTGAGGTGAAAATCTCAAAAACACCAAGTCACCAACAAATAACTCTAATGTTATACAATGATGATAAATATATGACTTATAATGTCTCTACACCATCAAAATTATCTAATGAATCTACTAAATATTTGTTGTCTTCTCTTGAACTAAGTTCAGTCCAACCAAAGAAGTTTCTCCAATATCTGACCAACACAACATAGATTTACATGGTCTACCATACAAGGACTCAAAAGGATCCATTCTGATTGTGAACTAGTCACTATTGTTATAAGAAAACTCAACTATTCCCAAATGGTCATCCCAAGCTCCACCAAAATTGTGGATGAAAGCATTAAGAACATTCTCAATAATCTATATACCCTTATTTTTCTATCCATCTATCTATGGATGGTATGCCTTACTCAAAAGAACTTGAGATCCCATCACCTCCCTAAGGCCTCTAAAAAAATGATAGGTAAAAGAAGGATCTATATAATAGACTATATCAGATATAACTATGTGAAAATGAAAAATCTCTTTCAAATAGATATTTAATAACTCCTCAACTTTGGTTATATATTTAATGGGTATAAAGTTAGTTTATTTGGTTAGAAGATATATCAAAACCCACATCAAATTTTTCTTTCTAGGGGTACGTAGAAGCCCAACCACAAAATCCATAGAAATATCATCCCACTTCCAAGTATTCAGTAGAAGGAGATGGAGAAAAATTGAAGGTTTTTGGTGCTATAACTTAAACTGTTGTCAAGTATAAAAATGTGAAACAAAGTCAGTGATGTCCTATCTCATACTTGGACACCATAATCATCATCTCATTTCATATAACATCTTCATGATACCCGGGTGTAGTGAACACTGAGAACTATGAAAAGCTTATATCAATACTTCCTCATAGATAAAGGAACAAAATATTGGTTTTGGAAACATAGAATACCCTCCATAGAGAATGAAAACTCACCAACAATATCCTCACTATAAAGAGAGTCCACAATTCTACAAAATTCATAATTACACTGCTACTCCTAAATAATCATCTTGAGAAGAGAGGAGGTCAAATGAACGCATTCCAAGACAACCTTGTCCTATTACTCTTAGACTCATAAATTAAACCATTCAAAAGAGACATCAATTTACACTATTCTGATGATTTATTCAAATCTTAGGTCAAAAGTTTCCTGCTCAAATCATAAGTAGTGGCATTCCCCTTCCCCAGGGTGTAGGTAATGTTGAAATAAAAATATTACAGGTACTCCACCTAATGACTCTGCTGTAGGTTCTAATATTTTTATAAGAAGATATAACTCAAGATTTTATGGTCAGAATAAATGGTAAACCTTTCTAAAAAAAGGTAATTCCACCAAATTTTAAGAGAATGAATTATGTATGTGAGTTCATGTTCATGGATCATATAATTATTCACATGTGGGATAAGCTATCAAGAACCATATGATACCACATGATCACCTTGCATAAGAACACAACCAAAACCTAAACATGATGCATAGAAAAAGACCACATATCGCTTACTGGTCTCTATAAGAGTCAACACTAGTGCATAAGTCAAAATTCATTTCAACTAAAAAAAATAACTCTAACATTTATAATTCTATAAGAACTTCACTCCCTTCCAAGTGATAGTGGTCATTAGAGAGTCCAAATTTGAGAAATACTTTAAAAACTGGTAATAATACCCCTCTTAACCCAAGAAGCTCTAAATCTTGAAAACATTCCATAGTTTCTCCCATGTCATAATAACTTTCACCTTCTCAGGATCAACTGAAATTCCATGTTTGTAAACCATGTTTTCCAATAACTTCACATATAAAATATAAAAATTAAATTTAGATAGATTGAATAGATTCAATGACTTCTCAATATTTCCATAACTTCTCTCAAATAATGCACATGATGCTCTTTAGATTGAGAGTAAACCAGGATGTCATCCAAAAATACCACCATTAATATATCAAGATAGTCATAGAAGATCCTATTCATCAAATACATAAAGACTATAGGATCATTGGTTAGAACAAATGAAATGAAAATATACTCATAATGGATATAATTGCTCTGGAAGGCAGTTTTATGAATGACACATTCTTTTAATCTCTACTAGTGATAACCAAATAGATGATCAATATTTGAGAACCACTTTGATACATTCAACTGGTCAAAAAAATCATAAATACATGGTAATAAATACTTGTTCTTACCATAACTCAGTTGAGTTTTCAGTAATCAAAACATAGGTGAAGTGTTCCATTAGATTTCTTATCAAAGAGTATAGTCTCTGCTCAATGTGACACACTCAAGCGTATAAATCCTTTCTCTAACATATTATCCAACTGAGCCTTCAACTTTTTTATTTCAGTTGGTTCCATGTGGTAAGAAAAAATAGACATTTGATGAGTAAAAAACACTAAATAAATATAAACTCTACCTTTTTTACCATTGGGAAACTAGAAAATTAGAAGGAAACATGTTAGAGAACTCAATGAAAACTGGAGGGAGATCATATCTTAAAGACTCCCACTCTAGATCAAAATAAAAAACTGACATCACTTTCCCCAACTTCATATAAAAAGGTTCGGCTCTACTCGACCTTAGGTCCCATTCTCCCTAAAAGATACAAAACACCATATATAGTGTAGTAAATAAGACCCATCAAAGATAACAGTAAATTCAGTCCTTATTGGCAATGAGGAAATCCATCCCATGAACAACGTCAAGGGGTTTCATGTTGAGAACCAAAAAATCCTAGTTAATCTCAATTTATAATAAATAGAAAGCACAAATAAGACAATGTAGACCCTACCCTCTCTTAATTCCAAGGAGAATAATAATATCCATCATATAAGACAAAAGTTCTATAAGAAGATTTAGTAGGTTCACAATATGAGTCGATATAAATGAATGAGATGCAATAATATCAAATAAAGTAGTCATTGAAGACAAATCTATAATGATGGTACTGCTCATAGTTACTAGACCTATACCAGTTTCCTATGAAGACTCTTCCACTTTGTAAAGATGCCTTGTTTGGATGCTTGTGGCTAGAACCCCTTAGATATTGAAACATCTGATTAAACTATATAAATTTTAGGTGATAATGAGTCCATTACAATGTATAGAGTAGAAAAAATGGAATAAATTCTATAGGTTTCCTAAATGACCACAAGAACTATAAATCTTAGGCGCCTTAGTAAAAACATGTCTTGAATTCCCAACCCTTCCACACTAGAAATTTAGAGACCCAATCTTGACGTACATGGACATTACATTTCTTTTGTGGAATACTTAATACATGTCACAAACAGACGCCCAAAGACTGTATTAGTTTAGCATATTTGGAAACTCAGAAAATCATATTCTAATAGGGTGAAATATCTTAAACATATCCTATAAAGATCTTCCCCTTTTGTTTTCCTACCTAAAACCTTTCTTTATATCCTTAGGTCCAATACTCTCCGCACAAGTCCAAAACTCATATTCTTCGGGTGTTTCCTTTTGATTTGAACAAAAGGGCTCCTTAGGATGGCTCTCTACCCAAATTTATTACTCATGGATGATATGAGGGATGTTGGGAGATGAAATGGGTAGGGATTTTCTGAACCAAAGGTCTTTATTGGTGTGAGTTAAATAGAAAGGGATGTGCCCTTTTATAAGAAAGGTGAGAGTCACTTTAGGAAAAATCTTAAAATATTAATTTATTATAAAAATATTTTCAATTTATAATATCAATAAATTGATTTATCTAGAGTATAAGATGAGGATGGGTCAAAATACTCTCAAAAAATCGGTTTTAGACATGTTTAGGTTATAAAATTAACCTTATCTTTTAGATTTAACCCTTTGTATTTTTATAATAAATGGTTAATATATTTACTATAAAATGCCAACAGAACCTAAAGTGGATAATTTATGACATTTTTATCACTATAAAAGTTATTTGGCCAAACTTTATATTTTTATGATTTTTTATATCATTTAATAAAATAGTATTTGTTTTAAAAATATATTTATGTCAACTTTGACACTATTTAGTAATTGATTTTTGTTAAAGACATAAAAACTTGATTCCTTTAAACCAAAGGCATTAAATCATCCATAATATGTAAATTTCATCCATAAAATTCATGGATGGAATCAAAATGTTTAAATTGAATTTATTTTAATATTTATAAATTCATTTATTTGAATCCTTCATTAATGAGGTAATCACTACATCATAATTATGTCATAAATAAATATATTAAAAATTATAAATAAAATACCATGACATAGTAAATATTTTTCATATTTCTAATGAATATTTATAGACATTGATATTAGTAATATAATCCTATATTAAAATTGATTTAGTAAAAGATATATGTTTAGGTTATAATTATCTTTACTTTAAATCAATTCTTATAAAATGTAAATTTTACATCCAAGTGAATCCATGGGGTCCCAAAATTGACCCAAGTATTCCCATGTTCGGACATATCTCATAAAATATGATTAGGATATGTGTTAGGGTAGTTTAATACTATTATAATATTATTTTTTACCCTTATTTACCACATTTACCCTTTAACCATGGTAAATAAAATAATTACTGATGTTACTATTCATAATGTCCAAAAAATAAAAGGTAACTATTCAAACAATTTGGACCTTATGATTCCAAATATGGAATCCATTTTTCCAAATTTGAAACATAGTAGTTGGATTAATTAATTTAAAATTAATTCCCATTGTCAAAACCAAAAAGAGAGTTTAATAAGAAGTAATAACTATCAAAAGATTGACATGTGTTTATGTCCAACTTAAAATTGAAATTACTTCCAATAAACAAAGTTAGATTAAATTATAAAAATATAATCGAATTAAACTTTAAAACCAATTAATAAGTTAATCTAACTATATAAGTAAATTATATGAAAAGGTAGTTTCGAATTAAAATGCAGCATTTTTCACTATTCATTAAAATTTTAATTTTATTAGAAAAATACCAAAAATTCAACAAAAGAAATTTTTTATGACCCTCTTCCAAAGAAGAAGTTTATTTTGTCAAATTTAAATTATAAAAGTGTCAAAAACTAGATCTAAAATCAGTGTACCCTCAAAAGGTGGTAGAACTTTATTTTTTGAAAATACTTATTTTATCCAAAAAATTGACTTTATTCACATATCATATTCTATAAAATGTGTAAGATAAATTCTAATGTTATATAAAATTTAAAATTTGGTTAATACTATTCATAACAGCTAGTTTATATCCCATTAAATAATAATATTTTAATAATATATCATTGTTTAGTGAAACTCTGTATCATGTACAACGCAAGCTATCGAGGAAGGTCTCTCTTGCGTGTAACGCAATCCAAGTCAGTGTTACATGTAGTGAAAGATTCTTTTGGTGTTGTGTACAGCAAAATCTAAACTTAGTTCATTTAGACATTGAACAAAATATATACTTAGTGTTGCGTGAAATTAATTTTATCAAAAGAACTTGAAATTGTGTGTAACACAATCTAAGAATAGTGTTGCATATACTGTAAGATAATATGATGTTACATATAGTGCAAGCTAATCTTGGTGTAGTGTTCAACACAAGACATCAAATAAATTAAAAATAATATATCTTATAAAATCTTAGGGTGTTACATTATACCCCCCTTAAAATGAATTTCACCCTTGAAATTAATCAGGGTTATAAATGGTTTACTAATTGAAAGTTTCTTTAATGGAAAACCACATCATAAAAATAGATACTAAAACTTCAATTTAAAAAGAAATGTTAGAAACATAACAGTTACCCAAAGTAACTCATCACTGGTTTTCCACATAGGATAACATAAGTGGGAAGTGAAAACAAGGATATGGAAGAGAAATCTAACCATCAAGTTCTGATGGATAGTGATAGAGAATAAGGCTTGGAGAACATTAACTACTAGAAAACTGTAAATCTGTGATGTTTTAAGGGACCATCTGATTCATCAGATAAGAAGGTACTAGGATAGCATTTTTTGTTTTCAAGATCCTTTTCCTAAAGTTGAATATTTTTTCATGAGAATAAATACTTACTTGATTTTAGTACAATCTCACTATTGTTTGTGCCTTGAAAAATTTCCACTTCATCTCTTATTTAAAGAAATGAAGTTGAATTTTTCATTATTAAAGTGTTAGAAAATCATGCGATAGAATGATAGGTCATTCCATCTATCTCAAAAAAATATTAGCACATGTAACCAAATATGCATAAGGACACCTATAGTGAGATAATACAAACTTAAACTGGAATAAAACTTATACTATCCATAAATGGATAACATTAAAATCCTTCCAAAAACTGAAAATATAAAACTACAGAAAGAGGTGAACTAAATATACTTAATATTTGTCTCCTATATCTCATAAGGTAATTCTTGATTGTTATATTCCAAACATGCGAATACCTTAATCATGTATTCTATTGACACATGAATTACCATAAAACCTTAATTAAAACATGAATTCTATCAAAATTTAACTCTTTACACATACCAAAATCCCAAAAATTATATATACTCAAACCATGATATCACTTTGTCCTTATATCAGTCATGAGGTCATTAATATTATCAAACATCTCATCATCTCATTGTCCCTTCATTATGCGCATATCACGTGATTTCCAAAAATATTTTAATCAGTTTTCATGGTTACCGATTCCATATACTTATGTAAAACCAAAATGGACCAATACATAGATACTCCAATAGTCCATAATATTATAAAAGAGATTCAATAATACTATTTTGGAATCCCATTACATAAACACTTAATCATTCCACTACATCGTTGTTATACTCAACATAACCAATAGTTATCACATATGATTTTCCTTCGACTTTGGCCTTAATAGTTTGTTGATGTCGATAATCATCCATAACCCTTGAATTTGGGAATTGGTTAGCATAATGCACCATTTACTTGCACTTGTAACCCTGATTTGTGGGAGGTTCACTCTTTTGAGATTTCTGTTTATTCCCATTAATTTGGTAGTAAAATGCTCTATGAACTTCTTTCCCACACATAAAACATTTTTCCATCCCCTTAATACAGTTTCCTCCATGTGTACTTTCACACTTTGTGCATAAAGAAAATCTATTATTCTTTTCTATGTAATTTTTATATTTTCCTTTGAATTCTATCTTTCGTTTCTTATCATAACCATGAGATAGATGAGAAACTGCAATCTATCTTTTTTAAGAAGAATATGAGGGAGGTACATACTGAAAAATAAGTTTTTAAACTTATCCCAATCTATGGAGTCAATTTTATCTTTTTGGCTCATATTCTTGATAAATTTCCACCATAGATTCTCTTTAACTTCTAAGAAATAAGTGCCCAACTTAACCTATTCATGTTCTGAACAACAGAGAATGAAAAATATATTTTAAACTATACAAATACATTTCTCTACAACTAGTGGATCAATTGTTCCACTAAAATAAGGTGGATGTTTCCTTAAGAAAGATTCAAGAGAATGTTGCTCTCACCTTTGGTCATTTGGAAGCCTAGTAGGATTTGTGGTCATAGAAACACAATTCTTTATTTGAGATCCCATAACATTTGGTTGTTTAAGAGGACAATCATTACATTACCCATCGCATCTAGCATTAACTTGGTTACTTTGGGTTCCATCCGTTGTCTAAAACCCAAAAAAGAATAGCGCGAGAGGAAAAAATCATACTCGGAAAACAATATAATCAAGGGGGAGTACTTTCAATATCTAACATCTTAGGTTTAATATTAGGTTATTCATGATCATTACCATAATTCTAGGACTGTAACCTATAGTTAGACTTACCCTTAGGGACATCCCTAGAAATACATTAGAAATATCTCTAGGGATCACAGAAAAGTTTTTTCATCCTAGTTTCCAAAGGTTAGTAAACATTCACTATGATAATAACTGTAGAGACTCAAGCTTGACATACATGGACATTGCATTTCTTTTACAGAATACTTAATACATGACACAAATAGACACCCAAATACCGTATTTGTTTAGTGTATTTGGAAACTCGGAACATCATATTCTAACATGGTGAAAGATCTTCAATATCTCCCATAAATATCTTCCCCTTTTTTTCCCACCTAAAACCTTTCTTTATATCATCTGGTCCGATACTCTCTGTACAAGTCCAAAACTCCTCTTCTTCGGGTGTTTCTGTTTTATTTAAACAAAAGGGATCCTTAGGATGACTCTCTACCCAAATTTATTCCTCTAGGATGATATGAGGTATGTTGGGAGACGAAATGGGCAGGGATTTTCCAAACCAAAATGTCATTAGAGGTGTGAGTTAAAGAGAAAGGGAGGTGCCCTTTTATAAGAGAGGTGAGGGGCCCTTTAGAAAAAATCTTGAAATATTAATTTATTATAAAAATATTTTCACTTTATAATAGCTCCAAATTGATTTATTTCAATACTAAGATAATAATGGGTAAAAATTCTCTCAACCAATAGGTTTTAGACATGTTTAGGTCATAAAATTAGCCTTATATTTTATATTTAACCATTAGTAAAATAAGTTAACTCTTACCATGTCATTATATATTTTTATACTACATGGTTAATATCTTTAATATAAAATTCCAAGAGAACATAAAGTAGATAATTTATGACATTTGTATCACTATACAAGTTATTTGGCCGAAATTTATACTTTTAGGATTTTTTATATCATTTAATAAAATAGTATTTGTTTTAAAAACACATTTATGTCAATTTTGACACTATTTAGTAATTGATTTTTATTAAAGTAATAAAAACATGATTCCTTAGAAAAAAAGGCATTAACACACCCCTAATATATCAATGTCATCCAGAAAATTCGTGGATGGAATCAAAATGTTCAAATTAAATTTATTTTAATATTTATAAATTCATCTTTTTGAATCTTTCATTAATGAGGTAATCACTACATCATAATTATGTCATAAATAAATATATTTATCTAATGTCTAAAAATTATAAATAAAATACCATGATGTATTAATTATTTTTATATTTATAATGACTATTTATAGACATAGATATCAGTAATGTAATCCTATATTAAAATTGATTTAGTAAAAGATATATGTTTAGGTTATAATTATCTTTAATTTAAATTAATTCTTATAAAATGTCATTTTCACATCCAAGTGAATCCAAGGGGTACCAAAATAGACCCAAGGATGACCATGGTTGTAAATATCTCATAAAATAGGATTAGAATATGTATTAATATAGTTTAATATTATTATAATATTATTTTTTACCCTTATTTATCATATTTACCCTTTAACTATGGTAAATAAAATAATTACTGAAGTTACTATTTATAATGTCCAAAAAATAAAAGGTACCTATTCACATAATTTGGACCCTCTGATTCCAAATATGGAATCCATTTTTCAAAATTTAAAAAATAGTATTTTTAGTAATTAATTTAAAATTAATTCCCGTTTTCAAAACTAAAAAGTGGTTTTTTTAAGAAGTAAAAACTATCAAAAGATTGACATGTGTTTATGTCCAATTTAAAAGTGAAATTAATTTAAATGAGCAACATTGGATTAAATGATAAAAATATAATCCAATCAAACATTAAAACCAATTAAAAAGTTAATCTAACTATATAAATAAATTAAATGAAAAGGGAGTTTTGAATTAAAATGGAGTATTTTTTACTATTCATTAAAATTTGAATTTTATCGGAAAAATACCAAAAATTCAAAAAAATTAAATTTTTTTGTCCCTCTTACAAATAAGAATTTTATTTTATAAAATTTAACTTATAAAAGTGTCAAAAACAAGATTAAAAGTCAAAAGGTGGTAAAACTGCATTTTTTGAAAAATACTTCTTTTATCTGTAAAATTAACTTTGTTGTCATATAATGTTCTAGAAAATGTGTAAGATGAATGCTAATTTTATAGAAAATTCAAAATTTTGTTAATACTATTCATGAAAACTAGTTTATATCCCATTAAATAATATTATTTTAATAATATATCATTATTTAGTGAAACTCATTATCACATACAATAGAAGTTATCGAGGAAGGCTGATCTTGCGTGTAATGCAAGACAAGTTAGTATTGCGTGTAGTGAAAGATTCATTTAGTGTTGCATATAACATAATCCAAACTTAGTTCATTTATACATTGAACAAAATCTGTATTCTGTGTTTTGTGAAATGAATTCTATAAAAATAACTTGAAATTGTGGGTAACACAAGCCAAGAATAGTATTTCATATACTAAAAGCTAATGTAACGCCCCAACCCCAGTTACCTGGAGTCGGTGCATTATTACATAATATTGGCATGATTACAAAAGATCAAGTCTCGAAAGTCCGATTAGTTTAGTAGCCTTGGAATCACTAGATACATTCATAAAGTTTACATTACATCATAAAATGAAAACTACAACAACATAGTCTCTATAGTCCACAATCATATCCCCTCATACTATCCCTACAGTTCATTCATAAAATAATTCTTCACTTCCTGGGAAAAATAAAACATAGAAAGGGGTGAGCTCAAATGCCCAGTAAGGATAACAATATAGCAAAAACTTTCATAAATAAGAATAAACATTTAAGGCAATGTATAACTAAAACAAAATCCTTTTAAATATCAACTTCAGCATAATATGGAAGAAATAAAATGAAATAATGCCATTTACTTATTCACATGGATATTCTACTAGTTGAATAATCACATGTAATATCAATAACCACTTTTATAATGATGGAATGCATAATGCCAGACTATCATAACCACATAGTCAAGACCTTGTTCCAAGAATACAAATAAGATTTTATCAAGGCATTATGTCAAGACACTAGTTTGTCTCATGAGACCTACCGATGCATCGAGGAGTTATAGCGGGCTCCACCCGTCACTTATTAAGTCCAACACATTCCTCATATGAACAGGTTTAAACATAACATAAACATTTGTATTAAAACTAGCATACGAAATGTCAATAATTTCTCCATAAACCATGAATGGTATAAAAATAACACATCCATATTCAAACATATCACAAAACCTTCAATACAATATGGAATTTTTGTATCATAATAAATCAACTTCAAATAAGATTAAAATCCATCAAAGGATGTTGACATAGATGAATTCAAAACAATTTGAGAGAAATATCTATTTTTTTTGAAGTCATTTAAAAGTCACATAATTATAAAATAAAACATTTACTTTGAAAATATTCTTATAATATTTTAAGGGAAGCTTCTATGATTTTATAATGGCGGAAAATAGTCGCACCCGCTGTATAAGTTAAAAAAACATTCTTACCTTAATTTTGTCGAAAAGGTTAAAAAGGACCTTGTTTGGAAAGCGACAGAAATATTCCTTTATAAACATCTTATAAAAAGTAAACAAGGGTATAAATGACATTAACTCATAGTCTATAAAATAGTAAGAATGATTTGAAATACATTTTTAAGAAACTTGGATGTGGATGATAAAGAGGTCCCAGTAGATAATTACGTATAAACAATCTCGGATAATGAAGAGATTGTGAAATAAACCCTTACCTTGTAATTTTAATTGGTTTAGGGTAGGTTAACCTCAAGTATAATGGTGAAATAATTTTTATTAAATTATACAAGAATAATATACATTAATATGATATCATATATGATCTTTTAATATTGATTTGTTAATAATATCTTAGTATTATCATCGTTTCGAGTGTTAACGGATTCATTTTCCTTTATATTATTTGTTACATGATCCAAAATTTTTATGGATGGGATGTATATTATTAATATCTAGAATGATATCATGTCTCTAAAAGTTATTTTTAATCATCAAATGAAATTTAGTCTTGAATGGATACGATGGGGAATGAATCTCACCGCGTTCTTGGAGACCGTAATCCGTACGTACACACGAGCGACAATATCATTCTTTTGATATTGAAATAATATATAATTGGATGGTATATCATATATATAGAATCATTATCATGTTATATTTATTATTTATATGAATTACACATCATTATTATACCCATTTGAATAATAATGTATTGAATAACAATTACGCCACGACGTGGAGACGGTAGGTCGTACGTACGCACGTATGGTGACATGTCATTCAAAGGATGGATAGAATACTGAATATGGTTGTACCATATTTATAATAATATAACATTATATATAAGATACTAGAGTTATTGTTTTATAATGGAAATAACAAAGAAAGAAGAAGTTGAAGAAGAAAGTAACTTGAAAGAGGGTGGTGAAAACATTACATCTTCTTCAGGTTCTTCCTTTTGATTTGATCAAAAGGGCTCCTTAGAATGGCTTTCTGATCAAAATAATGCCTCTAGGTTGAAGTGATGGAAGTTGAGAGAATATTTGGGAAGGGGTTTTCCGAGCCAAAATGATTTAAAGGTATGAATTAGTGAGAAGGAGGAGTTCCCTTTTATAAGAGGGGTGAGGGGCACCTTAGGAAAAGCTAGAAATATTATTTTATAATAAATACATATTCAGTTTCTAATGGCTAAAAAGTAGATTATTTAAAGTTTAAGGTGGATATAGTTTGAAAACCACTCAACCAATAGGTTTTAGACAGGTTTGGGTCACTTTATTAACCTTATCTTTTAGTTTTAACTCTTAGTTAATTAGTTTGACACTTACCATGTCTCTTTGTATATTTATATTATATAGTCAATAAACTTATTATAAACTTCCAAGAGACCCCCAAGTGGTCCATTAATGATACAAATATCATTATATAAGTCTATTGGATGAACCTTAGATTTTTAGGAATAGAATATAAATTAATAATATAATATTTGTTTTAAAAACTCTTTTATGTCAATTTTGACACTATTGGGTATTTTGTTTTTGATAATTTTATAACATCATTATTACTTCAAAAAAAATTTATACAACCAGTCCTAATATGTCATATTAACCTATAAAATTAGTGTAATTCATAAAAATTCTCAAATTACATTTATTTTGATATTTATAATATGAATTAGTTTAATATTTTATTAATTAGGTAATTACTTAATCACTATTGTGTCATAAATAAATTAAATTATTTAGTGTCTAAAAATTATAAATAAAATACCATTATGTAGGAAATGTTTTTATATTTCTAATGAATACTTATAATTTAATTTAACTTATGTATAACCCTATATTAAAAATATTTTAGTTATTAAACTTTGATTTTAACTCTTTTAACTCTTCTTTGAATTAAATAATAATAAATGTCCTAATCTAATCCAAGTGAACCTAAATGATAATATTTTATTCCTAAGGTTGTTTTTGGTCGAGATAAACTTGTACAATAGAATTAGTACATGTGTTAGGGTAATATTAATATCATTTTTACCCTTAATTACCCTATTTACTTTTAACCGTGGTAAATAAAAGTAAAAAGTTACTATTCACCAAAAATTATTTTTATCTTATTGAACCAAATTATACTCCTTGATATTAACCCTATCTCTCGGATTTTCTAAATTCCACTCACAGAAGCGGTAAAATTAAGTTTTATCTGAATTTCCAAATTCTCCTAGGAAGTGGGTAAAAGATGGTGAAAAGTTCAATAAAATTTTTATATATCTAAAATTATTCTAAACTAACTCCAATGAATTACATTGAAATTATATAGGTATTATGTATCTATTTTGACCTTAATTAAATTTAAATAAAATAAAATAAATAATTATTTAAATAAAAATTCGCTTTTAAACTATAACTCAGTGTTTTTTTCACTATTCATAAAAAATTGAATGTTTTCAGAAAAATACTAAAAATTCTCCCTAAGCTAATTTCGATATTCCGAATCCAAAAATGAATTCCATTTTGAATGATAAAATTTATAAAATTTTAAAAAGTGGGTTTTACTATTCATAACGGCTAGTTTGATTGGTTGTGGTGTGTGTTAGAACTCGAAGTTGCGTACAGCACACGCTAATGTATTATTCAAAGAGAAGAGTACCGTGGAAGCTTGGGGTGTTACTTTCTCCCCTCCTTCAAATAATTTCATCCTAAAAATTTCTAGAATACTACCGCATGAAAAGACTCGGGTGGTTCTTCATCACAAGTTCTTCGGTTTTTCACATTACCTCTTCCATCTTATGGTTTCTCCATAGAACTTTTACTAGACGAGTCGTCCAGTTTCTCAGCACTTGTTCTCTTGTATCAAGAATCATGACAGAATATTCTAAATAAGACAGATTGGCTTCTAGTTCTAATTCCTCGTAAGTGAGTACATGCATTGGGTTAGGTATGTATTTTCTCAACAGTGATACGTGGAACACATCGTGAACTTTGGAGAGACTTGGCGGCATTTCCAAACGATAAGCTACAACCCCAAATCATTCTAGAATTTCGAAGGGTACGATGTACCTGAGACTCAATTTTCCCTTCTTACCAAAATGTATAACTCCCTTCTATAGAGATACCTTCAAGAAAACATGATCTCTTACCTAAAATTCCAAATCCTTCCTTCAGTTATCAGCATAGTTCTTCTGCCTACTTTGAGCTGCTTTGATGTGGTTTTGGATTAACTTTACCTTTTCCATCATTTCATCCACCAGTTCTAGGCCTACAAGTTTTCTTTCACCAACTTCATCCCAATAGGTTGGTGTGTGGCATCTCTTTCTGTATAATGCTTCATATGGTGCCATCCGAATACTTGAATGGAAGCTATTTTTATAGTAAAATTCTACTAGAGGTAAATATTGATCCCACATACCCTAAAAGTCAAGTGAGAAAGATCTCAACATGTCTTCTAAGGTTTGAATAGTCCGTTCTGATTGTACATCTGTTTGAGGGTAGTAAGCAGTGCTCAAGCGAAGTTCAGTATCCTGGTATTGCTGAAGACTTTTCCAGAATCTTGATGTAAAACGGGCATCACGATCAGAAAAAAATCGATAGGGGTACCCCATGAAGTCTCACAACTTCATTAATATATAGTCTTGCTAGACGTTCAAGTGGTAGATCTTTCCTTATAGAAATAAAATGTGCTGACTTGGTAAGATGATCAACAATGACTCATATTGCATTGTTCCTTCTAGGAGTCATTGGTAGTCCCATGACAAAGTACATCGTGATATTATTCCATTTCCACTCAAGTATGGGAATAGGTTGCATGACTCCTCCAGGCTGTTTCCTTCCAGCTTTCACTTGTTGAAAAACCATACATCTTGACACAAAATCAGAAATCTCCCTCTTCATGTTGTCCCGCCAAAAATATTCTTTTAAATATCTATACATTTTGGTGCTCCTAGGGTGTATAGAGAAATTAGAACTATGAGCATCGTCCAACAATTCCCTTTTTAGATCAGGTATATTGGGAACACAAAGTATCTTCCCAAATTTCAAAATTCCATCTTCATACACAAAGTCACTCAATCTCCCATCATTCAGAGCTTTAATCTTCTTTTGAAACTCTTCATCATCGGTCTGAGAACTCTTTATCCTTTCTAGTAAAGATGGTTTGGAAACCATTTGAAAAAGAATTGATGTTTCACCTTCAATGGTGATTCCCATATCCATCTTTACTAGATCCATGTATATAGGATTCTTTTCAACTCTCATCTTGTTCAAAACTCCATGATATTTTCTGATCAAAGCATTTTCCACCTTATTTTCCTTCCCCGGGTGGTAGTGTATCATGCAATCATAATCCTTGAGTAGTTCAAGCCATCTCCTTTGCCTCATGTTGAGTTCTTTATGTGAGAAAATATACTTCAAACTCTTGTCATCAGTATAAATATCACATTTTTCCCCATAGAGATAATGTCTCTATATCTTCAAATCAAATATTACAGCAGATAACTCAATATCATGAGTAGGATAGTTTTGCTCATGAATTTTCAGCTGTCGTGATGTATAGGCAATAACTCTATCATCCTGCATAAGGATACAAACAAGTCCTTTCTTCGATGCATCACTATAAATAACAAATTCATCATTTCCTGATGGTAGAGTCAAAATAGGAGCATTGAATAATCATATCTTCATTTCTTCAAAACATTCTTCACACTCTTTTGTCCAAACAAATTGAACCCCTTTACTTGTGAGCTTCGTTAATGGGTTAGCCAATCGGGTAAAGTTCTGGACGAAACGCCGATAATAACCTTCTAAGCCAATAAAACTGTGTACCTCGGTTATGCTCGTCGGTGCTGGACATTCTTGGATTTCTATTGTCTTATAAGGATTAACAGAGATTCCATCCTTAGAGACAATATGGCCAGGAAAAGAAATCTCCTAAATCCAGAATTCACACTTGCTAAAATTCCCATATAATTCATGTCTTCTAAGAGTCTTCAGGATAATGCGCAAGTGATTTTCATGATCCTCGTAGATTTTAAAGTATACCAAGATATCATCAATAAATACCACCACAAAATCATCAATATATTCCTTGAAAACTCTATTCATTATATCTATGAATACAGAAGGTGCATTAGTCAATCCAAAAGGCATTACTGTAAACTCGTAATGCCCGTAACTGGTTCGAAATGCTGTCTTTGGAATGTCTTCTTTCTTCACACACAAATGATGGTATCCAGATCGAAGTTCAATATTTGAAAATTATTGATATCCTTGCATTTGATCAAATAAATCATCAATGCAAGGTAGGGGATACATGTTCTTTATTTTTATAGCATTGATTTCCCTGTCGTCGATACATAACCTCATAGATCCATCTTTCTTCTTAACAAAAAGGATAAGGGCTCCCCATAGAGAAACATTAGGGAGAATAAATCCCTAATTACTCTATTCCTCTAGTTGTTTATTTGGTTCAACTAATTCCACAATGTCCATTCTATAAGGGGTCTTCGATATAGGCCTTGAACTAGGAATTAAATCAATGGAAAACTCAATTTCTTGTTCTGGAGGATGTCCAGGTAAATCTTCCGGAAACACGTCAACATATTCTCTCACAATAGGTACATCCTCTATTTTAACATCCCTTTCCTCACCCATAGTTATTTCATTCTCTTCCTCCCTGATAATTGAATTTATTTGAGCTACTAGGGGTGGATCTAGATAAGAATTAGGTGGTGGAGATTCTTCTCTAAAGATAAGGTGTTCTTTATCATCATCATCAAAAATCATAACCTACTTCTTCTTACAATAAATTTTCTCATCATGGTCCAAAAGCCAATTCATACCAAGGATTATATCAAATTTAGTCATGGGTATGATGATGAGATCAGCAGATAAAGAACATTTATATGCCCTAATGGGAACAAATCCACAGCAATTTGTAGCAATGATACTTCCCTTAGGAGTTTTAACTGATAACTCTATTATTGAATCATATTTAAAATATCTAATTTTCTTAGAAAAATGGGAAGATATGAAACAATGTGATGATCCAGAATCAAATAAAGCATTTTCTAAACTTGAGGAAACCATTAAATTACCTGCCACTACGTCTTTCGGGGCTTCAACCTCAGCAGTAGTGATTACATAAGCTTGGCCTTGATCCCTTGGCCTTTTCTGAGGTAAGTTTTCCTGATGCTTAGGAAATTCATTTTCATAATGTCCCATCTCTCTGCATTTATAGCATTGAACATTGGTAGCGTCTTTCTTTCCTTTAAAATCACCAGCTAGATGACCTTTCTATCTACATTTGTAGCATACTCCTTTTCCTTTTAGACAGGCACCAAGGTACTTCCTTCCACAATTATCACAGGTTGGAAATTAAATTCTTCCGTTCTTCCCTATTTCTTTATTTCCTTTCCCAGAGTGTTCAGCAGATCTCTTCTTCTCTTGCTTTGATTTAAATTCATAATACTTAGAGAATTCCTTTTTTGTCTTGATAGCACACGAGACAATATCTTCGTATAATGAGAAGGATTGTGATACTAATGATCGACAGAGAAATGGTTTTAACCAATCAAATAAATGATCAATATTACTTATTGGGTTATGTATATAATCTATAGCATGCCTCACTAACCTTGTAAAGTTATCCTCATACTTTGCGACATTCTCCTCCTCCATTTGCCTCACTCAGAAATTGCCTTTCCATATCTACTCGATGGTCACAAGGAAAGTATTTTTATAAGAAAATCTCTTTGAACTCCCTCCATTACATATTTGATACTTCTTCACCTTCCTTTTTGTTTTTAATCAATGACCACCATTGATCAGCATATCCAGTAAGGCGGTAAACTGCCATGATAACTTTTTCCCTTTCACTACTCCCAAAGGCATGGAATATTTTCTCTAAGGAATTTATCCATTGCTCAACTACTAAGGGATTTTTACTCCCATTTAATGTTTGTGGTTGTTTCCTCATGAATAGATCTAACATTTATCCTCCACGCTATGGATCTGGGTGCTCTATACAGGTAAGGTTATTATTCATAACCTGAGTGAGTTGTCCTAGTATGGTGATTAGCTGATCAGCACCAGCTGCATCACCAACTCCACTATAATTATCTTGAGAAGGAGGGAAATCCCTACATGGAGTGCGTTCATTGATATTATTTCCATTTCATCCACTAGGTGCCATTTTTAAACAATGGAATACACTAGATTAGTTTATGAATCACAATACTTAAATCCAAACTTGCAAAAATCTTAACATAAATTGAACATTTTATGGAAATATTCCATAATCATAAAAATGTTTTCTTTGAGGAATTATATACTCATAAACCCTTCATAATGGTTTGTAAAGAAAATGAGAATTATCATAAGCATATCCCATGGGAGTGTCCTAACCAAGAGTGCAGCAAGGCCCGTGGTCGTGCACCCGTTCCCATTCGAGTCTAGCTCAAAGCGGTGTTTTTGGGTTTTACCCCTAGGTTCATCTGTGCCAGAGCTACCTCTACCTGCTTGTATTCAGATAGGGATGTATTTCTCGGAAAAATCACAAAATATTTACAATACCAAAATTATAGGAAGTTTTTATATACTAATCCTCAAAGTCCATCTTAGATCTATGTGCTCTAATAAGAGTTTATCTAAATCTAGCTTCCAAGGTTTGTACTAAAATTCCTCTGATACCAACTGTAACACCCCAACCCCAGTTATCCAGAGTCGGTGCATTATTACATAATATTGGCATGATCATAAAAGATCAAGTCTCGAAAGACTGATTAGTTTAGTAGCATTGGAATCACTAGATACATTCATAAAGTTTACATTACATCATAAAATGAAAACTACAAAAACATAGTCTCCATAGTCCACACTCATATCCCCTCATACTATCCCTGCAGTTCATTCATAAAATACTTCTTCACATCCTGGGAAAAATAAAACATAGAAAGGGGTGAGCTCAGATGACCAGTAAGGATAACAATATAGAGGAAACTTTCATAAATAAGCATAAACATTTAAGGCAATGTATAAATAAAACAAAAGCCTTTTAAACTTGAACTTCAACATAATATGGAAAAAATAAAATGAAATAATTCCATTTACTTATTCACATGGATATTTTACTAGTCGAATAATCACATGCAATATCAATAACCACTTTCATAATTATGGAATGCATAATTTTAGACTATCATAACCACATAGTCAAGGCCTTGTGCCAAGACTACAAATAATATTTTGTCAAGACCTTGTTCCAAGACACTAGTTTGTCTCATGAGACCTACCGATGCATCGAGGAGCTATAGAGTGATCCACCCGTCACTTATTAAGTCCAATACATTCCTCATATGAATAGGTTTAAACATAACATAAACATTCATATTAAAACTAGCATACGAAATGTCAATACTTTCTCCATAAACCCTGAATGGTATAAAAATAATACATTCACAGTCAAACATATCACAAATCCTTAAATACAATATGTAAGTTTTGTATCATAATAAATCAACTTCAAATAAGCTTAAAATCCATTAAAGGATGTTGACATAGATGAAATCAAAACTATTTGAGAGAAATATCTCTTTTTTTGAAGTCATTTAAAAGTCACACAATTATAAAATAAAACATTTACTTTGAAAATATTCTTATAATATTGTAAGGGAAGCTTCGATGATTTTATAATGGTGGAAAATAGCCGCACCCACCGTATAAGTTAAAAAAACATTCTTACCTTAATTTTGTCGAAAAGGTTAAAAATGACATTGTTTGGAAAGCGATGGAAAGATTTCTTAATAAACATCTTATAAAAAGTCAACAAGGGTATACATGACATTAAACCATAGTCTATAAAATAGTAAGAATGATTTGAAATACATTTTTAAGAAACATGGATGTTGATGATAAAGAGGTCCCAGTAGATAATTACGTATAAACAACCTCAGATAATGAAGAGATTGTGAAATAAACCCTTACCTTTTACTTTTCCTTGGTTGAGGGTAGGTTAAACTCCTGTATAATGGTGAAATAATTGTTATTAAATTATACAAGAATCATATATATTAATATGATATCATATATGATCTTTTAACATTGATTTGTTAATAATATCTTTGTATTATCATCATTTTGAGTGTTAACAGATTCGTTTTCCTTTATATTCTTTGTTATTTGAACCATATTTGTTATGGATAGGATGTATATTATTCATATCCAGAATTATATCATGTCTCTAAAAATTATTTTTAATCATCAAATGAATTTTAGTCTTGAATGGATACAATGGGGAATGAATCTCATCGCGTTCGTGGAGATGGTAATCCGTACGTACACACAAGCGACAATATCATTCTTTTGATATTGAAATAATATATAATTGGATGATATATAATATATAAAGAATCATTATCATGTTATATTTATTATTTAAATGAATTACACATCATATTAAACCCATCCGAATAATAATGTATTGAATAACAATTACACCACGACGCAGAGACGGTAGGCCGTACGTACGCATGTATGTTGACATGTCATTAAAAGGATGGATAGAATACTGAATATGTTTGTACCATATTTATAATAATATAAAATTATATAAAATATACCAGAGTTATTATTTTATAATGGAAATAACAAATAAAGAAGAAGTTGAAGAAGAAAGGAACTTGAAAGAGGGTGGTGAAAACATTACCTCTTCTTCGGGTTCTTCCTTTTGATTTGATCAAAATGACTCCTTAGAATGGATTTATGATCAAAATAAGGCCTCTAGGTTGAAGTGAGGGAATTTTAAAGAATATTTGGGCAGGGGTTGGCCGATCCAAAAGGATTTGAAGGTATGAATTAGTGAGAAGGGGGAGTTCCCTTTTATAAGAGTAGTGAGGGTCACCTTAGGTAAAGCTAGAAATATTATTTTATAATAAATTCATATTAGGTTTCTAATGGATAAAAAGTGAATTATTTAATATTTAAGGTGGGTATTTTTCAAAAACCACTCAACCAATAGGTTTTAGACAGGTTTGGGTCACTTTATTAACCTTATCTTTTAGTTTTAACTCTTAGTTAATTAGTTTGACACTTATCATGTCTCTTTGTATTTTTATATTATATAGTCAATAAACTTACTATAAACTTCCAAGAGACACCCAAGTGGTCCATTAATGATACAAATATCATTATATAAGTCTCTTGGCCGAACCTTAGATTTTTAGGAATAAAATATAAATTAATAATATAATATTTGTTTTAAAAACTCTTTTATGTCAATTTTGACACTATTGGGTATTTTGCTTTTGATAATTTCATAACAACATTATTACTTAGAATTTTTTTTATATAACCAGTACTAATATGTCATATTACCCTAGAAAATTAGTGGAATTCATAAAAAGTCTCAAATTACATTTATTTTGATATTTATAATATCAATTATTTTAATATTTCATTAATTAGGTAATTACTGCATCATCATTGTGTCATAAATAAATTAAATTATTTTGTCACGACCCGTCCTCGGGGCCCATTCCGTGACTACCCCAAGCTCGCCTTCCATAGTCTAGGGGTTGGAAACTAGCACCAAAGGCGTAAATCCTGATAAAAAGGGAAGACATTGCCTTTATAAAGTAAACAAACACCACAGAGTACGTAAGCTGAAGTAAACACTAAGTAAACTGAGTACCAAAGTAAGTGCTGGAAAGTAAATGGGCCAGAATACAAACCCAACTGAAAGTAAAGTACAACTGAAAAGAAAGTACAGCAGCAGAAAAGTAAAGCAGCAACTCTGATCCATCCTCTGGAAATCCCACATAAAGGGTGGGTACATATAGTCTCCTCAGCTCCTTGGGTCCTGCCGTCCGCTCCGTGTACGTCCCATCCAGTGATCCAAGTACAGATACCGTTCAGCTCCATGAGCCTCCACCTTGATCAGAGTTGTCCATCATCTGCATCCAACACAATGTAGTGCGGGCATAGCCCGTGAAGGGGTGAGTATACGATACTCAGTAGGGACCCCGAGACTCCCGAAGGTCTCCCAGAATCCATGAAGGATAAACCACAAAGGAAAGATACAAACAGGAAGTAACAACCAACTCTACTTAGGTATATTTCCATACATATATCTAAGTCATCAATTCCAGTTCTTCTCTAACTCACGAGCCCAAGTTCAACCCAGTCCACACAGGAAAGTACAACCCTATCCAGAGAGGAAAGCACAACCCAATCCACACAGGATAACAAGTCAATCACATCGAAGATAATGATTGAAATTCAAGACTCTGCTCACACAGGTATACTAATAATGAATAGGGGTGGAGATGATTGATGTAGCCTCTGAATCATCTCCTCTGCTGAACCCACGTAGGATCCAAGTACAGATGTTGTCGCAGCCGAACCCACGTAGGATCCAAGTACAGTAACCATCGCTGCCGAACCCACGTAGGATCCAAGTTCAGTCGTCATTACTGCCGAACCCATGGAGGATCTAAGTACAGTAATCCTCGCTACCTAACCCATAGAGGATCCAAGTACAGTTGTCCTCACTACTGAACCCACGTAGGATCCAAGTACAGCTGTCATCGTCGTTGCAGTCATAGCCAGCTCTAGGGTTCCCGCACACATCATGCTCGATTCTAGGAGGGTCCGCTCCACGAGCCAAGGGGGTCGATACATCAACTATTAAAAAGTCTAGAGTTGATGTATCAAAAAGTTCCGTCTCGTCAATAGAAACTCAACGCGACAGACGGCGCGTCAACCAGATGCCCGGTCTGAAAGTTATTGGCTTTTTCGTCCCAAGGGCCCGGTTGGTTTTTAAGATAAAACCAACCTAACCATTATCAATCTGCGTCTAAACCTCTATATGAGTAAGTCAAAAGAGCCGTCTCACTAAGAGGAATCCAACAAAGTCGATGACACGTCAATCGGACGTCTGGAGCTCAAGTTATAAGCGTTTCCGCTCCGAGGGCCCGGTTGGTTTCGTGTTCGAACCAACCAGGACGTACCAAAAGTTCTTTTAAACCTTGATTGTAATATACTGAAACTACCATCTCGATCCAAGGATCCCAACGCAACTGACGGTGCGTCGATCGGAGGTTCGTAGCCCAAGTTATGGGCGTTTGAATGGATCTGTCTGTAAACAGGGGGTTTGGGCCCGGTCCGACTCGGCCCAATACCCCCTGGGTCGGCCCGAACCGGGTCGACCCGACCCGGGTCCGGTTCCGGCCCAGTTGGGCGTGGCTCATCCCAGCCCGGCGCGGGGGTCCGACCCAGCGCGGAAGGCCCGACCCAGCGCGGCTGGCCCGACCCGGTGCGGGCGGCCTGGCCCGCGTGGCCGGCAGCTCGGCTTTCGGTCGAGCGGGATGCGGGGGGCTTCCCCCCTTGATTGAAGAAATGGCCAGCCATTAAGGCCGACCTTTAATGCAACCGCGGGACCCAAGGGGGTCCCGCCTCCAGCTGGTGCCGGCAGCCGGATCAGCCGGCCGCTGCCCTGAACCGCCACGACCATGGGCCGCAGCTCCTGCCCATCCGGCGTGGCGCGACGGCACCGCGCCCCTCCGCCGTGGCCCGATCCTGGACGCGGCCTCCTTTGGCCTCACTGGTGCGGCTCGATGACGCCGCGCTCCTCCACTGCGGCCCGCTCCTGCCGCGGTTCTCTCGTTCCTGCGCGGTGCAACGACACCGCGTCGCCTCCGTTTCAAGCCATGAAGAAGATCAACAACAAAAGGGGAGGAGGATCGGCCGTGTTTGTGCGGTCCGACCTCCTCCCGTTATATTGATAACAAGTGGCCAATAATTAACAAAGAACGTCAAATTAATCTTGAACATAAAATCAAACCCTACTTCAAATAAGTTCGCGGAAGCTAGCGTCGCGGAAAACGACGTCGCGGGGTGAGGCTCTGTATACGTCGATGGAGAACATCCAAGGAGGAAGCGACGTCTCCTTTTCTTTGACGCGGACAGAAGATGGAATGGCGTGATGGCATTCTTCATTAAAGTAGGGATGTTATTCTCTGGATAAGATGAAGTTCATCAAGTGTTAGAACTTTCTTCCCCAAAGTCTCCACACAACGAGCCAAGACAAATAAAATAAGACTCTCCTTATTTTATTAAAGCATGACATGCATTTCAAAAACAAAATTCAAATACAACCACACATAATTAATTAAACTTAAGTTGTCAAATTAATTAGGTGTTTAGTTAGCATGAATTAATGTGGAAGAGTTACATAACTCATGTGGGGGTTTAAAGGAGTTAGGTAATTTGAAGGGGTGAGGCTCGTGTGGGACCCACCTCACTAATATCCTATCAAGAGGAGTCTAGAATTAAGTGGGTCCCACCCCAACTCCCACACATGGGATTAAACCAATTAGAAGAGAAATAAAATTGTAACACAATTTTATTTCACTTTACACTTAATCCACATTTTTAACAACTCTTCTCGAGCAAACGCAACTCCAGAAAAAGTCTTCTTAAGCAATTAACGACGCTGTGATTTCATCGGTGCCCTCAGATTTTGATTCCGAGCACCGGTTCAAAAGTTAGAAAAACCCGATTGTTCTTTCACTGAACGTACCTAAGCTAATCTTCGGAAATTAATTCCGGGCACACTGGGCCTCGGAATCAGACGTCATCAGAAACTGCGTACTCATAAAATACCAAAGAAATTAAGAAAAAAATTTCCTTAAAATTTAAAGGTCTTTACAATTTAGTGTCTAAAAATTATAAATAAAATACCATTATGTAGGAAATATTTTTATCTTTCTAATGAATATTTATAATTGAATTTATCTTATGTATAAACCTATATTAAAAATGTTTTAGTTATTAAACTTTGATTTTAACTCTTTTAACTCTTCTTTGAATTAAATAATAATAAATATCCTAATCTAATACAAGTGGACCTAAATGATAATATTTTATTTCTAAGGTTATTTTTGGTCGAGATACACTTGTCCAATAGAATTAGGACATGTGTTAGGGTAATATTAATATCATTTTTACCCTTAATTACTCTATTTACTTTTAATCGTGGTAAATAAAATAAAAAGTTACTATTCACCAAAAAATATTTTCATCTTATTGAACCACATTTTACTCCTTGATATTAACCTTGTCTCTCGGATTTTTGAAATTCCACTCAGAGAATCAGTAAAATTAAGTTTTATGTGAATTTCCAAATTCTCCTAGGAGGTGGGTAAAAGACGGTGAAAAGTTCAATAAAATTTTTATATATCTAAAATTATTCTAAACTAACTCCAATGAATTACATTGAAATTATATTGGTATTATGTATCTATTTTGACATTAATTAAATTTGAATAAAATAAATAATTATTTGAATAAAAATTTGGTTTAAAACTATAACTCAATGTTTTTTTTCACTATTCATAAAAAATTGAATGTTTTCAGAAAAATACCAAAAATTCACCCTAAGCTAATTTCGATATTTCGAATCCAAAAATGAAGTCCATTTTTAACGATAAAATTTATAAAATTTCAAAAAGTGGGTATTAATATTCATAACGGTTAGTTTGATTGGTTGTGGTGTGTGTTAGAACTCGAAGTTGCGTACAACACACGCTACTATATTATTCAAAGAGAAGCGTACCGTGGAAGCTTGGGGTGTTACAGCTAAAATGATATTCTGTATAGAACAAGCTAATCTTGGTGTAATGTTCAACACAAGACATCAAAGAAATTAAAAAGAATCTATCTCATAAAATCTCAGGGTGTTACAAGAAGAAAGTAAAAGAGATTATTCTAGGAATTACAAGAAGTCTAGAGGATGTTTTCTATCAAGAACCACCATGAGAATCATCAAACTTCCTATTTCACTTAAAATAACTCACAAAACTATCCCTGGGAGAAAAAAGAACTCCCATCAACCCTTACTTTCCATCTAGATCAAGCTCAACCATCTTTTCCCTATCTAGAACATCAACATAAGAAGATATTTTTAGTAAGAAAACATAAGAATGAATATTATATCAAAGAACCATCTCTAACCATTGATTCTTCATCTTATAATTCGACAAAATCTCAGGTCAAAACTACACAATCTTAGCAAAGTGGTTTGTGTACTCCATCACAGTCCTCTCAGCCCATTCAAGTTTGACAACCTCCATAGAATTATCCAACACCATAGACTCTAGATATAACTATTTAGTAAAAATAACTCTAAATTCCTTACACTCTAAACCCTCATGTTTCTTTTACATTTACATCAAATCCAACCATCTCCTTCTTGGTCCTTCTAGATTAAAGGTGGCACATTTTCACCTTAATGGAATAAAAAATTTCCAAGAAATCAAATTGAATATCTATCTTTCTCAACAAATCCTCAACCTATTTAGGATAAATATATCCTTGGAATACTGGTAGATTATGGTGAAGGAACCCCCAAGCATGATTTTGAGATTCACCCCTCTAAGGTTCCACAACTGGAGCCTGAATGAGAATGGGTGCATGTGCCTATCCCATAGCTTGGTCAATATGCACAATAATCTCAACAGGATTCTAGTCCATGGGATAATCCTCTTGATTTTTTTCACTAACATCTTCCTCTTGTGGACTTTTTAGATGCATTCTTAGAGGAACGATGCTACATAACATCAGAAAACAACACTGAAGACATCATAAGATTACTCAGGTCAACAACTTAAATAATAGAAACTGGAACATCAGTTACATTAGATAAAACAACAGGATTTTTATTTCAACATACCCAAATAAAAATCAAGTAAAATATTAGATTCATATCAAATTATTCCTAAATATTACTTTCACTAAACACCCATAGTGACTTAAGGCTCATTACGATGAGAGATATCCAGACAGTCACTCTTAACTACCTCCTAAGTCCTGAAAAGACATCCTAAACTACATAATGACAACAAGGAAAGATAATTAACCTTTACCTATAATGAAACTTTGTCATAAACCATCCTAGATACCCTGGTACCCTAATACCCAAAATAAAACTAACATGTCCCCAAGGGAATTCCTGATTCCCACAGGTTGGCGACTAACACCTAGAATCAAACAAGATTAGGAGGGAACAAATTTTCCACAAAATAATGGAAGATAATAGATTACAAGTTAACATGCTCAACATTCCAAAGGTAAAAAGTACCAGAAACAAAATAGGTATAATAAAACCCAAATCATTATATCATAAAAGTAATAAACAAATAGTAAGATAAAACTCAAACATCCAAAAGGAAACATAATCCCAAGTAAAAGTTGGAAATAGTTCTACCGGTCACCACCAACACTCCATGGTCCAAAGGATCAAGAACATCCACCACCTCTAAGTGGTGATTTCCCTTTTCTCAGACCTAACATAAGAAAATATATAAACACCCAAAGTCAAATGTAGGTTGTGATCTATAAATCCTAGCAGGGTCTCACCAAGTGTTCCATAATAAATACCATAACAATTTAACATTCATGATATAAGGTAAAATAAGATAAGGCATGGTAATTAATTTTTCATATTTAAAACCAAAACATGCATTCATTTCAATAGATTAATGATATATAAAAACAACTTCCAAACAGTCTTAAATGAACATTTTATATAAAATAATTTATATAAATCATTTGGAATGAATAAAATAGTTCAATAATCAATAGCATATATATCAAATCAAACATATCATAACAAAGAATAACACCATGTAAAAAATCCCCATGTTAAGTCAACTTATCAGGTAATAGGATCCTCACACATCTTAGTAATGGTCTCAGCTCTAGTCAGGTTCACACAAAAAAACACACTCCAATTGGGGAACTCATTATGGGTAGTCTATACCCCAAAATGAAAACCCATAATGGGCAGTAATGAAACATTTGTTTTAATAATAGTTGTCATCATAAATCTATTTCTAGGGAGTCAAGGTCCTAGCGTGCTTGTCTCAGTTATAACTAACTAACTAGGATAACACTTGATTCGACATTACATTAATCAAATTGGTAATCAATCATTTTAAATAATTTTAAAACATAATTTCCCAACTTCAATTTTCAATATGCCTTTCTATTTTCAAAACCAAATCATAGGTTCTCATAATTTCTTTCCATTTAAAATAAATTTTCAATTTAATTAATTTTCAAAAGATAAATCATAAAGTAATTTCATCAAAATGATTCCTAAATTAATCAATCATTTTTCATAAATCTACCACACAATTTCAATTCCATTGAAATTTGTGTTTTTATCAATTTCCATATCCCATTAAAATCAAAAATCAAATCATTAAAAATATATGTTTTTAAATAAATTAAAACTATATTTCAATTTAATCTAGAAATTCAAGGTTCCAATTGTTTGGAAAATAATTATGGAACCACCTAACTTTAAAATAAAATATCTAGAAATCAACTCCTTCAATGAGACTCGCCAATGGAAATAAAGGCATGGAGGATCTAGGAACACAACCTAGAATAAATATATAATCAAACGAATTTTAGATACATCCAATAATTGATGATATATCAAAATATATGAAGTAAGGAAGTAGATATCGAAAACAATTATTAGATAGGATATCCACTTACTAGAGAAGATTAAATGAGATCACCCATGCTTTAATCTATCAATAGAAGGGGTTTGAGGATCCAAAACCACTTCTTGAGAGCCTTATAAGACAAGGAAATAATATTAGGGTAAAATGGAGGGATTAAGTAACTTAAATAGGGGGTTTTGTATTTTTAAATAATTTTTTAGAGGAATAAAAACCTATGCACATGGTTTACTGGGTAGGGTTTCATAGTTAATCAAACCATGTGCCCCAACCATACGACCCTACTGTGTGGGGTGTATAGTTTCACATTGGTGGGTACAAGGTCTAGTTAAGCATATTAAAACCATAAAAAACCAACTATTTGAGGCCACATTGTTTGGAGGGTCTAGAAATATGGTTTGGACAAACCGTGTGCCCCTTATAGAGCACCATCAAAGGGTGCACAGTTTGCTGGGCTAAACTGCATGGTTTTCCCTAACTGTTCACCAACTATGCATAGCCCAAAGGATTTCTATAATTATCCAAATTTCAACTAAAACAACATGAAACAATACACAACCAAATCATGATCAAAACTAGGTCTTAGGTGTACCAAAAAACAATTAAGTATATGTTAAATTAACCTAGGGTTAACCACCTCAAAAATTGTTGGTTGAGTATTGAATCAAGCATCACTATGATACATGATGACTGTGATTAAGACTTCACAACTGGATAGAAACTCTCTAGGTATTTGCTATAGAATATTAACATGATATATGTGAATTATGATAAAGTATTTTTCCTCCCATTTCCTTAGTCTCCTATCAATTCAGGATATAAAATCCAATTACTAGCTTCAATGGATAACCTAGAAATTTGTAAGTACCCTCACCACTATATTTTTTTGACAAGGGTACTTAATGTTTCTTTAATGATGCCACATATCTTCCAAGTTGATAAAGGGATATTATACTATATATCCACATTATTATATTAAATGGTTAAGTATTTGAAATATGTATTTCTCATTATATGAATAGTCAAGTTTATTTTAGTAAGATATTCCTCACAAATTATATGAAAGGGATTGACGAATCTTATGGTGAATGCATTAGACTTAATTAGGTGATGGGTGGGGACGAAAATTATATATCCCCTCGATGCATGGATAGTTATCGTGAGAAAAAATATGTGGTGTTTTGGTGTATACCTATTCACATTATATGAAAGTGTCTTAGAACAAGGACTTGTCAAAATGTTTTGATTTTCAACATTATGTATTCCATAAATATGACATTAATGATGAGTGTTATACATGTTTTAATTCACTGTATTGGATATGAAATTCCATTAGTTTTAGTTGATTACTGATTCTTGTTGTATTATTATTATTTCCATGTCACTTATACAATGTTTATTTTCTATAATCTTCTATTGTATGTTACTCTTTACCTAGCATATGAGCTCACCCTTATTTTATTTTCTTTCCCTAGGAAACTAAGAGGATGAATTTAAATTTTTAATGATATGATCGAAGGGATAATCATGTTCTTACAATATTTTCATATTTTATATTATGTTTGGAAATGTATTGCATGTATGTTTCTAGTCATCCTTGACTACTAAACTATTCGATCCATCAGGAAATCTTTTATATTGCACCAATAATGTAATATAACTACCATCTTTGGGTTTTGGATATTACTATATATTAAAGGGATTTTAGTAGTAACCTTAGGCATTATATTTAGAGGGACCAAGTGAGATAGCACATTAGTATGAATATCCCTCAAGATTTCTAGGTAACACTCTATAAAACCTATTATTAATTGTATTTTACATTTCAATATCATGAGCTAATTATGTGTATGACCTTATAGAAAGATGAAGATTAATAGGAGGATTGGGAACCTTATGAACATAAGTTTTGGATTTAGAATAATATTATTAGTTTAAGATTACTTTTTTGGGATTTCTCTAATTTTTTTGGGTTTTAGGTGAATAGTGAAAATACTGTTTTTCTAGTATAGTCACTTTTATATGACAATAGTTTTTAAAACATTTTCAATATACAAAACATATATTTCTAAAGTATTTAATTAAATTTAATCTTGGGGATATTAGGTTTTGGATCTATTTTAATGTCACATAACTCTTCTTTAAAAAATTATAAATATCATTAGAATTAAACATATTGATAAATTTGACCTATAAATAAACTTTAGGCTTAGAAATACACTTTTCTAAAAAATGGGTTTTACCCATTACATGTTCTAACATTATGATTAATTTCCATAAAAATAGAAAATTAATTTGATAAAATGATTCCTATACTTGTGTTAATTTGGTTCAATTTATTATGTATGGACAATTTCATTTTTGGGTACACAATTTATATTGTTAGGATTAAAATTAATTACCATGACAATGGTGAAAAAAATATTTTAAAAATATTTTTTTATTAAAAATAAAGAATTTATATAATATCAACTAAATTTAAATCCTTTAAATAATGAATCTAATATAATGTATAAATACATAAATAAATATATTTATACTCATTTATTTTGTAATAAATAATTAATAATATTATGAATCTGTAATGGACAAAATATCCTTTTTTATACTAAAACAATTTTTCTATACATTATATATTTTAATTTAAAAGATATTTTTATAATATTTTTTAATTTAATTGAATTAAATAGAGGTAAAATTGTTTCCTAACACACCAAAATTTTGTTATGTGGGTTTTTTATATTTTTAATAAAACATAAAATCACTTAGTTAAAAACTAGTTAACATGGGGTGAAAATTGATTCATGATATTTTTAGGGAATTTACTCTATATTTTTAGATTATGATATATATTGACTAGAATCTCACCTGATGAACTAGTAGCTAATACCAATTTATGGTTAAGGATATAGTTGATTTTTGGTGGAATATATAATATCATTTTGGTTTAATGTGCTAGAGTAAGTTTTGGGAAAGGAATGTTATTATGAGTATATGATTAGGGTATATACATTTGTGGGTATATGATTGGAGGAATAATTAATTTTGTTTTAGGAAGGATAATTTTTATTTTTAGAGAATATATTTCAATGATTATTGGGTCTATAATATTTTAAGAAATTTCATGGTAATTAGGGATCTCAATTTTAAGGATTATGTTAATAAGTAAGTTAAAACCCAACACAATATAAACTAGGATGAACTAATTTTTAAAATAAAAAATTAGGTAATTATAGAATAAATCATTTTCATGTTTATTAATATTAAATATATTATTATATTCATTATAAAAATATTATGTAATTTTTTATATCAAGAAGGAAATAGTTTTAAATAAAGTATTTTATTATAAGGTTTTTATTTAAAAGAATAATTTATAAATTATAAAATTTTAATTTTTAAAAATGAATTTCATTTTTTAAATCATCATATCAAAATTAACATAGGGTGATTTTTTTAATTTTTTTCTGAAAATATTGATTTTTCAGTGAATAGTTAAAAATACCATTTTTTTGTAAAAATAAAATTTCTTTTATATAAATTAACTAATATAAAAGTACCATTATGATTTAAATATTATTTCAAGTAACATAATAATTATTTATTTATATTTAATCCACTTAATTACATTTTAATCATCTTTATATTGGGTTTTAGTATACGTTTATTTTTGGGTTTAAAAAGGATATTTTTCTAAAAATCATTTTAATGTGAATAATGTTTCTCCATATTAATTAATTAAAAAAATACATAAATAAGAATTTTTTAAATTAAATTTATAGATTAAATATCTATAAATATAAATATAAATTTATATAATTATTATTACTAGTCATAGATTTCATATAAAATAATCGTATTCTTGAAAAATACTTTTCGTAAGAAACCTCTTTTTCATCACGTTTTCATGTTTAATTTAAAATTAAATTATTCTGATTATATGAATTGAATTTGGTAAAATATATTAAATATTTATAATCATAATTATTTATATTATATAATGAGTTAAACTTAATTTTTGGTTATAATGAAGAGTGAAAAAAGAAAAAATATTTTACTGTAGTTTAGGTAGAAACGAATTTACTAGGGGTTAAACTAAAACAAAATAAGTTAAAGTGAACTAAAAAATCATATAAAATATATTTTTTTGTGGAAATTTTTATACTTTATATTTCCTAATTCATTATAATGGTCCCTTTTGGAGTCTTATTTCATGTGAAAAACATGGGTATCACTTTTTCTTATCAAAAATCACAAGTGTGCCACTCACCTCACTTATAAAGGCCACCCCTATCCTCTGCACTTCACACTGTGAAACCCTTTTGATTCAGTAAATACATACCCAAATTACTTCCATAATTTACTAAACATGACCTATATCCACTGGTGTAATAATAAGGATATCCTAAGAAGTATTTTGGTCCTAACCTAAGGAGGCTGTCCGAAGAAGAGGTATCTTGTTTAACTGAGTGTTTTTAATTTATTTCTTATTCCACCTCCCTAAAAAATTCATAGATTATGATGATATAATAAAACCATTATATAACATATAATTATATGATATTATTTTAATTTCATAACCTAAATCCATATCCTCTTCCATTAAATGGTAAATAAAACCCTTATTCATGTGTACAAAGCACTACTGCCTCACGAACGATGTAATTATCTTTTCATCATCGCATCTCATGATTTGTTATAATTATAGATTTAATATATATATGATAATTTTAACATAATTATACCTCTATAATTATGATATCACATATACCTTGTTACATTTCATTATCAGGGGGTTAAGATAACATTACTTCTGTGTACGGTGGACTACCACCTCGCGAAGCAATATGATTCATTTTTCACTATCACTTTACATGGAAGGTAATAAGAATAATGTTAATAAATATATGTGATATAAATAAAATAATTATGATATTAATGAAATATTTATCATTTTAAAAATATAATATATCATTTTATTTCTTACATCGATAAATGATAACATCGTTCGTGCGTACGTGTGGACTACCGCCTCCATGAAACGATGTGATTCTTTTTTCATCACCACATCACATAGATGACATATTAATGTATATTAAAATAAAATATATGGTATTTATTATATTATTATAATTATTCAATGGTAAAATATTACTTACCTATTTTCCATAATGATCGTTGAAAAATGGAAACGTTACTCATGGGTACGTACAACCTACCATCTCCATGATCGTAACATAGTTCATTTTTCATAACCATCTTTCAAAATTGGTATTAAAAGTTTATTTTTGTATAAAAATGATAATTATTTCATTATTATTATTCTATATATGTTTAAATAATGAGCACTTTGATCGTAGTCAACCTACTGAAGTCCTTTTTGACACATAAGACGAATATCATTAAAACATCTGATGAAAAATTAATTGATTAAGTAATAATATATAACATGGTAATAAGTGAAAAAAAGGAATAATAAAATTGAAAAATATTCTTAGGAATGTAAATCATTAACATAATTTTAATATTAAGTATTCTATAGAATGTACATGAGGAGTTGAACTCAAGTTAAAAGACATTCTTTTTTTCAAAAAAATACTTTAAACAATTTATATGTCATCATTTTTTCTTCCATGTCCACATTTAAAAAAAATTATATATTGATGTTTTTATATAGAAATAAAATATGTATAAAGGAAATTTTATGACTCTTTTAACTCTATTTCAAATGTTTCTAAAAGGAATCTTTTTATGAGTTATATAAGGAATGTTTTGGAAAAAAGGAAAAATAAATGTTCAATTATAATGTATATGGTGACAATGACTATTTATGCTACCATAAACATCATTTTATTTTTAGATTCCTTTACAATATTTCATATTTTTTTCAAATAAAAACCATCTTTCACTTTTTATGGGTATTTTGGTAATGAATATGAGTTATTAAATGGAAAGGGAATGATAATATATAAAAGGTCTTCCATATGGGTTTAAAAGTTATATTCCAAGGATTTTTTTGATAAAAAGGTTAAAGAATAAAATGTTTTATTCATGATATAATAATTGAGCATTATATATTAGAAACAAGTGAGTTTGATGTAGCTTATGCGATGGTTTGATCCACATTATAGCTTATGGGTGAGTTAGATATGGCTTATATAAAGGGTTGAGCCCCATTATATCTAATGAAAAAATGGGTCATCTTGATATAGATTATACAAAGGGTGAGACCCATTATAGATCTCTAATATATTGGGTAATGATTCTATTCTCTAGAGAATTATATTTTATATTGGGCATATGGTTATTCCAATTTTAAAGGGTTTTGAGATTATTTTTTTAATATGATGCTCTATATTACCTGAAAAGGGTATTTATTTGCTTGCTATAGGTTTTAAAGGTTTTAATTGAGCAAAATGTTTGTGTTACTTTCATGTGGGAATGTTTTATTTCATATACTCAAAGAAAATTTAAGATAAAGGTAAAAATTACATGGGTATTCTTGTTTTTCAATGGAATAATAGATTTTATCTTTTTATGTATCATACTAGGTTTTTTGTAACCATCCCATGTTTTAAAATGTTTTTCAAATGGTTTAAGGATGATCAAGAACAAGGGATAATTCAAGTTGAATTTCATGAATTTTTTTTATGAAAATTAAGAATTTTTCTTTTTAAAAGATTTATATTTTGGGAAAAAGGATACTAATTAGAAGTGTGAAAATTATAAAATATGGGTTTTTTATGTGTGAGCTATGACCTAATTATCAAAAACTCAAATCCTAAATGATCTTTGGGAATGTAAGAATGTGAATTCTAGTTTAATGTCACTAGAATATGTAATGTATAAGGTCGGGTCCATGTAGTTTGAATCAGAGAAAATCTTTAGATAACTTTAGGGGTTAGTATAATGTGAAAATCATACCCTTAAATGATTTTACCATATGGTAAAGTTGAAATGATATAGAATTTGAATATTAACATATTTCTTCATATAAACTATGTTTTTTCAAAAAGGTTTTCTATAGAGTAAACTATGAAGCTGTAGTATGAAGGAACCAAAAGGAAAATATACTTCCAAATTATCATCTAGGAATATTTGGAATTGGAATTGAACAATTTGTTACTATGATGGATTAGTTGACACAAGCTATAAATGGTTGTTGTATCTATAATAGATAGGGGCCCGATCTACAACAAAGAAACTTTTTTTTAGTAGAGAATATTATGAGACAAAATTCTCCATCATTTAGACGATATTCATACCTAGTGGTATCTAGAGGGTGGATCAATACTCTAGAAAAGATATTTGAATCCATGGGGTGTTTAGAACCCCAAAAAATGAAACTCTTAACATTTTTCATCATAAAAATGAAGCTAATTTATGTTGGTATTTGGTTAAGAATACCAGAGAGAAATGTGAATTTGGTGCCATGGAATGGGACACATTTACGAATCATTTTATCGAAAAATATTTCCCTATGATTATTTGGATAATGATGGAGAATTTTTTCTTGTAATTGAGGAAAAAGGATGAATATTTTGTGGCCATTTTTGAAGAAAAATTCACATAAAAGTATGTGACATATTTTATTTGGGTTACTGATAATAAAATTACTCAATTTTACATATGATTAGAACCATGTTTAAGAAGTTCTTTAAATGCCTAAGGATTTAAGAGTCATGATAAAGTTATTATTTGAGTTGAGAATGGTGAGAGATAATTTTCTAACACTTACATTCCTCGATATTTCAAAAGTAATAAATAGTCAAGGTAGTAAGAAGTAGAGAAGAAACCAAATATGAAGTTTGGAGGTAAGCCCCCAACATGTTCCAAGTGCAGTAAAATACATTTCAAGGAATGTTTGCCAAGATCTAGAATGCGTTACCGGTGTGGTAATTTTTTCATAGGGCTCATGATTTCCATAAATTAGTCATGAACAATCAATGAATATGATAACATATAGCAAGTAAATAATGAGATGTTTTATCTACAATGAGTTGGGACATTATGCTAATGTGTGTCTGAAGTTATTCACTAAGTGTGTAAATCATCATGATTGAAAATATAATATCATGGAAAATCATTTTCTACTAACATGGTTTATATTGGACCATCGAATAAAGTGGTGATTCAATATATCATCTTTTACCAGTTATTTACCTCTTCAAGTTTTGCATTAAAACTCTTTTTTTGGGTTTCCCTTCTTTATTAAACCTTGATGGTTGAGTTCCTTTTGTGGAAAGTGAGAATTTTCTAGGAAAAATGACTTAAATTTTTGGGATGTATGTTTTTTTTAATTAATGGAGTCCAAGTATAAATGTTTTAAAGGGTATTATGAGGGTTTCTCATAAGTTTGGAAGGTTTTAGAGGTGGTTTAATATATTTTTGTAAGAACTGGGATGCGTGCTATCTCTTAGAAATTTACACGTTGTGAACATTTTACATGACATGTAAATGTGGTTGGGCACACATCATTAATAGGTTCATGATGAAAAATAGTCACATATTATGAACCTATTACATGATGTGTAACTATATCTAGGAAGATTTCATGAAATGAGTTAAGAGCATAAAATTAATACACACCATGAAACTATTACATGACGTGTAATGTTAGAGTAGAGTTATTTTTAACTGAGGAAATGTGTTTTTAGTGTAAATAAAAAATTAGAAAATAAATGATGTGAAAGGATTACATGTTGTGTATTTCTAGGGATCACTGGTTTTAAATCCAGGATGTGCATGTAATTTAATTCCATCCATGCGTAGCCTCTCCTCTCTCAGACCCTAGGTGATTTATAGGCAATTTTAGAGCACATTCTTCCCTTCTGAACATCCTGATCAAGCAATCAATATCTAGTGAGTGGTTTTTCTTTGGTTTTCCCATCTATTCTACTTGTTTCTTGTTATTACAGTGTAATATTTTGACTATTGTGGAAATAGGTATTGGTCTTGATCTTATGTGATCCCATTCTTATTGTGATATTCTATGCCTTCTTTCTTATTGGCATTACCGATTGGAATCATTGATTAATCACCAATTAAATGTAGGTGGTTTAAAACCAAACCCCATGGTCTATTTATATTTTTCAATTATGTGAAATATTATGTGACTGTACTAATACAATGTGCGTATAAGAACCCAGATCTTTATTTTAGGTATGGATCTTGATTTCGGGTGTTTTTGAAAAAAGGGGAGAATTTGGAAATTTTATAAGTACACGTTGTGTACTTAGAAGTACATGTCGTGTACTAGCTGTGTAATGGCCAAGTACACAACTGTGTGTAGTGATATGGAGACCACCTAAAGTGGGGCCTGGTAAAGGCATATACACGCTGTGTATCTTTAAAGAACACACCAGATATTTTTATTTTTAATTGATATATCGGACTGGGACCACATCTCATTTACAGAACTGTCTTCTTCTGACCCAGTATCGTCCAAGAGAGATGAGAATATCTGAATATTCTTTAAGCTACCGACCCACCGTCCGTTCTATGAAACAAAAATCATCGAATGCATTGGAATTGCCTTAGTGAGTTCTTCTTTATTCTAAATCCACTCCTCTTGTTTTCTCTTATTTTGTGAGATATTTGTGGTTGAACGTTTTTGAAATTTTTGTAGATATATGATGTTCTAGTTTGAATCAATGGATGAGATTCAACTATATCGATCGTACAACGTCAAGTTAGGTGGTTTGTACCTTTCTGTATATGTCTTTAAGTTATGTGTGAAAATAGTGCCCAATACCCTAGATTAGAGTATTGCGTGTTTAGGAAATTTAAACCTGCTGATGCCTGTTATGGTTTATTTTCTTTAGTAAGGGGTTTTTTATTATGAATAGGGTTTATTACCTTGCTATGGATGTTTTTTTTCATGTTTGTTTAATATTGGCCATTTGGTCTAGAACTTCCTGTTAGGATATTTTTTTTCATTCCTAATGATGTTAGGATGGATTGATTTTATATGAAATATTGTGATATGATTTGTATCTATTTATCCAAGTAGTTTTTGGGATTTACTTTGGCTGTTGGATATCGTTTGTGAATGATAGTATTATATAAGATTGTGAAAACCTGTTGTAGTTAGACCATAGGGGGAATGGATGCTGAGGGATTCCCCAGAGTGTCTATTATACTTTTCACATTACGAGACCATAGGGGGGTGGATGTGAGTGCTCCCTCAGAGTGTCTGTAGTTCCACATTGCAAGACCAAAGGGGAAATTGTATGTTGATTGCTTCCTCAGAGAGTCTATAGTTTACTGTTATGAGATCACAAGGGGGAATTAATAGTGACTGCTTCCTTAGAGAGTCTTGTCTAAGTTGAACCAAAGGGGTTAGACTATGAGTACTTCCTAGAGGGTTTCTTGTGAATGATTGGTTGAATAATTTATAAATGTAAATGAATGTAGTTGAAACTGTAGGATTTTTTACTTTGGAGTACTTCCTTTTTTATTAATTATTTTTTCATATTGCCTATTATACATATATTCACTATCAGTTAGGCACATATCTTTTGGTGGTTGCCTACTGGGATTCGTCTCATACCCTATTTGGGAAATTCTTTGGGCCCAAATAGATTATATTATTTCTGGTATAGATAAGGGAAAGATCCCTTCTACTTCAGGTACTTGAGTGCTCTGGAGCTGGAGAGCATGGGACCCAGATGAGGCTTGAGATGCTGCTGGAGTTACCTATTTTACTTGTACTTTGGTTTAGTACTGTATTCCTAGCATTGTGACTTATTTGGATATTGTTCCTAGACATATGTGACATGCATCATTCTTATATGTGCTACAATTGTTTATTTACTTTAGTCTTCCACTGTTTACTTATTGGATTGTATTACTGGTTTCGCTGTTGTATATTATTGTTATTCTTTTGTGTTTACTCTACCAATGAGGGAATAGTTTCTCCACTATTACACCCAATTCCCTCACTTCTAGTCAGCAGCCTATGATGTTTAGGGAAATTCACTTGAGGCCGTGTGACCAACCGGGTACGGGATACCCTTGGGAGGCACCCCGAATTGGGACGTTACCAAGTGATATAAAAGGGATTATTTTCTACCTGACTTACTATTTAAAGTATATAGATATGGATAGGAAGGAATAAGTAGTTAGAAGTAAACTGTGCCTAGGAGTAGCTAACCCTTGTATAGGGAAAAACCAATTTACCTTATTTATTGAAATTTTACTAGTTTTTTAATTATTACAGTTGATTTGTTTTCACTATTGGGTGATTCACATGTTTTGTGTTGTTATCATTGATATTATTGAGGTTCTATTTATGTTTCAACCTGATGAGATGAGTGTATGCCATCTCATGCATCATATAGGCTCTTTTTAGAGATCACATGTCATGCATTCTTATCATGCCATTTAGGATGAATTACCGATTGCATGTTGTTGTGATAGATGTTGTTCTATATATACACGCTGTTGTGATAGTTTCCTTGATAGAATATGTGTTGTTTAATAAGGTATTGATAATATGTGAAGTTTCTTTTGGATGAACACCGAAAATTGGTCCCTGAGGTGTTATGGACACTCATGGATTAGAATTTGGTGGATCATGTTATTGATTGCACTATTATTCCTTGTAATATACATGAATATGATTCCAATATTTGATTCGTGGGAAGTATGGCCCCCCACGAACTGAAATTTATCACTTTAATGTTCATTTCAGTGTTTTTATGGGGTTCTAGAGTAGTTTCTAATGCCTACTATCCGAAAAAACCCAAAATACACAATGTGTATTAATAAATACACATCATGTATCCCTATGTTTGGGAGGGAAAAACTTTTCTTAAGTACACACCATGTACTATATGTACATTCCATGTAATTATTAACTGTGTGACTGGCTGTGTGGGTAGAGACGCGGGGTTGGGAAATGTTTGGTGGAACACGCTGTGTACTCAGAGTACACATCATGTTGTGTGTATTATGTATCCATTTGTGTGACTAATGACATAGTTGGATGAATCTTAGGTGGTACATGCCGTGTTCAGGTCTTGCACACTGTGGAGAGTCAACTGTGTCGCTGACCGTGTGACCAATGACACAAGTCTGTGAAATCCTTCAAGTACACACCGTGTCTAGCATAAACACGCTGTATAGTTTTGTTCTAGGGGAATCGTGTGGCTTGTCCATGTAGAGGATCTTGGGAAAGGGAAATTGATTCAAGTATATTCCATGTTCTTGGGAGGAACACTCCATATGTATGGGGTGTTACCTGACCATTTTTGGCAGAAGTACACTCCCATGTAAAGGCATAAGGGAACACTCCATTTAGGGGTAATACACATTTTGTATCTATGTTTTGAAAAACTTGAATTCTTCATTTCTCCTGTTCCTTTCTTGAACTTCTAAGTTTCAGTCCTTAATAATCATGAACTAAGGAGTTTGCTTGAATTTGCAGAGTCATGACATCGATATGTACACTAGTTGTATGCCAGATATAGGGAAATAATCAGACACCAGATATGGTAGATCAGGGACTACCAATATATCCTCCCATCATGCCCATCTTGGCACCAACCGTCATTTTGGATACAAGTGCTAATGCATAGTTCCAAGAAGGCATCATGAGGTTTATGCAGACCTTCAAAGGAGTACTACATTCTGCCTTGTCTATGTCATAGTGGAAATAGGTTTTTCAGCAGCAACATCCACCCACTTTCTCATGATATGGAGGACCTCAGGCTACAGAGTTATGGTTAGAAGCCATGTTGTCGATCTTTGAGTATCTGGAGACACCTCCAGAGAGGAGGGTGAATCTCTCTACTTACATGATTCAAGATTCCACCAAGAGATGGTGGGATGTGATCTCACAAGCGGGATGCTAGTAGGTTATGGCTTGGGATGAGTTACAACATACATTCTATGACTACTTTAACCCAAATACTTTGAGGGCCGACCGATCCTAAGAGTTCATGAGTTTGGAGCAGGGTACTCTCTCAATCAGGGAGTATTCTTCTCGCTTTACATAGCTGTAGTGCTTCACACCTATTCTGGGGGGTGATCAGTTATTTTTGGTGAGGAAGTTTGAGGATGGTCTCAGACATGACATCCAATCTCAGGTGAACATATTCAGGTTGACTTCTATAACTTTTATAGTCAACCAGGTGCTGAGCACATAGCGTAAAATGAGGGATTATGAGGATGTGATCCATGGAAGTTCGATATCAAAAGTTGGTACCCCTATGAAAGACAGTAAGAAGCACCTTAGGGAGTCTACATGCGGAGATCCGAGTAGGAGGAATAATCATTCAGGTAACCAGGTGGTATGCTACCAGTGTGGGAAAAGCGGGAATACAAGGCCACATTTCTCAAGAGACCTAGTCGAGTGCCAATCTTGCGGAAATATGGGTAATATTCAGCATTTTCGTCAGTTTTTCTCACCAGAAGATGGTGATAAAGGTTCTACTATGACTCCACATTCAAGAGTAGGACCACCAATTTATCATTAGTCTGGGAACTGGAGTTTTTCCGGCCTCTCAAGATGAGGTGGAGGTCACAACTATAGTGACCAGACACATGGTTTTCAACAGGTGTAGGGTGGATCAACTTCGGGATCTCAGATAGATTCACAGGGTTGCGCTGTAGGTCAGGATTTTGTGCTAGAGCATACCTAGTAGGAGCAGGATCCTAGACCGTCTATAGTTTGAGGTATGATTTTAGTTTCCTCAGTTTTATATTCTTCTCTTTTTGACACAGAGGATTCCCATAGTTTGATATATGTTCCTATTGTGGAGAGCCTTGGGCTCTGTATATTTACTTCTGATGATATCTTGATACTGGACACACCATTGGGGATTATAACAACTAGTGTATGTTAGTGCAAGGAGTGCCCTCTTGAGTTTGGTGGGTGTCACTTCTTATGGAACCTTTATGTCTTAGAGATTACATGCTATGCTGTTATTCTCAAAATGGTCTGGTTAGTTTCCTTCCAGGTTTTTGTTGAGTGCTATCACCATAGGGTGAGTTTCATGTCATTAAAGGGTGGTTTGTTTCTACATAAGGGAGAATGGGATGTCCAGGTGAGTAGAGCGGGACCCGAACATCATGGGTTAGGAGGAATTACAACCTAGATTGCTATTTTTTATCTAGATGACCAGGGGACTTCACAGATGGATTTTACTCTAATGTCCAGTCACTTTAGGATGTCTTTCTAGATGAATTTTCAGGTTTTCCTCTAGAGAGAGAGGTATAATTTTCTATTGAGCTTGTTCTAGGGAAAACATTGGTGTCCATTACTCCTTATAGGATGGATACACCATAGTTTCAAGAGCTTAAGAAGTAGTTATAGGAGTTGCAAACAAAGGGTTTCATTCGACCAAATACTTATCTTTGGGGTTCTCCTATCCTATTTACGAAGAAGGTAGATGGTACCCTTAGACTTTGTGTGGATTATCATAAGTTGAACCAGTTGATTGTCAAGATCCAATATCCATTTATAAGTATTGATGATCTCTTTTGTCATCTTAGAGGAGCCCAGGTGTTATCGAAGATTTACTTGAGATCCGATTATCATCAATTGCGCATTAGACTATCTGATATACCTATTACATCCTTTCAGAGTAGGTATGGTCTATATGAGTATGTCATTATGCCATTAGATCTCACAAACACGCCTGTAATTTTTATGGAACTGATGAACCGAGTGTTCCATCCATACTTGGACTCCTTTGTGGTGGTTTTGATGGAAAATATATTGGTGTACTCTCATACTCGACATGACCATGCTAACCATATTGAGATAATTTTGAGTACACTGAGAGAGAATTAGTTATATGATAATATCTCAAAATGACACTTTTGGATGGACCAGATTCACTTATTGGGTCATGTTATCTCAAAGATAAGAGTATCAGTAGACTTAGAGAAAGTGAGAGCATTAGTTTCATAGGAGTATCCAAAAAAAGTCTTTGAGGTGTGGATTTTTCTCGAGCTATATAGTTACTACAAACATTTCATACATGAATTTTCACACTTAGAAGCTCCATTGATAGGCCTGACTAAGAAGGGTGAAAAGTACCTATGGAAAGATTCTTGCAATTCATCCTTTCAAGAGCTGAAAGGGAGGTTGAATTCATCACTGATAATAGTTTTTCTAGAGCAAGGAAAGAGATATACTATTTACTGTGATGAAACAGGTATTGGTCTGGGAGCAGTGCTTATGTAGGGGGAATGATTCGCTGTGTATGGGTCTTGGTAGTTGAGGCCACATGAGAGGAATTACCTGACACACAATCTTGAGTTGGCTGCAGTTGTTCATGCTTTACACTGTTGGATACATTATTTGTTGGGAGAGAATTTTTTGGTTTTTACTGACCACAAAAGTCTCAAATATATCTTCACTCAGTGTGATCTGAACTTTAGATAGTGAAGGTGGGTTGAGTACCTTCAGTACTTTGACTTTGAGCTTTCCTACATGCCTAGGAAAGGCAACATAGTGGCTGATGCATTGATCAAGAGGACTCAGATATAGATAGTTTAGGAGGCTAACAATGAGTGGTAGCTTATGGATCTATTCTTTGAGATGCATTTGGATGTGAATAACAGACAAGGGTAGGTGATCCTTTCTTCTATAGCTGTTACCTCTACTATTCTTGATCAAGTGAGAATGAGGCAACTATCATATGTTGAAGTCCTAGTTCTACAAGAGAGTGTGTTGGGAGAGGAACCTATTCCTGGATGGGCCATAGGTGAGGATGAGATATTGCGTTTTCATGGGCACGTATGGGTGTTACTAGACATACACAAGGAGCTGATGTGGGGTTTTCATTCTTTAATTTGGGCAGTTCATCCTGTGTCACCAAGATGTATTGAGATCTTCACAGTTAGTATTGGTGGCCTAGTATAAAGAGGGATGTTATTGGTTTTGTGATGAGGTGTTCCAACTATCAGTAGGTGAAGGTGGAGCATCAGTGGTCAGTAGGGATTTTGTAGTAGTTACCCATTCTCGAGTGGAAGTGGAATGATGTCGCGATGGATTTTGTGTTAGGGTTACCGAGATCACCTCGAGGGAACGGTGTAGTTTGGGTTTTCATTGACAAAATCACAAAGGTTTCACAATTCTTACTAATCATGGAGACCTTAATTGTTGATGATTTGGGAATATTATAAGTCTAGAAGATTGTAATTTTACATGGGGTTCCACACTGCATTGTTTCAGTCATAGATTCCCATTTTACTTCTCAAGTCTGGCAGGGACTAAATAGGGCTTTGGGTACACATGTACTTCTGAGTACAACTTACCATCCCCAGATAGATGTCCAGTCTGAGCATACGATCTAGGTTCTAGAGGACATGATTCGAGCATGTGTCCTAGATTTTGGAGGTTCTTGGGAGAAGAACATACCTTAGGTAGATTTTTCCTACAATAATAGTTTTTAGGTGACTATTTAGATGGAACCTTATGAGGCTTTGTATGGTAGGACATACCAATCTCCCCTATATTGGCTAGAAGGATAGGTAGCTATGCTTGGAACTTGTTTTATCTAGGAGAATACAGAGCAGGTGGAGTTGATTCAGAAGAGAATGGATACTGCATAATCATGACAGAAGTCTTATGCTGATAGAAGGAGACGACCTCTGGTGTTTTAGATCAGAGATCAAGTTTTCCTATGTGTCACACCAAGGTTGGGACACTGGAGGATTAGGAGACAAGGAAAGCTTTCATTGAGAAACATCAGGCCATTTGAGATTTTGGAAAGAGTTAGTCTAGTTGCCTATTTATTGTAGTTACCTCAGAGGTACTAGGCTATGCATGATATCTTTCATGTTTCTCTACTGCAACATTAATTCTCAGACCCGTATCATGTTTTTAAACCCGAGCAGGTTGAGTTGGAGGTGGACGCCTCATTCAAGGAGCATCCTATCTGGATTTTTGATCACAACACGAAGGTTATCTGTGGCTGGTCAGTTCCTCTGGGATGGGTGTTGTGGAAGCACATGTGAGTGCATGACAAGATTTGGGAGAGGGAGACCGATGTACGATCGCAGTGGCCAGAGCTATTAGAGGATTCTTCTTCATCTCCTTCTTAGGGAGATTCGGGGATAAATTTCTTTAAGGGGGGAAGTTTTTAAGAACCCAGATATTTATTTCAGGTATGGATCTTGATTTCAGGTGTTTCTGAGAAAAACGGAGAATTTGGAAATTTCATAAATACACACCGTGAACTTAGGAGTACATACTGTGTACTCGGTTTCTATGGGTAGCCATGTACTGGTCATGTAACGGGGAAGTACATGACCGTGTGTGGTAAGCTGGAGACTGCCTAAAGTAGGTCCCGGTAAAGGCATATACACACCGTGTATCTTTAAATAAATCATAGTGTATTTTTATTTTTAATTGATATATCAAAACAGGATCACGTCTCATTTACAGAACTATCTTCTTTTGGTCATGTCTCATCCAGAAGTAATGGGAATCTCCTAATATTCTCTAAGCCACCGACCCACCATCCGTTCTCTGAATCAAACACCATCGATTGTGTTGGAATCACCTCAGTGAGTTCTTTCTTCTTCTACAACCTCTCATCTTGTTTTCTCTTCATTCGTAAGATATTCATGGTTGAGGTTTTTTCATGTTTTATAGATCTATGACGTTCTAGGTTGAATCAAAGTATGAGATTAAACTATATCAATCATACAATTTCAAGGTAGGTGGTTTGTGACTTTCTGTAGATATCTTTGAGTTATATGTGCAAATAGTGCCCAATACCCTAGATTAGGGTATTGCGTGTTTAGGAAATTTAACCTTTATGATATCTGTTATGGTTTTTTTGGTTGAGTAAGGTTTTTTTATTATGAATAGGGTTTATTACCTTTCTATGGATGTGTTTTCCCATGTTTGTTTGATATTGGCCATTTGGTCTAGAACTGTCTGTTAGGCTGTTTTGTTTTCTATGGATAGTGCTATTAGGATGGAGTGATTTTATATGAAATGTTGTGATATGATTTGTATCTATTTAGACAAGTAGTTTTATAGATTTACTTTGGCTGCATGATATCGTTTGTGCATAATTGTATTATATAGGGACGTGGGAACCTGATGTAGTTAGACCATAGGGAGAATGAACTCTGAGGGATTCCCAAAAGTGTCTGTTATATTTTTCACATTGCGAGACCATAGGGGGGATGGATGTGAGTGCTCCCTCAGAGTTTTGGTAGTTCCAAGTTGTGAGACCACATGGGGAATTGGACATTGAGTGCTTCCTCATAGAGTCTGTAGTTTACTATTACAAGACCGCAAGGGGAATTAACGGTGAGTGCTTCCTCAGAGAGTCTTATCTAAGTTAAAAAAATAGGTTATACTGTGATTAATTCCCATATGGTTTCTTGTGAATGATTGGTTGAATAATTTATAAATGTAAATGAATGTAGTTGAAACTGTAGGATTGTTTACTTTTGAGTACTTCATTGTTTATTACTTCATTTTCCATATTTCCTACTATAAATATATTCACTGATAGTTATGCACATATATTTTGGTGGTTACCTACTGGGATTAATCTCACACACTTTTTGGTTCATGATTTGGTCCCAAATAGATTATATTGTTGGAGGTATAGATAAGGGAAAGATTCCTTCTACTTCAGGTACTTGAGTGCTATGAAACTGGAGAGAATGGGACCAAGATGAGGCTTGAGATGCTGCTGGAGTTACCTGTTTTACTTGTACATTGGTTTAGTACTGTATTCCCAGCATTGTGACTTGTTTGGATATTTTTCCTAGAAATATGTGACATGAATCATTCATATATGTGCTAAAGTTGTTTATTTACTCCAGTATTCTACTATTTACTTATTGGATGGTATTACTGCTTTCACCGTTGTATATTATTGTTATTCCACTGTGTTTACTCTACCAATGTGGGCATAGTTTCCTCACTATCACACCAAATGCCCTCATTACTAGTCAGAAGCCTCTAGATTTTGGGGAAATGCACTTGAGGACATGTGACCAACCAGGTACGGGGCACCCTTGGGCAGCACCCAAAACTGGGATGTTACAGTTCACATTAATTAATTGAATAATGGATGATGATAAATTTATGTTGTTTTATTCATTGGGTCCCTTTGGATTCAATGGTTCTAAGACCGGACTTATGGCTAACTATAGGGTGAGCCTACCCTGAATTAATAATTAATTGGATAATGTCTTAAATTATGTTTTAGTATGACATGAGACCTCAAGTGATTTCTTATGATATATTCACCTTGTAAAATAGATTAATTGATTATTGAAATAGCTATGTTTAATATGATATGATTGGGTTCAAACTGACATGTTAATGGTTTAAAACCAACTTGATAAATGAAAAGGGGTAAATGAAAGTCAAATAGTAATTGGATTAGTTAACTATTATGACTTATGGTGTGATGTTATGTGTTTTATTCCTGTTATACCCTGTGTGGTGTTTAATGCTAAAATTATTATATAGAGGGCTATGCCTCGTGATGCTGAAATTATTATATAGAGTACTTGGCCTGAATGTTGAAATGATTATATAGAGTTCTATGCCTGAATTCTTTAATTCTTATAGGGATTGTCCTGGATGCTGAAATTTTTATATAGAGGGCTATGATCAGATGATATAATTCTTTTAGTGTTTGGACTATACTAAAATGATTATATAGAGGTATTGGATCAATTGTGTTGTAATGATTCTACAAAGGATGTTTCCCGATTATGTTATTATGCCATGAACATGTGGTTATGTTTGGAATGTTTGTGCTACATGATCATATATATTTTGGTATGGTTCCAAAGCGGGTTGATTTTTTTATTATTTTAACTTGATTAATTAAAACACTTATTTATTTCTTTATTGCATAAACTTATTATCTGAATGGTTTTGTTTAGATATGATGGTTTCAAAATACTGAGTTTTAATCACACCTTATTTGGGTTTAAATTTGTTACCTAATAAAATTACATAGATGCAAGTTTGAACAAGGGAAAGATACCTTATTGTTGATTATTGATATCTAGATGGGTTGGATCATGGAGGTGAGACTGACATGGGGTTCAGGACTGGGGTCTTTTGAGTTTATTAGTGACATCATGTCATTTATCTATATTACATTTAGTTTGATATTGTATACATTCTAGAATGTCATTTCATTGATAATTATTTGATTTATTAGTTCCTCATTTACTTTATAGTTGCATGATGTACTATTTATTCTATTTCCATAACACTAATATTAGTTTACTTTAATTGTATTGTAACTCTATACCAGGGGGTATAGTCTCCCCACTATACTCTTTAAACCCTCGCTGCTAGTCCGTAGCCAATGGCATCTATGGCGGAACACTTGAGGTCCAATAACCAACCTGATTTGGCCACATGAGAGAGCTCTATGTTGGGGGATGTTACAAAGTAGTATCAGATGTAGCAGGTTGTTATTTTTTGTTGATTTACTATTTGGGAAATATGGAAAGGAGACTAGGATTTTTTAAGACTTGGAAATGATCTTGTGAATGGGAGTAACTAATCCATGTATAGGAAAAAAAATCTTAGTTCCCAAGGATGGGATTGCTGTTCATGATGTTCACTTGTTATGATTGATGTTATTTAACCTTGGGTGATTCACATATTGTGTGATGTTATTGTTCCCTTGATATTTATAATTGTGGACCAATATAGAATGAGACGAGTATACATACATCATGATACGAACATAAGGATATATCTTTACATTTATTTTTCATGATAAGGACATATTTATTACATGTGATATATTTTCTTGTGTGAACTATGAAATGAGATACATTTTACATCTGATAAATTAATAGAGTTTTTTATGTGTTCTTGGATAAGTTTTTGGTTGTGCTTATTGATTATATATTTATATAATCTAAAATATTAAAGGAACATGAATAACACATAATTATTGTTTTTAAAACCTTTAAATAAAATAAACCATATGGAAAATTTAGTAAGTCTGAATTTTGGTTGCAACAAATTTCTTTCCTTGGTTACATTGTTTCTAAAGATTTCATAAATATTGAACCTGCTAAAAAAAGTTTTCAAATAATTTCAAAGACCAAAAAATATCATATAAATTCATAGTTTTATTATATTAAAAGGTTATTACTAATATATTGTTTAACACTTTACTTAGTTGTCTAGAACACTGAGTAAGTTAACTTGAAAAGGAGTTAAATTCATATAGATAAAACAATGTGACGATAGTTTTCAGGAAATAAAATAAATATTGGTGAATGATCTAGTTTTTTCTCTTCATTATATAAATGGTAAAATTTTCATCTACAACGATTCTTCATTGAAGGGAATTGGATGTGTCCTAATGTGAAATAATTAGGATTTGATTATGCCTTACATCAATTGAAACATCATGAGTTAAATTATCGTACACATGATCTAGAACTAACTACTATTTTTCTTACTTTAAAAACTTAGAGGAATCATTTATATAGAGTAAAGTGTGATATGTATAATGATAAAAAAAGTTTGATTTATATTTTTACTCAGAAATATTTAAACATGAGACATAGAATATGATTGGAACTGATAAAGGATTATGATTGCATGATTAATTATCATCCTGGAAAGGAAAAAAGTTAATTGTTACTTGAGTCAAAAAAATAATTATATATTAACCATGTTACTTTGGGAATATAACAAATTGGTTAATGAATTGATGAATTCTATCCTAGAGTTTATAGATATTGAAACCTCCTATATTTTATTTCAGATGTCACTATAATTTTCATGATCCATCCTAATAGGGCCCAAACCGCGAATACCCCAATACCACCTCCAATCGGATAGGGGATGGAAACTAGGTCCAAGTAGGCATATCACTCACATGGAAGGACTTATACTAATGTACCTATACATACACACAAATTTGTAAGACCATACAATGCTGAAATGTAAAACAAACTAATAACCATGCATTCATATGTCTAAAATCTTGCCATCAGAGTATGAAAACATGTAATAGAGAGAAAAAGGTCCAAATATAATTCCACCAAAAAGAAACTAAAAATAATTACAACATTTAAAGTGGATGAGGACTAATGTCAATGAAACCTCATGAACACGTATCATTCTATCTGGACAACTAAGCTCCACCTGGTCTTAGTCCCTCCAAGACTACGTTAAATGGTCGACCATCTTCATAAGACACGACACGTGTGGCTAAAGTCTATGCAGGTGTGAGTATAACAATACTTAATAGGAAATCCCAAAACTAATAAGTATATAAAATCAAGAATAATAGTCATTTCATCATATGTATATGCCTACAAAACATATAAAAATAATATCTAGATATAATCTATCTAGACACACAATCTTAAGGTAAATTCAAAACCATAATGCCATCATAGGATTCCTACTCAAAGGTTCCACATAGCAGTCATCCAGGAGAACATACTCCATGAGTCAAATAACTTTGATAATGTTCTTATGAGATTTCATGCTCATCATGTCTCTCCATAAGCAGTACAAGATCAAATTATAAAGATAACAATACACAAAATGGGATCACACCCAAGGCTATGGGTTATACCAAAAACCCAATCTAGATTAACTAAGTAAGGGATTAATGACCACATAGTATTGGTCATAATGATTATAATAACTCCACTTAGGTAAATGATGATGGTAGAGGATATCATTTTGGGCCTCATGGAAGGATTCCAACAACTCTATCCAAGACTAAAGTACCTTTAAAGGGATCACCATATTATATATAGGACACAATACTATACTAAACCCTCAAGGAATAAATAATGGGAACAAACCCTAAAAAAACTTGTTAAATATGAGGAGGAAAAGGGTTCTAATCCATATTTGAAGGGGTACACGATATGTACTAGAAGTACACATCATGTACCTTCGACACAGAGTCCTACCTGTGTATCATGGCCTGAGCCCATGTCCATGATTTAGTAAACAACGTGTTTGAGATCATGTACTACTGACCATGTCCATGTACCTCTATCATGTCCATGCCCAGGTAAATGGTGTTTCTATGATCATGTACTTTGAGACATTTCTATGTGTTTGTAATTGGGTATTAAGCTTTTATATCTTTTTTGTTTTTATAAATTACAATTTCATAACTTTTAATCAAATATAATTTTATTTCAAAAATACTATTTATTTTAACTTAGTTTAATTCTTTGTTATGATATTTGGTTATTCTTTTATCTTAATAAATTTATATTATTTTAAGTTCTGTAAAAAATTAAGGCCAATTGAGCATGTCACTTAGACCAAACCTACCACATATAGGGGGACCTAGAGGTCAACCCCCATGGGTGGTAGGCATGGTAGACCGCAAAATTCCTTGATCGAGTATAGTGATCACATAGAACTGAACGAGCCTATGTATAAGGCCCTAGGAGAGCACTCACATAGTATAGGAATAAGTCTCCCACAAGCCCGCAGGTAGTATATGATTTTTTTTGTTTTGGCCAGTGTACACCACATCTTTCCTTATTTATCACATTCCCTTAATGTGTTTGTTTCAATGTGGGATGAATGTTTTTTTTCTGAAATTCTATTTGGAATTTTATTTCCCTTCTCTATTTTTATTATCCATATAATCTTCCTCCCATCCCTCACACAATGTTTTTGAACTCTCTCAAATATTTTCTAATCCTCTGTGATTTTTCCTCTTCTTCTCATCGTCTTCCACAATGAACCATCTGGCGATAATTGTCCTCCAACATTCTTATATTCTCCTCATTGATGGTTTTTTCTCTATCATTTCTTCCTTCTTATAAGTTTTATTTTTTTATTTATTCTCTTCTATTTTGAATCCTCTCTCAAGTAGTGGCTTGACCAGCTATGATTCAAAATCTCATCTTCTCATTCTATGTTTTTTTATCATCATTGTATTCTTTTGGTTCGATACTTTATATTGGTTGCACATGGTTTTATTATTGGAATAAACCAACGATAAGTTATTTAAGTCACTGTTGGAAAATCTCCAACGATGAGTAACTTTTCACCGTTGGTAAAAACCAACTGTGTGAAACTTTTCACTATTGTTAAAAAAATATCGAGTAACTTATCACTGCTAGAAAAATTATAATAGTGAGTAGTTTTTTTCACAGTTGAAACCCAATGACGAGTTTTTAACACCGCCAGGAGATCAAATGTGATATTTTTTCTCCCTAAATTTGTTTTCCATTGCTGAATTTTGTTTCAATAGTTACATCCTCAATATCCCAAAGGATCCATTTACATTTTCTATCTAATTTCTATTTAATCTTCTTAACTATTTTTTTTTTAATTTCACTTATATTTTTAATTTCTTTAGTATTTTGTTCTTATTTTTATCATAAGCTTTTAATTCTGTTCTTTTACATATTTTCAATGGTATTTTATTTTATTGAAGTATGGAAGTAATTTTTGTTTCAATTCATTATGTTTGTTTTTTATTAATTCATGCTTATTTGATAAAAGATAGTAAATTTATTCACTTTAAAATTGATTATGATTATTTTTTTAAGTTTTCAACAATTCACTGTTGGAACTGAATGGTGAGTCATGAGTCACTGTTGGAAATCCAATGGTAGGTAAGTTTTTATTTTTCACCCAAATCATTTTTTTATTAAGATGCATGAAAATGTTTTTATTTTTTCTCAATTTGTTTTATTTTTGTGTAAAAATGAAATGGTAGTTTCTACTCGATTTTTCCACCATTAGACATTTTCTATTATGATTAATGTCTCACTGCTCTCTATTTTCAATGGTGAGTCATGAGTCACTGTTAGTTAAAATTTGTTTTCAAATTTCTATTTTATTAATTTTAGTTATTGTTGTTAAAATAAATTACTTTTTAAAATGTTTAATATTTTATTTTTAAAAACATTTGAAACATTATTTAAAAAATATTTGTAGAATTTTTTAGCGACATTTTTTCTTGCATATTTTTTTTATACGATGCTCTATTTTTCTAACCTTCCACTACATGTATAAATATGTATAATTATTTTATTATTTAAATATTTTTCAATTGTGATTTTTAAAAATTATTACTCATAATATATTAAATATTCATTTTAATATTTCATGAATAAATATTAGTTTGAGTGTGTTTTGTTTACTTCGTGACTCCACAGAAATAATGTAATGGTCATATTATTTTATTATTAAATACTGACAAGTTTCATTAATAGATTGGACATGAACATGATCTTATAGATCTATATCTTAATGTTTTGGTAGATTTCTTAAATGATAAAATACATATACCGGTGCATATTTTTGACTTGATAAGAATATGATCATACTTTTCCTGCTACTCTATATTTGATCAATAATCTTCTTAAAAAACTGCTTTTATTCTGTAATCACTAGAGATATTCATCTAATTCATCTTCCTCCACTAACGTGATCAAATAACATGAGTTATAATGAAATTATTCATCATATGCTCAAGCTTCTATTTTATTTATTTTCAATTATTTCTCCATTATAATTATTTCAATCACATGTTTTCCTCTAGAGTTTTAGTTTAATCTTTTCCCTTCCAAAAAAACTATCACTGGGTTATTCCTACCTTTTAAAAGGAAGGTTGGGATATTCCTCCCAGAAAAAGGAAGGTTGTTTGTAACTCCATAAAAAGTTAGGGGTTGTACCACTGAGTGTGAAAAAGGCACATCTGTCTTGTATGTAATTGGGTTATCACTCCCATTAAAAAGTGAGGTAATAGTTCATACCAATATCCTCAATGATTAGAGGATATTGAAGAGAGGAATAGGATCTAGGTGACCCAAACCTCTATAAAAATATCCTATGTTATCTGTTTTATTTTCGATGAGAATTTCAACACTAATTATAACTATGATAAATTTAGTAATTGTAATAATAAATAAAAAATAACTATTCACCCCCTCTAGTCACTACTTTCATACCAAGGGACCCAAAAATTGGTATCAGTGGGTGGTTCCTTTTTAAGGATTTGGTTTTAATTTTTTTTTCATTATCTATTTATAAACTAACCATTATCCAAGACTTAGAATTCTATAAGGAAAAGATCCACTACTTGTTTTGGCTAATCAAGATTTTGATATGTTGAATATTGTTAGGCTACCTAAATTTAATGTAATTGACTATGTCTAATAGAAAGACAAAATGGAGGTATTTATTAAAAATAAAGGTCTTGATTATTGGGATATAATTTCAAAACTATATAAATTACCTGAATTTGATTTAAAAAATCTTAATGGTAATGATGATACAAAATGTATTTTAAATTAAAAAGTTATGAATTAATTATGATACTCTTTAAGTATAAATATGTATATTTATATTTTATCTTGTAAAACTAATTCTGAAATTTGGAGGACTTTAAAAGTCACTCATCAAGGAACTGAAAATTTGTATTAGAACTAAGCTAGGTATACACTAAGTTGAGTTTCAAGTATTCAAAATGACTAATAAATAAATCATAAATGAGATGTATAATAGATTCACCAAAATTTTCAACATCATGGTTGCTCTTAGAGAGACAATGAAGAATGAAGCTCTCATTGAAATACTACTTTGAGCATTACCTAAGAGATAACATTCAAAGAAATATTCTATTGAAGAAAGTAAGGATTTTATTGAATATTATTTGGATGAGTTGATAGGATCACTACTTCAATATAATCTAGAAATAAATAATCATAATGTTTATGATCATGATTAGAGAAAAGTTATAGAATTTAAATCAAATATAAATATTATTTATAATTCTTCTAATTCTAAGTTATATCAAAGTGAGAAGAATGAAATTTCAAATTTTACTATAGGTGATTACAAGTTAATGAATGGTAAGAAAGGATTTAAGAAGCATACTAGAAGATATTTTCAAAAAGATGACATAAAGGGTAATAAAATAGGTAATACTAGTAAATATTATGTTTTTGAATTAATTTTCTATAAGTGTAGGAAAAAGGGACATATAAAGTTAGACTGTACCAAATTAAAATAAGAAGGAAAGGAAAAGAAATAAAGAAGGAGAAAAGAAATGATTATCCTGCTAGATGGAGTTTTACAGAAGAGTCAGACTCAAGTAATGTTGGTTTTGAAAGTGGAAAATAACTTTTAAATCTTTTTTTGATGGATTATACTTTAAATTAGGTAAACTTTAACTATAATTATAGTTCTGGTTATGAAACTGATATTGAAAATGAAGTTAAAAATTAATTACTCAAACTAAAAAATTTCAAAGTGACATATTAAGAATGGATGAACTATATATGGAACTGCAAAGATAAAATAAGAATATTAAAGAAGAAAATAAAAAATTTAATGATTATGTTTTAAGTAATATAGAAGAGAAAAAGGTTATAGATGCTAAACTGTTAAAAGTTAAATATGATAAAATAAGAATAAAATATTTTGTGTAACAAACTAATGAATTTAAAAATAAAATATTTACATCAGTTTGTAATGATTTAAATAAAATTGAAAAAGATTGAAAGCTTCTTAAACATGAAAATAAGAAACTGAAAAATTTAGATCTTGTAAAAATATAAAAGCTTATGATGAATTCGAATTTATTCAGAAAGAGAATGAAAAAAATAAAAGGGAAATTACTAGTCTAAATGAAACCTTATCTATTTTTTTAGTACAAAAATAAATTTGATAAAATAATGGTTATGAACAAACCCAAATATGATAAAAAGGGTTGTGGATATAATACTCAGGTTCTTAAGACGTATAAAATTATTTTTGTTAAAGGAATAAATGGAAATATTTCAAATGTTACCTACTTTAATTGTAATTTGAAAGGGAATTATGAAAAATAATGTTCTTTAAAGTATACACAGTATTTAGTCCATAATAATACTATCATTTATAAAAAAAATATTCCAGATTACCATATAATAAATGTCTCACATATGTGTGGGTACCTAAATATTTTTTTACTAATCCAGTTGAATCCAAACTAGTCTGGGTACCAAAACAACCATATGCTTGATTAGTTTTGTAGGAAACCTACTTGAAGAGTTCTGAAGTCATATGTTACATGGAAAATGGGTTCTCAAGGCACATGATTGGTGAAATTTCTAACTACTTATGTTTTAACTCTTTTGATAAAGGTACTGTCACTTTCAGTGACAAGTCTAAAGGTATGTTTAAAGGTTTTGGAGAAGTAGGTATATCAACTTTTTTTATAATTTATAAAGTATTTTTTATATAATTATTAAAAAAAACATAATTAGCATGTCCCAATTATGTAATAGTGGAATTTTTGTAAAATTAAAGATAAAAAATGTCTTGTTTATAAAGATAATAAATTTTTATTTCATTATAACATAAAATAAAATATATATTCTATTTATTTTTCATAACTGGCTAAGTAGAATGTATAATGATTCAATTCAATAGATAAAGATCACAATTTGTACCACAAGTGGTTGAGACATGTTCATATTGGAAAATTGTACATGTTAAAAAAACTTTAACAAGTTCTAGAACTTCCAAAGTTAAATTCATGTAAGTATTATGTATGTGATTATTGTTTAAAAGGTAAGCAACACAAAAAATAATTTAGATCTATTAATATGGTTAATACTTCTAGATAATAAGAACTACTAAACCTTGATCTTTTTGGACCCATGAGAACTAATAGTTTAAGTTATAAAAGATATGTTTTTGTAATTGTTGATGATTTCAATAGATTTACTTGGACTATTTTCTTATCTCATAAAAGTGAAGCTTTAAACAATTTTTGTTAATTTCTATAAGATAATTCAAAATCAGAAAGGTCATTTAATTTCTTTTATCAGAAGTGATAAAGGGGGAGAGTTTGTAAAATATGAATTTGAAAATTTCTATGAAACCAAGGGATATTTTCATCATTTTTACACCCCTATAAGACCACAACAAAATGGTGTTTTAGAGAGGAAAAATCAAACTATTAAAGAAATGAAAAGAACAACACTTAATGAATTCAACCTTCCAAAATATTTTTGGGATGAATCTATTAACACTGCTTTCTATATCTTAAATAGATTTTACATAAGACCCTTATTAAAGAAAACTCCTTATGAAATTTTTAAAAATAGAAATCCCAAAATTGGTTATTTTAAAGTTTTTTTATGCAATATATATATTTTAAATACTAAATATAAACTAGAAAAAATTGATTCAAAAAGCGATGAAGGTATATTTTTGGGACACTCTAATAATAGTAAGGCTTATATGTTATACAATAAAAGAACTATGACAATAGAAGAATATGTTCATGTTAAATTCATTGTAAATAATGATGAATATAATAATGATTTTGTTGATAATGCTGCATATTTTAAAGAATTCAACCTTGATGAAGATAAACCGAAAATTAATAATGCATTAGTTGAGGGGGAGCATATCTCATCACAACCTGATCCTTTAATTTAGAAAATACACACAAATCATTCTCTAAAAAATGTTACAGTAAATGTTGAATATGGAATCATAACTAGATATTCTTTTTAAATTTTTGTGCAAATTCTGACTTTGTAGTTGATTTTGTTCCTGTTAATATTAAATATGCTTTGAAAGATTCTAAATGGGTTAATTATCTACATGATGAACTTGACCAGTTCAACAGAAATAATGTATGAAATCTAGTTGAGTTACATAAAGATACATTGTCTATAGGAACCAAATGGATTTTTTGAAATAAACTAGATGAATATGGTAATATAGTTATAAATAAGGACAGATTAGTTTCCTAATGTTATCTTCAAGAATAAGGTATTGATTTTGAGGATTCATTTTCATTAGTTGCAAGATTAGAATCCATTTGGATTTTAATAGTTTTGTCAAGATTTAAATTTTTTATTTTTTTTTCAAATGGATGTAATAAGTGCCTTTTAAAATGGTTTAATTTCAGAAGAGGTGTATGTTAAACAACGACCTGGTTTTGAAAATTATGAGCTTTTAAATCATGTTTTTAAACTATCTAAAAATATTTATGGTCTTAAGTAAGCTCTTAGAGCTTGGTATGAAAGACTAACTCAATTTTTTAATTCAAAATGATTTTGTTAAAGGTAAGGTTGATCCAACCTTATTTATAAAAATAGTTTCAAATGATATACTGATTATAAAGATTTATATTGATGACATCATTTTTGGTTCTAAAAATGATAAAATAGGTAATGAGTTTTCAAAGTTAATGAAAAATGAATTTGATATGAGTTTAATGGGGGAATTAAAATGTTTTCTTGGTTTTAAAATTAGTCAAAGGAAAGATGCTATTTTCTTAAATCAAGCCAAGTATGGAAAAAAACTTGTTAAAAAGTTTGGAATTGATTCTTGCAATACCACAAGAACCCCTATGAGTACAAAATATAAACTAGATGCAGATGAATCTAGAAAATCTATTTGTGATAATTCGTATTGTGGCATGATAGGATTTCTTATTTACCTTACTAATTCCTGGCCAAATATTATGTTTATTTTTTTCATGTGTTCTAGATATTAGTATAACCCCAAATAAAGTCATCTTAAAGATACTAAAAGGGTAATTAGATATATCAAAGGAACTAATAATACTATATTGTTCTATTTTAATGACAATTACATTGATTTACTATCTTATTCTAACTAAAACTTTAGAGGTTGTGGAATTGATCAAAAAAACACTTCAGGTATGTTTCACTTTTTGGGAAGAAGTTTAATTTTATGATGCTCTAAGAAAAATCTGTCAATAGAATTGTTAAGAGATAAGGATGAGTATGTTTTTTCTACTATTTTTTATTCACAAAGTATTTAGATAAATAAAACTTTGTATGAATTTGATATTAATTTTGATAAAATTCCTATTTACTATGATAACACTAGTGCTATTTCTATTTCTAAAAATACTCTTCAACACTCAAGAACTAAACACATTGATGTTATATTTCACTTTTTTAGGGATTATATAAATAAAGGTGATATATATTTAGAATTTATTCCCACTGAGAAACAATTAACTGGTATTTTCCCGAAACCCTTGGATTCTGTTAAATTTGAGAAAATAAAGTTTGAATTGGGTATGCTGGAAGCTTAAACTTTTATTAGCTCACTCTTTGTTTTGATAAATATATTCAATGTTTTTTATATTTATTATTTAATTAAAATTTATTTACTTTATTTTGATTACTTTTTATTAAATAACACTATCTAATTTAACTTTTATAACTATCTTTTATTTTCTTTATCTCACTATTATTTTCTAATTTTCTTTAATTATAACTATATTATAAAGTTTAAAATTGAAAATTTAAATAATAATAATGTATTATTATTTTTTCTATATATAAATGTATAATATTACTTTTTTTCTTTCATTAATATTTTTAATATTGTAATTTTTGATAAATTTCAAAAATGGGGAGAAAGTTTTTGAAGAATTAATATTTTCTACTAAGTTGTTTGAAAATTTAATAAATATTATGTTTTATAATTTAAAAAAAGGGGGATATTATTTGTATTGGATATTAACTTTTTATACATATTTTTTTTTATAAATTAAAATTGCATAAAATTTAATTAAATCTAATTTAATTTAAAAAATACCATTTCTTTTAACATTGTTTAATTCTTTGTTATGATATTTTGTTATTTTTTATCTTTATAATTTATTTTTTTAAGTGTTGTAAAAAATTAAGGTCTACTGAGCAAGCCACTTAGAACAAACCTTCATCCACATGTAGGGGACCCAAAGTTCAACCCCCATGGGAGGTAGCCATGGTGGCCGACACAGAGCCTTGGTCCAGAATATTGCTCACATAGCACTGACCGTGCCAGTGTATAAGGCCCAAGGAGAGCTCCCACATAGTATGGGCATAAGTCACCTACAATATAGTAGGAAGTATATGACTTATTTTTATTCTTTCTAGTGTACACCACATCTTGAATTATATACCACGTGCCCTCCGTGTATTTTTTTTATGTGGGATGCATGTTTTCTTTTAAAATTCAATCTAGACCATCATTTTTCTTTTCCATTTTCTCATTCTTCCAATCTTCCTCCTATCCTATGTGCCAAGTTTTGAACTCCCACATATCTTTTCTACTCCCACACGATTTTTTATCTGATGCTCATCGTCTTCCAAAATGGACTATCCAATGATAACCTTCCTTTAGAGTCCTTCTATTATCCTCATCTATGATTTTTTCTCTATCATTTCTTCCTTCGCATAAGTTTTATTTTATTTATTCTCTTCTATTTTTCAACCTCTCTCAAGTAGTGGATTAACCAATTGTTCTTAAAAATATAATCTTCTTATTCTAAGTTTTTTTATCATCACTATATTCTTTTAGTTTGATGATTTCTCTTGGTTTCACTTGGTTTCATTATTGGAATAAACCAATAGTAAGTGATCTAAGTCACCATTTGAAAATCCCTAATAGTGAGTAACTTTTCACCATTGGTAAAAACCAATGGTGAGAATCTTTTCACCATTGGTAAAAACCAATGGTGAGTAACTTGTTACCACTAAAAAAATTCTAATGGTGAGTAGTTTTTCTCACCATTGGAACCCAATGGCGAGTTTATGACACTTCTAGGAGATCAATAGTGAGATGTTTTTTCTCCCTCTATTTGTTTTTCATTTCTGTATTTTTCTATGATAATTACATACTCAAGCTCCTAAAGTAGCTCTTACCATTTTATGTTGAATTGCTCTGTACTCAAATCAACTATTTGATTTTTTTAAATTTGTTTCAATTATATTTTTTTAATTTCATCAGTATCATGTTCTTATTTTTATAACAAGATTTTAATTCTATTATTTTATATATTTTTCGTGGTATTTTAGTTCATTGAAGTATGGAAATATATTTTTTTCAATTCATTCTATTTTTTTATTAATTCATTCTTCTTTTATTAAAAATATTAAAGTTCTTCACTTTTAGATTCATTTTGATTATTTGGTTAAGTTTCTAAAAAGTCATTTTTATAACCCAATAGTGAGTCATGAGTCACTGTTGGACATCCCAAAATAGTTATGTTTTTATTATTATCATGAATAATTTTTGTATTAAGATTCATGGAAATATGTTTAGTTTTGTTTAATTCATTTTATTTTTGTGTAGAAATGAAATGGTAGGTAATACTCTATTTTCCACCATTGGACATTTTCAACGATGAGTAATATCTCACCACTCTATGTTTTCAGTGGTGATTCATGACTCACCATTAGTTAAAATTTGTTTCAAATTTCTATTTTCTTAATTTTATTTAATTTTGTTAAAATAAATTACTTTGTAAAATGTTTAATATTTTATTTTAAAATAAAATTGAAACATTGTTTAAAAAATATTTGTATCATTTTTTCATGACATTTTCTCATGAATATTATTTTTATATGATGATCTATTTTTCTAACATTTTTATGCATGTATAAATATATATAATTATTTTATTATTTCAATATTTTTAAAATTTTATTTTCTTATGAATTATTACTCTTAGTATAATAAATATTTATTTTAATATTTCATGGATAAATAATAGTCTGATCGTGTTTTTTTATAGTGTGACTTCAACAAAATAAGGTAATGATCACATTATTTTATTATTAATTACTAACAAGTTCCATGCATAGATTGGACACAAAAACAATCATATAGATATCTATCTTAATGTTTTGGGAGATTTATTCAAGGATAAAAGACATATACCAGTGAAGATGTTTTATTCGATAATAATATGATCATACTCTTCCTTATACTCTTGATTTGATCTAGAAATAAATTCTACTACTATTTTTCTGCTTTAATCCTTGGATAGCTTTATCATATTTATATTCCTCCACTGATGTGATAAAAAACATGAGACGAAATGAAATTATTCACTATCTGCTCAAGCTAATTTTCATTTGTTTTCAATTATTTCTCTACTATAATTCTTCCAATCACATGTTTTTCCTCTAAAGTTTTATTTTAAGATTTTCCCTTCCAAAAAACTATCATCAGTTTATTCTTACCATCTAAAAGGAAGGTTTTGATATTCCTCATAGAGAAAAGGAAGGTTATTTGTGAATCCACCAAAAGTCAGGGGTTATACCAATTGAGTTATCACTCCCATTAAAAAGTGAGGTTATAGTGCATCCTAGTATCCTTGTAGAGTAGAGGATATTGAAGATAAGACTAGGATCTTGGCGATCCCAACCTCTATAAAAATCTCCTATGTTATCTGTTTTATTTCTACTACAAATTTTAGCATTGATTATAACTCTAATAAATTTAGTAATTGTAATAATAAATAAAAAGGACTATTCACCCCCCTCAAGTAACTAATTCCATGCCATGGGACCTAAAACCATGTACCCTCTGCAATACATACTGAGTCTCCAAGTAAGGGTGAAAAACCATGTGATAGCATTTACACATCGTGTGATATTTATATTCTTCATAGAACCCTAGCGCTACACAGGGCGGTCCCACATAGTGTGTAAATCCAAAATGCACACTATGTACTGTGAGAATTTTCAAAACCCATGGGTTCTTCCTCTACATATTCCCATACTGATGTCACCTCGGATCGATCTACAAATCATGCTGGAGAGGATGGATTTGGTCTAGCTGAACCTCACCGTTGCTGATCACTAGAATCCAGCCTTTAAAACCACTCAAGAAACACATAGATTCACTATTCATAGCTGTTCCATTGAATCATATTGAATGGAAGTCATCAAAACAATCTCAATCCATTATAACCATCATTGTATCTCAATACCATCATCGATCTGAATTCATATCTACGATAACAATATGTTACGATAAGAAATGGGTGCACAATGATTATTTATATTGTAATTCATTGAACCATAGAACAAAATGAATTTCGGCGATGATCACATGAAGAACAGTGGGATAAATAAAAAAAGATAAATGAATCTCAGGTGTATTTGGTTGGACTCAATCTATTTCCATTATAAAGAAGAACAAATATCTAAATTAAATAAACAATTTCTACCTATAATCCCCACAGATAATCCATGTAGAGTACGATCGATTCATGAATCAATCCATTAGTCGATTGGTTTGTGTTCATCATAGAAATAAATTAACATGAAAAAATCCATATAAAACAACATCCTAACTTTATTTGGATAAATTGATTGCAAATAATGACTTTGTAACATTGTTGTTGGTGAGATCCTTGAGTTCCATTGCACACAGATCAATGATCCACAATCCGGTCATCACTTGATAATGAAATCTCCTAAAAAACTCTCATAAATATATAGGTTTATATGGATAACCATTTTATATTTTATAGCAATGTATTTATAGACCATAATTAGGTCAGGGAAATTAATTACATAAAATAAATAAATAATTTTATTTATTTATTAATATGCCTGTGACTGCGCTCAACTCGAACATCTGACACGCTCCAAAGTTATGTTGTGCCTAGGGAAAAGACTTTGATCTAAACTCAATGGAGAACTTAGATTTTTGATCCAAGTATTTTTTTAAGAGTTATTACACTTTTTCAATAAAATTGTGTGCACATGAAATTTAATATATTATATATATTTCAAAAAATCAATTCCGGGCACACCGGGCCTCAGAATCTCATGATGTCTCAGCGCCTAGCTTCTAAAATAATCCATAAAATATTCCAAAACAATACATGTAAAAATTAGAGTTGTTACATTCTCCCCACCATGGGACTTTACATCCTAGAAATAAAAAAAAGGCTACACAAAGAGATTTGGGTGCTGAGCATGCATCTAGGTATCCCGCTCCTAGGTTCTCTCCTAATTATTCCCATGATACCACTAGATGCACACTAGTGGAATTGATCACCCTTGAAGGACCTCTCATGATGATCCTTGATCTCTATTGGGTACTCAATAATGGTAGCTTCATCTGCAATGTCTGGCTCACCCCAGTCGATAACATGAGACATATCATGCACATACCTCCTCAACTAATACATGCAGAAGTCTTCTTATACTCATTATAAATTTTATGTAAATCTAAGTGGTACACCACCTCACTAACTCTACTTAGTATCTGGAAAGGGCCAACAAATCTTAGAGACAACTTTCCACCTTGATCAAACCTATGAAATCCACATCAAGGTGACACCCTCAGGAACACATGGTCTCCCTCCTCAAACTCCAAAGGAATCATTCGTTGGTCTTCATAGGACTTATTATATCTTTTTAAAATCATCATTTGCTTCTAGATGGTCTACACCTTCTCTATAGTGGCTCGCACTAACTTTGGTCCCATAAGTTCTAAATCTCCTGGGTCAGTCCATTATAGTGGTGACCTGCAAGGTCACCTGCACAAAGCCTCAAATGGTTCCATACCAATGGTGGAATTGTAGATGTTTTTATACTCAAACTCTAACAATAGTAGGTGATCCTACAAATTATAGCCAAAGTATAACATGAAAGCCTGTAATATATCCTCTAAGACCCAAATGGTCTAATTATTCTGGTCATCAGTCTATGGTTGAAATGCTGTGCTCAAAAGAAATTATGTCCCAAAATATTACTGTAATCCCTTCCATAATCAAGATGCGAAGCAAGCATCATGGTCAGAAATGATCCCCAAGGTAACTCCATGGATTCAGACTATCTCCTATACATAAAGAAATCTCAATACCTCTACTGAACTCTACTCTTAGATATCTAGGAAGTGATCTGACTTGGTGAGACGACCTATAATCACCCAAATGGAATCGTGTCCCATAGACATATGTGGTAACCCTATCACTAAGTACATGGGTATCCCATCCCACTTTCACTCTACCAACTCAAGGGTTTGATCTAAAACCACTTGAACCTAGTGCTCAACATTCACTTTCTGACAAGTAAGACATCAAGAGTTAAACTCTACAACTACCTTTTTCATATTTGGCCACTAGAATTGCTGCCGATGGTATTAGTACATCTTCAACACACCTGGATGTACCACTAAGTATGAATTATAAAACTTCCTCATAATTTATTCTCTCATCACAACTAGTACCATAATCCATACTCTAAAAATAATGACAGACTCCTCACCTTCAAAAAATCCATCAAGAGCATGTCTAGTGGATATATGAGTATGTAGGGTCTCACAATTGGTATCCACATGTTGTGTCTCCATGAATTAGTGTAAAAGCATATGGGTAATAACTACCGACTAGAGGTAATCTGTTCCATTCCCATTTATAAAGGATAATTGTAATGGGGAAAAATTCTCTGATGCTTTACTTAATAACTATGAACAAGATCTCCAGCAGAGAGAATCTGCTACCACATTCCTCTTCTCAGGAGTATAGACAATCTCAAAGTCATAATATTGGAAGAACTCTAGACACCACCTCTATATCAAGTTAAGATCCTTATCTGAGAATATATACTTGAGACTCTTGTGATCATAATAGATGATAAACCATTCACCCATAAGGCAGTGTCACCACATCTTCTGTGTAAATACTACCACTACTAACTCAAGATTGTGGGTTGCATAGTTCTACTCATGTGGTCTCAACCGACATGATACATAGAAAATCACCTCTTGTATCTATATAAAAACACAACCAAATCCAGTTCCTAATGCATCACAGAACACTACGTACTTGACAATCTCCTCTAGAAATCTCAAGATTAGAGCACTTGTCAATCTGTACCTCAACTCCTAGAATGACTGTTGGAACCACTCTGTCCATATGAAAGGATTACCATTTTAGGTAAAATTTATAAAGGGAGATGATATAATATAGAAATAAAGTATGAATATCTAATAGAAGATTTCCAACCCAAGGAATCTCCACTATTTCATCATGCTCTTGGGTGGCTCCCAAGCTAACAATGTCATGACCTTTGCCAGGTCCACTAATACACCATCTATTGAGATAACATGTCCTAGAAATTGGATCTCCTAAATTAAAAACTATCACTTTGAGAGATTATTTTAAATTTGGTGCTCTCAGATATGTCCAATACCATTTCCAAGTGTATTGTGTGCTCATCCTTGGATGCTGAGTACACTAGAACATCGTCGATGAAGACTACCACAAACTGGTCTAATAAAGAATAAAAGTTCTAGTTCATGAGTCCCATGAACATTTCTAGGGAATTATTCATTCCAAATGGAATAAACAAGTACTCATAGTGACCATAGTGAAATCAGAATCATGTCTTTGATATATCCTCATCCTATACTCGCAACTGGAGATAGCTTAATATGTGGTCAATATTTGAGAACCATCGTGCCCATCTCAACTGATCAAAGAGGTCATAAATCCTTAGTAGTAGATACTTATTCTTTATAGTCACCTAGTTTAGGATACATTATTCCACACATAACCTCATGATCTCATCATCCTTATTAAAAAACAATATTGGGGCTACCTAGGGTGAAACAATGGGTTTGAAAAAGCCCTTCCTTTGTAAGTCCTCCAACTGGACTCTCAGACCGAGAAGCTCTGTGGGATAAATCCGATATACTGTCATATATATCGGGGTTTTCCTAGGGTGTAGATCAATGTAGAAGTATATCCATTGATGAGGAGCTAAGCTTGGAATGTCCTCAGGAAAGACGTCCTCATACTCTACCACAACTATAGGGAACTGAAAACTCATAGCATCCACTCCCCCAAGGGTCATGCTATACAACTGATGAGTAATAAAATTCACCCTTATATGAATTATTACATCATAAACTACCTATGTTTCATTTTTACACATGATGGAAAACCTCATCCCATAAATATGGACACACCACATCCCCCACCTGAAACAATACATCTGGGTTTGAACTATAGATAACTAGTCCATAACTATGATGAAATTGTAAGGCCTCATCACTTTTTCAAAGTGATCCCAAAAAAAATATCATGCCCAATAGTCAGTTAACACTATAGACAATAGTGTGTGATCATTGAGTCACCTCCCGTAGGAGTCTCCAAGAACAAGCGTCGAGCCACGAGCTCAACCATATTCTCTAAGTCTCAAACCAGATAAGTGGAAATAAAGTAATGAATCACACCTATGCGAAACTATACTACAGATAAGGTAGAAAAGATAAATATTGTACCTCATATCATCCCTGTAGACTCTAGTTCATAAGTCTCAACCACCTATAGTTTCCCTCTCCTATATTCCCGAACTCCTTGAGCCTGGAATAAACCACATGAGGGTGGTGGTGGTAACAAGTAAAAATTTCCACCACCTCCAAAAACTCTCCCATATCCTCTACCATGTCAACCACCCTACGATCCAACCTTCTCCTACTAATGAATCTACCTAGGTGACCCATCCACCATCTCCCTATCATCTATATGGTGGGTCAGAAAATCCCATGTGAGATATCCCCTTCCATCACATGAGTAGCACCGCCTATCCCTGGGATAACTAGATCTATCATAAGATCCCTAAACTGTAGACCCTCTATCTTAGGATCACCTCCTAAAACATATTGCACATCCAATTCCATGATTCTATCATTTAATACCTATCACCAAAGTCTCTGCCCCAATGTTCCCACTACCAAAAACAACTATCCACATCTTCCCAGCCAAGAAACTCTCAACTAACAAAGAATGCTTCATCACCCTAGCATTGGATCGAATGCATAGAGGTATCAAACTAGATCATATGTATCTGTATAGTACTTTATCAAAGACACAATCCTGAAATAATTAATCATTTACCATATCTATCGAGCACTGAGAGAGGTTGGTGAACCTCGATGAATACTTAGCCATAGTCGTACTACCCTAATGAAGTTGTAGAATCTCTTTGATGCACACATCCCTAAAATTAGCTAGAGAAAACACCTATCTGAAAGGGCACTTGAACTATGACCATGAAAGAGTCTCCTTGTCATACGAATGGGTCAGTAATCCCTACTATCATCCTGTAGAGCCATATATAAGGCTTTCTACCATGAACACCATTTGATCTATAGATGTACTAAAAAGATGAAAGACTCGAGTCACTGCCTCAATCCAGTCCTTAGATTCCTGTGGGTTGGGATCACCTCAAAACTTAAGGGGTCTATATCACTGAAACTCATGAAGTGTGTTTAGATTACACACCTCATCCATTGGTATTACTGGTACCATCTGCTACTCGATGGGTGGTTGTAAGATTAGTTAACCACGTGGAGGTAACACCTCCGGAACAGGTCCCTACATAAAAGACTCATTACTAATGGATCATCCACATGATCCTGATTCTAAATCCTAGCTAGAAAATGTTTTGGATACATGTTGAAATAAAAAATATTTACCACGATCAATGGGCATATCTAGATAGCTAACTGAAGAAGGACATGGAAACCACAACCAATTCCTATATGATGAAAGTACCAATGTTTTTCTTTAAAAATGGTTTCTACATGAATTGAGTCAACAGGAAGGTTATTAAAGTCCTGGTGTATGGATACATCAGTTGCCACACCAACATTGGAGTCACTGGACTAAAAGATGAACTTTAAACACTTAAAATTATTTCCACAAACCAATCTCATAGACTTTGGTCCTAAGGTAGAACCAACTACTATGATACCACTCTTTCATGACCCGAACCAACTTTAAGAGCCCAATTTTTATATGAGGTACAAATACTTTAATTTCTATTTTAAATATTTGGTTTTGACCTAATATGGATGCCTAGTGAGGCTATGGAGGAAATGAGGGTGTCTAGGTCTTGTTCAGAGCCTAGAGATCTACTTTTTGGAAGAAACCATCGGGCCACATGGTTAGTAGAAACCATGCATCCCAACCTGTATATTTATTTTAACCATATGGGGTATTTCAAAGGAAAAAATAGGGAGCAAAATTTTCCATAACCATGCACCCAGGGCGTGCATGCCCATGAAGATCCTCTAAAGTTGTTGACATAGTCTAAACTCATAGTTGATGTACAATTTATCTAATCATGAACCCTTACCATGCGAGATGGGTATTGAGGCAGTGAGGTTTTCATTTTTGGCACATGATTTGGAAAACCATGTGGCTAAACTATGAGACCCAATAATTTTGGGTAATTTTACCAAAAATGAACTTAAATGATTATAAATTACACCCAAACTATTATTTTATCTATTTTTTAGTAGAGAGGAGGTCTTCTATCCCTTCTTAACTCAAGCCTCCCTCAAGCTAGGTTGTTGGATAACATTCCGACTTAAACTCCAATTCGATCTCAGTTTTTCTTATTGGATGCGCACTGGTGAGATATTCATTCATCTTACACATTTTTTAATTTTTATTTCTCTTGATAGAGTTATTTAGGTGTAGGATCATATGACCAATTTTAAAGGCATTTTTATTTTTTTCAATTTTCTTCTAATCTGGACCAAACTAAACTGATACTGGATGAGTGCTCCTCTATAGTCATAAGGTAGGTGGTATAATATTTCTACCTTAAAGTAATGATATTTTATAATATGTTTTAGGTGTCTCACACCAGTTTAACTATTTTTTACCCCTAAATTGAACCTATCTTAAATTGGTTGCCCTGATTAGGAACCTAATGACCTTATTAGATGCCAAGGCACATGAAAGGTTGTCGGCCTAAATATATTCCACCCTATAGGTGTTCCCTTTATAAGAATAATTGGATTTCATGATCACATATCCAAAACACCTATTGCTGCATTTGGATTTACTTCTAAATAGAGATATCATAATTTTTTAATGAATGAATGTGGTGTTGTAGCATGGATAACACACTTATCTATTAAGATGAATTAAATGGGGGGGTTATTGGTATGACCATGTAATCCATTTAAATGGAACAATGGTTACACACTTGTAATTATTAAATGTTAATGAGTTATGAATCAACTATTGTCTTTGATTAAAGCCTTGATTATTTATAAGTGATATAATCAGAAATGGATACCCTTTTATTATAATTTGGGCACAACGACCCAGTTACATAGTGTTATACAGGCATGGTGTCCCTTTTGATATATATATATGGACATGGAGTCCCTTTTGAAATTGTGATACATGGTCATGTTAGCCCTAATATTGTGATACTGGGAATGGAATCCCCTAATGATGTGATACTGGGCATAGAATCCCCTAATGATATGATACTAGGAATGGTGACCCTATTATTGTGATAATGTGCATCGCGTCCCTATGATTATGATATTGGGCATGGAAACCCTTACTACTATGATATTGGGCATGGAATCCCTTATAAATGTGATAATGGGTGTGGCGTCCCCTGATACTTTTGATCCCATGTTACAACTTATGAATTCCCGAGTTAGGCCTTAGGTACATGCTAGTAACAATAGCCATATATATGGATATAAACATCACTATGTGTACAGTCCATATATGTGTATACATATGGTTACTTATTTAGAGACTATCCAGCTTAGGAAAAAGTAGGTAAAGTCAGCCCGACGTCCTTCTAGAACCAGATTCGACCCCCTTTATAGTTTTATTTACTGCTTACCTTTACTACCTCAACACTGCCTTATTATATGCATTTACTAGATATTTATAGACACCATTCATGGTGGTCTATTGAGTTTATCTCATTCCCTATCAAGAACACCAATGGTACATAGGAAGATTATGTGGATATAGGTAGGAATAGAGGCAAACACCCAGTGGTTGATTTGTAATATGATTATAGCATTGGTGCGGGGAAGAAAAGGACTAAGCTATAGATCATGATGATATCAGAGATAGTCCTTTTGATTTTTTCCTTTTTTCTACATGTATTTTATAACATTCTTGCCTGCTTATTTTTGTTATACATATTACATATAATTATTCTATATATGATATTGGTTGTTGTTGTTATTGGTTATTTATTTTATTTGTATGCTTTTCCTACCAGTTTCCAACTACCAGTTATTTATTATGCTTCAACTATTTATCTATCTATTTTACCATTATGATACTTTAATCATGAGGGTATAATATCCCCACTATACAACCTTAGAACCTTGCTTCTAGTCAGAAACCTCTAACATATGGGGAGGCATTCTTGAGGCCATGTTCCCCACTATATCCAGGCACCATTTAATGGCATCTAGACTGGGACATCACAAAGCGGTATCAAATATTTATTTTATTTTATTTTATTTTATCTTATCATTTGGGAATATTATATAGGATATTGAGAATGTTTCAGGGTTTGGAAATTAGTTGTTCTCGAGAGTTTCTAACCCACATACATGGAAATACCAAATTACATAGGATGAGACTATTGTTTTGTATTTTTCTTTTTATAGTTGATTTGATTCCATTATTGGGTGATGCACATGATGTGTGATATTTATTGTTATAATCAAGGGATTATATTATATCCTTGTCTTGATATGGAAAGGAAACATGATCATGCATTATTTTAGGCACCTTATAGGTTTTATATGACATGAATTATGCCATGCCACATTTATATTATTATGTGCATTTATTACAGCATGCTTTGGTTCTTATTTTTATATCCATGAATTATGCTAACACTTTATTCAGGAGTTGATAAATGAGTAGTTTTGTATAAATGGATTCCACATTTCAGTTATAAGGTGTATGGTCCCTTGTAAATTGAAAATGGTGATCCATACTATTCAACCTTAAATGTTAAATGTGAATCACCTTAAATGAAATTAAAATCTAAAATGAAATGTTCACCATTAAATATGAATGGAAATTTTTATTCAGAGGGTGTTTTTATCTATAAATTACAATTCAAACTCTATATACAAGGACCCATAAATTTAAACATAGAGATTGACCTAGACCCAACTTTAGTAGTGGGTAGTAGGTAGCATCTCTTGTGTTCTATGTAAATGTTCCTATCACCAAGACCTGGCTCTTTGAGTAGGTATAGGGGTGTGACTATTACATAGGAAGGATTATGTATGAACCCAGTTTTTTAGAACGGGTTAAAATCCCGACCCTGTTTGAATTTTTTACTCGATTTTGTGGCAACTGGTAAATCTAGGAAGTTCTGGAAATTTCCAGACTACATGTCGTTTGATATAAAGTACATGCCATGTAGGGGTTATGCGCATACCAGCCATGTGCTCACCAAGTTCATGCGGTGTGATGACCATGTAAGAATTTCATACTACACGATGTGTAGTATTGCTTGACATGCCTTGTACCCCTTCCCGTGTGTGGAGACCATACATGGAGTGTAGGCCTATTGGCAGGGTAGAATGTCTTTAGCAAGCACACGCCGTGTACTATTTGTACATTTCATGTAGAGGGGCAGTGTATTGGGATATACATGGCGTGTTGGGGATGTCGGCCGGGTAGAGAGGTACATGCCGTGTAATCAGTTGGCAAGTCCTCGGTGAAATTTCATCCGTCTTATGAACAATAAAATGAAACACAACGTGTAGTCCTAAAGTACACTATGTGTACTTTGTTTTTTTCATTAAAATGGGAAGTAGCCGCATTTTGAGGAATAGGGAATATGGGGTCGCTGGGTTTCACGAACCAGGCCACTGGAACTTCTTTTCTCTCTCGTTTCTTCGTCTGAAGTCGGATTCAAACACAATCTGATCCATTGAAACCCCCTAGGTAAGGCCTTGATTCCTCTTGATCCATTCTTCTTGATTTCTGTTCTAGGAAAATTTATAGGGGTTTGAGTGGTTTTGATTCTTTTGTAGATCTACTACATTTTAAACCTAATTGGTGGCTGTTATCAGAGGAGTAGCATCATATGAGTCTTAGGTAGGTGGTGCATACCTCTTTTTGTGTTTTCGCAGACTTTTGGGTGGCACGACCTATGGCGCATTTTCAAGTATTTTAAGCATGACCCTTTTTTATCTGTTATTTCCTGTTTAATTGATAATTGACCTATGACATACCTTTGGGTTTTCCCTATTAACTGTTTTTCTTGAGCGTGGCTGGGCGAGTGGTTGTTTCTCATCGGGGAATTTTGGCCGAGGGATTCCAAAATGGTTATAATCAAATTGTATTATCTTAAACTGTTGAGTTTAGTTTATTAAACCTTGATATGAATTATTATAGGCCTTAAAGACCTCTGTGCTGGTATAAGACAACACTTGGTTAGTGCATTTCAACTGTTTAGTTTATTTTCCTATTTAAAAGGGATTATTTTGATTATTATATGTAATTACTGAATTGAATATGATCAAACACTTGCGGTTGTGTTGGGCATGACCCATATATTCTTGAGTGATGATGATCACAGGTTGGTCATGGCCCGGGTTACATTGGGAAGTTCTGACCATGGGATTGGGCATCATGGACGTCAGCTTGAGATAGGGTGACTGTCAGGTTGGGAATGGACCGGTTTAATTGGATGGAGAGGCCATCAGACTTGAGTGGAATGGTCACAGGGACACGAGGTGTCATAGGTATTGCATCTTGGGTACTATTTTTGGTGATTACCACTCTCCCAGAACTTTGAGTAGTGTGCATATAGAGAGACTCCATGATGAGGTGGTTTTTACCATTTGTGTGTGTAGAGGCCCCCATTAGTTGTGGTTTAGGTACTATTGGTTGGGAGTGATTGTCGTAGGAAGCAACATGGAAGGTGAGAAGACTTTAGGGGATAACATTGAGACTATCGGGTTGGGGGTAGAGGCTTTCCATTATATGAGGGAAGACATCACTGTCCTTCCGGTTACCTTATTTGGGGACATACATCGCTGCCCCTCTAGTTACTTATTTTAGGACATACATCATTGTTCCTCCGGGCTACTATTTTTTAGCGTGCCTTCGGGATGTCGGTACTTGAGACTCGCAGTGTCAGGGGGCACATGGTGCTGGGTTACATGACAGAGATTCTAGCGTTGGCCGAAGCAGGTGACACTTCATGGTGGCTGCTGAGGACTAGTGGAGTTTGTGTTTATTGTGCATCGTACTGATTACTGTTTTCATTATAAATGTATGCCTACTTAAAAATTTATATTATGTATCCACCGTTGTGTTGTATCCTACTAAGATTCATCTCACTCCCTACAAAGGCCCTTCGGGACACGTTCGGACTTTATGGATTTATGTGCAGGAAGGAGGTCAGCTTCAGGAGCTGAACTGCATTAGCTATTGCATGGAGATGCTATGGACCTTGAGGTCTTGCCTAGCTAGATTTTACTTTGCCTTGCTTTATTTTCTGTATCAGCATGCTTACTTGTTGTAGCTAAATATGGTTATCCATTGGCACCCTTGATATATAAATGGATATGTATGACCTACTTTGGATGCATGTTTTGTTGTTAAGTAGTAGTTACAAGTGATTAGCATGCTGTTGTGTTTATTTACGCTATTATTGTTTATATTTATTGTTTATGCTATTTATCACTATTGAATGTGATTTCGCTCTACGGGTCTGGTTTGAGTCTGTGGAGTAGTTTATTCTGCTGCATCTTTATTATTATACTCGTACCAGTACCATTATTATCCTCCGAGAGGGTATAACCTCTCTACTATACCTATAAGACCCTCAATGCTAGTCAGAAGCCTTTGGAATTCAGGGATGTGCACCTAAGGTAGTAACACCCAACCCATTTAGCACTGTTTGGGAGGTTGTTCGAGTCTGGTTCGTTACAAAGTGGTATCAGAGTAGTTCTTGACAGAGATTTAGTAGTAGTGTTTTGTTGGATACTAATGAGATTGAGACTTCCATTTTTATTTATGCTAGTTTTACTATTTGGGATATGGTATAATGGAGATAAGTTGTTACTGGAACTGGGTTTCTAGCTTGTGTTTGGGTGCCTGCAGCCCCAGGTATGAGTGATGGACCATGTTTCCTTGGGTGGGAATTGCTGTTGTGATTTTTCTCAAATTACATTTTATATTATTTCCACCTTGGTGGTTCACTTGGCATGTGATGTTATTGATTGTGATATGTGACCCTTGACCTGGTGTGGTAAGGGAGAGTTGGACCTTGTTCCGATATGGAAAGGCTTGTTTTCTTGGATTTTGATAGACACATTTTAGGATATTTCAATTTCATAACTGCATGTATGCTTTGTGATGTGATAATAACATGTGAATAATGTCAATTTCCATGCATTGTATGCTTTGAAATGTGAATAGGTGAAATTCATTGTAACTTCATGACCCCAGTTACCCAGAGTCAGTGCATTTTTACATAACATTGGCATGATCACAAGGAAATCATGTCCCAAAAGACTGATTATTTTTGTATTATTAGAAACAAGATTCATACATAAGTTCAACTTTACAACTTGAAAAGAAATACAACACTAATTTATTTCATTAGAAACATCCAATCCTCCTAGATTATGAATGCAAGTCACTCATAACTAACTTCTTCATATCATGGGAAAATGAAACATAATAAAGGGGTGAGCTCAAATGCTCAGTAAGGGTAAGAAATATATCAGAAGATAACATAAATATTAAGTATGATGAATAATTGAAAACACATGCCTTTAAAAATAATAAACACGAACAATTTTATGGCAGGAATATGAACTAAGTAAATAATGACATAATAAAACATAATCATGGGTATTATACAAGTCAAATGACCACATGAACCATCAATATTATTTTCATAATGAGAGAATGTATAATGCCATACATTTTGAAACATTTTTTCAAGGCCTCGACCAAGACGTCTAAAAATGATTAAGGCCTTGCCCAAAACCATATAACAAATTGGGAAAGGCCTCGACCAATTCCATGTATAGTTGTGTAAGAACCCAAATATTCGTTTTAGGTATGCTTTTCCTTTTTTGGTCGTTTTTGAGAAAAAGAAGAAAATTTGGAAATTTCCAGAGTGCACGCCGTGTACTTTATAAGTACACGCCGTGTACTTTGATGTCGCGTAAGGCCGTGTACTGGCCGTGTCCGGGACACACACACGATGTGTAGGGGCAATGTGGAGGTCACTTAAAGCAGAGTACAGAAAGGCCAAGTACACACCATGTACCCCATAAGTACACGCTGTGTAGTTTATTTTTTTATTAGATTGATCGGGGTCGCGCCTAATCGACAGAAACATCTTCTTCTTCAAGTTATTCAACTGGGAGTGCCTGTACGGCTGTGAAATTCCTCTGAGCCCCCGAGACTCTGTTTGTTTGCTGAATCGACTGCCGTCAATTGCATTGGAACCGAAATGGGGAGCTCTTCCTTATTCTTGAGTTTAATTCCATGGTTTTCCCTCTTTATCGAGATATCGTGGGTTGAAAGTTTTGTGCGTTTTCGAAGATCAACTCTGTTCTAAGGAGAATCAAGCCTCGCGGTTCAATTATATTGATCTCTTAGCACCAAGGTAGGTGGTTTTTGACTTACCTTTCGATGTATTTGAGTTTTATGTGAAAATTACCACAAATACCTGTGAACGGGGTATTGCGTGTTTACTGTTTTTCCCATGTTGTTTTCCTACCTTTCTTGTATGATTTTGTAGAGGTAATTTGATCATGTTTGAGGATAATTGCTATGCTTGGATGTTTTTCCCATGCCCTGTTCTTGTTATGATCTTTGGGTTTTTTTAGTCTTTGGCTGTTATACCTATTTTCCATGCCTCGTGACCGTATAATGGATGATATTTATTGACATGATTGTTATGTTGTAGACTATTTATCCAAGTATCTCTATAGGTGTACTTTGGCCTTATAACATTATTATGCACTGACTGGCATGAGATCGTGAGAACCTGGTGCTATAGACTATAAGGTATATACTGAGTGAGATTCCCAGAGAGTCTTGAATATTATAGACTACAGGAGGGTAGACCGAGTGAGCTTCCTCAGAGAGTCTTGGTTATTATATACTACAGGGGATAGACCGAGTGAGCTTCCCAGAGAGTCTTGGATATTATATACTACAGGAGGGTAGACTGAGTGATCTTCCTTAGAGAGTCATTACTTGTTTGAATTTCCTTAAAACCTTTCCAGGCTAGAGAAGGAATTGAATGAGTGAGCTTCCTTAGAGAGTCTGTGGTAGACCTGAGACTATAGTAGGAGTTGACCGAGTGAGTTTTCTTAGAGAGTATCTAGACCTTGGGGCTATAAGAGGGTTAGACCGCATGATCTTCCTTAGAGATTCCCTGACTACCCTAGACTATAAGGGGAATTGACCGAGTGAGCTTCCCTAGAGAGTCTTATAATTTTGTATGACCAAACCAGAGGGGTTAGGCTGAGTGAATTTCCCAGAGGGTCGTTGGTACTTCTTGGATAGAACCAGAGGGGTTGGCTGCGAGTACTTCCCATAGGGTTCGCTATTGTGGTTAGCTATTTGATTCACTGATACTTGTTGTTCCGTGGAATGTTTACTATTTTATATCATAATGTTACTGATTAATAATTACCACCTGCTATTTACTATTACTGTTTACTACCTACTGTACTATTACTTGCCATATGCTCACTGACTATTAGGCATAGATCTTCGGGTGGTTGCCTACTGGGATTTAGTCTCACACCCTGTTTGGGTTATGCTTTTGGGCCCAAACAGACTATGTTGTTGCAAGTATAGACAACAGAAACCACCCTTCGACTTCTGGTACTTGATTGATTTGGAGCTGGAGAGCATGAGACCAAGCTTAGGCTTGCGATGCCGAGGAGCTGTTTATCTTTTCTTTTGTACTTGTTTTTGGTGTTGTTTGTATTTCCAGCATTGTGACCCATTTGGCTGTTTTTTAGATATGTATCATGAATCATTTCATATATACATGTGTGCTCCAGTTTTTTATTGTTTTAGTCTTCCGTTATGCATTTTTGTCGGATATTTATTGCTTCCACTATTGTATGTTTTGTTTACTTCTGCTGTGTACACTGCCAATGAGGGCATAGTTTCCCCACTATCACACCCATGGCCCTCACTACTAGTCAGCAGCCTCTGGTGTTTGGGGAAATACGATTGAGGCCATGTGACCAACTGAGTACAGGGCACCTCTGGGTGGCTTCCGGAACCGGGACGTTACAAAGTGGTATCAGAGGAATTATTTTCTATTGGTTTAATGTTTGGAGCCTTTATCCAGGGATAAGACAGATTCGGTACTTGGTAATAAGTTGTTCCCTAGAGTAGATAACCCATGTACAGGGAAAAGCCAATCTACCTCGTTATTGTATTTTTATAGTTTGAGATTTTACGGTTGATATGATTTCACCTAGAGTGATTCACATGCCTTTGTTGTTATTATTGTGCTAGTGCGGTTCTATTTCTGTCGCAACACGAGGAGATGAGGGTATGCCATCCCATGTGTCATATATGCACTTATTAGAAATCACATGCCATGCATTCTTGCCATGCCATCTAGGGTGAATTAGTGATTGCATGTTGTTGTGATAGATGTTGTGTGGATTATGCATGCTGTTGTGATAGATGCTTTGATAGAATCCCTGCAATTTGATAGAGGTTTTTTTTGGTATTGTTCCTTGCTTAAATGAACACCAAATTTTTGTTCTTGAAGTGTTATGGGACCTCATGAATCCGAACTTGGTGGATCATTGACTTGTTTTCCTTGTATATGATATGTAGGAGATGCCAAGCTTTGTTTCGCAGGGAGTATGGGCCCTCGTAGATTGGAATTTGGCACCTTCATGTTTGTTTTTCCGTGTTTTCTGGGCTTCGATGCAGTTTTTGAGCTACGGCCCGGAAAAACCCAGAATACACGGTGAGTACTTGACTACACACCGTGTAGTTTTAAACCGTGTCACTGACTGTGTGAGAAGAAACATGGGGTGGTGAAAAAGTTTTCCGAAACACGCCGTGTACAGTCATTACATTCCGTGTAGTAGTGAGCCGTGTACCTGGCCATGTCACTAACAACAAGGGTTGGGGAAGTGCGTGTAGTATATGCCATGTTGAATATGCACATGCCGTGTAGTCTTGTTCTAGGTACCCGACCATGTCACGAACAACACAGGATGATGTTATCTCTTCTATACACGTTGTGTTTGTTCGGAACACACCGAGTAAGGGCCAGCAGTGTAGCCGGGTGTGTAACTAACAACACGGGTCGTCGAAACCTTGTATAGTACACGCCTTGTCCTTAGTGAACACGCCGTGTGGTCTAGGTTTAAGAGGACTATGTGAGTTAACTATGTAAGGAGACTCAGGAAGGGTAATGGAGATGAAGTACATGTCGTGTGTGGGGACAACACGTTGTGTAGTTGGGGGTGTTACACGACCAAAGGTGGCAGAAGTACACACCCATGTGAATGGACTTAAGAAACACACCGTGTAGATTTATACATTCCTTTTAGTCATGTTTTGTAAACTTGAGTGGTTATTCCTCTAGTTTCCATTTTGTACTCTTGTGTTCTATGTCCTTGATAATCTTGATCTAAGGTGTGCTTTTGATCTTTCAGAGCTATGACTCCGAGACGTCATCCGGTCATACGTCAGCTACTAGATGGTGATCAGACACCAGATATGGCTGATAAGAGACCTCATACAGATCTTACTGCTATGACGGCCTTGGCACCAGCGGTAATACCCGTTGCAGGCACTGATGCACAGTTTAGGGAGGACTTCCTGAGGATGATGCAGACCTTTCAGGGAGCGCCACCTCCTGCCCCGTCGATGGCTGAGTTGACGTGGGTTTTCCAGCAGCAACATCCTCCTACTTTCTTAGGGGATGGAGGAACCCAGGCTGTAGAGTCGTGGCTAGAGGCCACACTGAAGATCTTTGAGCATCTGGAGATACCTCCAGAGAAAAGGGTAAATATGTGTACTTATATGCTCCGAGACACTGCCAAGAGGTGGTGGGAGGTGATCTCATAGTCAGGGTGCTAGTAGAGTATGACTTGGGATGATTTTCAGTGCATCTTCTACGATTAATTCTACCTAGAGTTCTTAAGGGCCGACCGAGCCCGGGAGTTTATGAGTCTCGAGCAGGGTACTCTTTCTATTATGGAGTACTCGTCTCATTTTACTGAGCTGCAGTTCTTCCTGCCGATTCCAGCAGGTGCTGAGTTGTTCCTTGATAAGAAGTTTGAGTATGGTCTCATGCAGGAGATCTATTCCCAGGTGAATATCTTCAAGTTTACTTCGATATCCTTGATCATCAACCTGGTGCTGATCACTGAGCGCAATCTGAGAGATTCTGGAGCAGTGAACTAGGGTGGTTCAACATCTAGAGTTAGTGTTCCTCCTACTGATAGCAGGAAGCACCGCAGGGAGTCTGCTTGAGGAGATTAGGGTAGGCGGAATGTATCTTTTGGTAGCCAGTATGTATGCTACCAGTGTGGTAGGAGCGGGCATACTAGGCCTCAGTGTTAGAGAGACCCAATGGAGTGCTGATCTTGCAGTAAGATAGACCATATTTAGTGCTTTTGTTAGATCTTCTCACCTACAGCTGGGGGTAGGAGTTATTCTATGACCCCGCGCACAGGAGATGTATTGACAATTTCTCACCAGTCTAGGAATTGGAGTTCTTTTGGTCATTTGGGATGAGGTGGAGGTCACGGCCGTGGTGGTCAGTCACCAGGTTACCAGCAACAGTAGGGTGGATCATCTCAGAGGGGTCAGCCAGAGGCATAGGGCCGCAGGACAGGCCTGACTTTTGTTATGGAGCAGACCCTTTAGAATCAGGATCCCAGAACTTCTACAGTTATAGGTATGATCTTAGTAGCCTCTGTTTTATCTTCATCACTTTTCGATATTGGTGCTTCAAATAGCTTTATCTCTATTGCTGTTGTCGAGAGGCTTGGGCTCTGTATCTTTTTGTCTGCTGACATGTTGACTCTTGATACACTGTTGGGAAAGAGTATGTCTAGCGTATGTCAGTGCAGAGAGTGCCCTCTTGAGGTTGCATGGTTTCACTTCTTATGGGACCTCTATGTCCTAGAGATGACAGGCTATGATGTCATTCTCAGTATGGACTGGTTAGTTCCCTTCCAGGTAGTCGTTGATTATTATCACCGTAGGGTGAGTTTCGTATCCCCAGAGGGTAGATCTTTTCTCTATAGAGGAGATTGGGAGGTCTAGGAGGGTAGAGTTGGACCAGAGCATCATGGGCTAGGAGGAGTTATAACCCAGATTTCTAGTCTTTATCTGGATAACCAGGGAACTTCACAGTTAGACTTTCCTCCAGTGGTGGATCATTTCAGGGATATCTTTCCAGAGTAATTTTTAGGTTTGACTTCAGAGCGTGAGGTAGAATTTTCTATTGACCTCGTTCCAGGAGTGGCACCAGTGTCCATTCCTCTTTATAGGATGGCTACACCTGAGTTGCAGGAGCTCAAGAAGTAGTTGGAGGAGTTGCATGCAAAGGGTTTTATCTGACCCAGTACTTCTCCTTGGGGTTCACCTATCCTTTTTGCGAATAAGGCAGACGATACCCTACGACTTTGTGTGGATTATCAGAAGCTAAACAAGTTGACGGTCAAGAACTGATATCCCTTGCTGAGGATCGATGACCTCTTTGATCAGCTTCAAGGAGCCTGAGTGTTCTCGAATATTGACTTGAGATCTGGCTATCATCAGTTGCGCGTTAGACCATCATATATACCTCTTACAGACTTTAAAAGTACGTATGGTCTGTATGAGTATATAGTCATGCCATTTGGGCTCACGAATGTGCCAGTAGATTTTATGGAATTGATGAACTGAGTGTTCCATCCATACTTGGATTCCTTCGAGGTGGTTTTCATGGAAGAAATCTTGGTGTACTCATATGCTCGACATGACCATGCTACCCATATTGAGATCGTTTTGAGTACACTGAGAGATCATCATCTTTATTGTAAACTCTCGAAGTTAAACTTTTGGATGGATCAGATTCACTTCTTGGGCCACATCATCTCAGAGGTAGAAGTATCAGTGGACCCAGATAAAGTGAGAGATGTAGTTTCCTAGGAGTAGCCGAAGAATGTCTTTGAGGTGCAGACTTTCCTAGGGTTGGCTGGATACTACATGCATTTCATACAAGACTTTTCATGCCTTGCAGCACCGTTGACAGGTCTAACAAAGAAAGGGGTGAAGTTCTTATGGTCAGATTCTTGTGAGTCAGCCTTTTAGGAGCTGAAAGGGAGGTTGACGTCAGCACCGATACTAGTCTTTCCAGAGCCGAGAAAGAGCTATACTATTTATTGTAATGCTTTAGGCATTGGACTAGGAGCTGTACTTATGCAGGGAGATAGAGTTGTTGTGTACGGGTCTCGGCAGTTGAGGCCACATGAGAGGAACTACCTGACGCATGATCTGGAGTTAGCAGCTGTTGTTCATGCCTTATGCTGTTGGAGACATTACCTTCTGGGAGATAATTTTGTGGTTTTCACCAACCACAAGAGTCTCAAGTACATCTTCACTCAGTGAGACCTGAATCTGAGATAGCACAGGTGGGTCTAGTATCTTCAGTCCTTCGACTTTGAGCTTGCCTACACGCCTGGGAAGGGAAATGCAGTTGCTGATGCACTGAGCAGGAGAACTCAGATACAGGCAGTCCATGAGGCCAGTAGTGAGTGGCAGCTTATGGATCTATTCTCTGAGATGCATCTGGAGGTTCACGACAGACAGAGACAAACTTTCCTATCTTCTGTAGCTGTTACCTCTACACTTCTTGATTGGGTACAGATGAGGCAACTATCAGATTCAGAAGGCCTAGTCCTGCAGGAGAGTGTGTCAGGAGAGGACCCTCTTCCTAGATGGACCATGGGCAAGGATGAGATATTGCATTTCCAAGGATGCGTATGGGTTCCAGCAGATATACACGAAGAGCTGGCGCGGGATTTTCATTCTTCAGTTTGGGCAGTTTATCTTGGGGTCACCAAGATGTATCGTGATCTACACCACCAGTACTGGTGGCCAGGTATGAAGAGAGATGTTTCTAGGTTCGTCATGAGATGTTATACTTGTCAGCAAGTGAAAGCGGAGTATTAATGACCATCGAAGATTTTGCAGTAGTTACCCATCCCTGAGTGGAAGTGGAAGGATGCCGTGATGGACTTCATGACCAGGTTACCGAGGTCACCTCGAGGGATTGATGTTGTTTGGGTTGTCGTTGATAGGCTTACGAAGGTTGCTCACTTCTTGCTGATCAAGGAGACTTTCAGCATTGATGATCTCGGGCAGTTGTACATCCAAGAGATTGTACGTCTGCATGGAGTTCCACACTCCATTGTTTCAGATAGGGATGCACATTTTACTTCTCAGTTCTGGAAGGGGCTTCAGAAGGACTTGGGTACACATGTACTTTTGAGTACAGCTTACCATCCCCAGATAGTTGTCCAGTCCGAGCGTACGATCCAGGTGCTTGAGGATATGCTCCGAGATTGCATTCTAGTCTTTGACGGTTCTTGGGAGAATCATATTCTTCTTGTGGAGTTTTCCTATAACAACAGTTTTTAGGCAACTATTCAGATGGAACCTTACGAGGCTTTATACGGTAGGCCATGCCGATCACCCTTGTGCTGGCTGGAGGCAGGAGAGGCGGATTTGTTGGGACCTCGTCTTGTTCAAGAGACCTTAGAGTAGATAGATTTGATTCGGAAGAGGATGACTACAACACAGTCTCGATAGAAATATTATGCTGATCAGTGGAGACGACCTCTGGAGTTCGAGGTCAGGGATTAGGTTTTCTTACGTGTCGCACCGAGGTTGGGACACAAGAGGATTCAGAGATAGGGTAAGCTTTCACCATGGTACTTCAGGTCGTTTGAGGTGTTGGAGAGAGTTGGGCCGGTTGCCTATCAGTTTTAGTTACCTCAAAGGTACCGGGCTATGCACGACATCTTCCACGTTTCTCACCTCCGAAGTTACTTTTCAGACCCATCTCATGTCTTTCAACCTGAGGAGGTTGAGCTTGAAGCAGATGCGTCATTTGAGGAGCATCCTATCTGGATTGTCGATCATTGTATGAAGGTTCTCCGTTGCTAGTCTGTTCCTCTGGTATAGGTGCTATGGCAGCACAGACGAGTGTAGGATGAGACCTGGGAGAGGGAGGCCGATGTACGGTCGCAGTGGCTGGAGCTGTTCGGGGTTTCTTCTTCTACACCTCCCTAGGGAAATTTTAGGATGAATTTCTTTAAGGGGGGAAGTTTGTAAGAACCCGGATCTTCATTTCAGATATGTTTTTACTTTTTTGGTCATTTTTGAGAAAAAGTGGAAAATCTGGAAATTTACAGAGTACATGCCGTGTACTTTATAAGTATACTCCGTGTACTTTGATGTTGTGTAAGGCTATGAGCTGGTTGTGTCTGGGCCACACACACGGTGTGTAGGGGCAATGTGGAGGCAGCTTAAAGCGGAGTATGTAAAGTCCAAGTACACGCCATGTACCCCAGAAGTACACACCGTGTAGTTTCTTTTTTTATTAGACGGATCAGGGTCGCGCCTAATCGACCGAAACATATTCTTCTTTAGGTTCTTTGATCGGGAGCATCCGTACAACCGCAAACTTCCTCCAAGACCCCGAGCCTCCGTCTGTTTTCCGAATCGACCACCGTTGATTGTGTTGGAATCACATCGGTTATCTTTTACTTCTTATTGAGTTTCATTCCATGGTTTTACATATTTCTCGAGATATCGTGGGTTGAACGTTTTATGCATTTTCATAGATCTACGCCGTTCTAAGGAGAATCAGGCCTCATGGTTCAAGTATATTGATCTCCCAGCACCAAGGTAGGTGGTTTGTTCCTTACCTTTAGAAGTCTTTGAGTTTTATGTGTAAATTCCCACCAATACCCATGAATGGGGTATTGCGTGTTTACCGTTTTCCCCTGTTGTTTTTTTCATTGCTTGTATGCTTGTGTAGAGATAATTTGATCATGTTTGAGGATAATTGCTATGATTGGATGTTTTTCCCATGCCTTGTTCTTGTTATGACCTTTGGGTTTTGTTATTCTTTGGTCATTATACCTATTTTCTATGCCTCGTGACCGTAGGATGGATGATATTTCTTGACATGCTTGTTATGTTGTAGACTATTTAGCCAAGTAGCTCTATAGGTGTACTTTGTCCTTATAGCATTATTATGCACTAACTGGCATGAGACCGTGAGAACCTGGTGCTATAGACTATAAGGGATAGACCGAGTGAGCTTCCCAGAGAGTCTTGAATATTATAGACTACAAGAGGGTAGACTGAGTGAGATTCCTCAGAGAGTTTTGGTTATTATAGACTATAGGGTATAGACCGAGTGAGCTTTCCAGAGATTCTTGGATATTATAGACTACAGGAGGGTAGACCGAGTGAGCTTTCTCAAAGATTCTTTACTTGTTTGAATTTCCTTAAAACCTTTCTAGGCTAGAGAAGGAATTGACTGAGTGAGCTTCCTTAGAGAGTCTGTGGTAGACCTGATACTATAGGAGGAATTGACCAAGTGATCTTCCTTAGAGAGTTTCTAGACCTTGGGGATATAAGAGGGTTGGACCTAGTGATCTTCCTCAGAGAGTCCCTAACTACCCTAGACTATAAGGGGAACTGACCGAGAAAGCTTCCCCAGATAGTCTTATAATTTCATATGACCAAACTAGAGGGGTTAGGCTGAGTTCACTACCTAGAGGGTCGTTGTCACTTCTTGGATAGAACCAGAGGGGTTGGCTGTGAGTACTTCCTAGAGGGTTCTCTGTTGTTGTTAGCTGTTTTCTTTACTGCTACTTGTTGTTCTATGGATTTTTTACTATTGTATACCATCCTGTTACTGCTTACTAATTACTGCCTACTGTTTACTATTACTGTTTACTGCTTACTGTACTATTACCTTCCATATTCTCATTGACTGTTAGGCACAGATCTTCGGGTGGTTGACTACTGGGATTTAGTCTCACACCCTGTTTGGGTCATGCTTTTGTGCCCAAACAGACTATGTTGTTGCAGGTATAGACAAGGGAAAGTGCCCTTCAACTTATGATACTTGATTTCTTTGGAGAGGAAGAGCATGGGACCAATCTTAGGCATGCGATGCTGAGGAGCTATTTATCTTTTCTTTTGTACTTTTTTTTGGTGTTGTTTGTATTTCCAGCATTGTGACCTGTTTGGCTATTTTCTTAGATATGTATCATGCATCATTTCATATATACATATGTTCTCCAGTTGTTTATTGTTTTAGTCTTCCATTGTGCATTGTTTTTGGATATTTATTGCTTCCACTATTGTATGTTTTGTTTACTTTTTCTGTGTACTCTTCCAATGAGGGAATAATTTCCCCACTATCACACCCAAGACCCTCACTGCTAGTCGGCAGCCTCTGGCATTTGGGGAAATGCGCTTGAGGCCATGTGACCAACCGAGTACGGGGCGTCTCTGGGTGGATTCCGGAACCGGGATGTTACAAGTTGCCTCATGAAACCTACCGATGCATTGAGGAGCTATAGTGGGCTCCACCCACCACTTACTAAGTCCAATACATTCCTCATATGAAAAGGTTGAAATATAACATAAACATTTGTATTAAAAATCGCATACGAAATATCAATACTTTAACCATAAACCATGAATGTATAAAAATAAAACATCCACAGTCAAAAATATCACAAAATATTCAATACAATATAGATGTTTTGTATCATAATAATTCAACTTCAAATAAGCTTAAAATCCATCAAAGGATGTTGACATAGATGAAATCAAAATTTTTTTTATAGGAATATCTCATTATATTTTGAAATCATTTAAAAGTCATATAATTATAAAAGAAAACATTTATTTTGAAAATATTCTTATAATCTTGTAAGGGAATCTTAGACAATGATATAATGGTGAAAAATAGCCACACTCTCCATATAAGTTAAAAAATACACTTACCTTAATTTTGTTGAAAAGGTCATAAAGTACCTTATTTGGAAAACGACTGAAAGATTCTTTTCAAAACATATAAGGTCAAATAAGGGTATAAATGACTTTAACCCATTGTATAGTAAATATTAAAAATGTTTGGAAATACATTTTTAAAGAAAAAACGGATGTGGAGGATAAAGAGGTCCCAGTAGATACTTACGTAAAAACAACCTCAGATAATAAAGAGATTGTGAAATTAACCCTTATGTTGTACTTTTCCTTGGTTTAGGGTACGTTAACCTTTTTTATAACAGTTAAATCATTGTTATTAAATTATAAAAGAACCATATACATAAGTATTATATCATATATGATCTTTTAATATTTCTTTGTTAATAATATTTTAGTATTATCGTCATTTTGGGTGTTAACTGATTTGTTTTCCTTAATATGTTTTGTTACATAAGACATGTTTGTTATGGATATGATGAATTTGTTTCATATCCATAATGATATTGAGTTCTTAAAAATTATTATTAATCATAAAATAAAAATTATTCTAGAATGATTACAATGGGGAAATGAATCTCATTGCGTTCGTGGAGATGGTAATCCGTACGTACGCACGAGCGACGATATCATTATTTTGATTTAAAATAGTATGTAAATATATGGTATATCATATATACAGAATAATTAATATGTTATATTTATTATTTAATTCAATTATACTTCATTATTATACCCATCCAAATAATAATGTTTTGAATAACAACTAGACCACGATGTAGAGACGGTAAGCCGTACGTATGCACGTATAGTGATATGTCATTCATAGGATGGATAAAATAATGAATATGGTTGTACCATATTTATAATAACATCACAGTATATAGAAGATACTGGAGTTATTATTTTATAATGGAAACAACAATGAAAGAAGAAGTGGAAGAAGAAAAGAACTTGAAAGAGGTGATGAAATATTTACCTCTTCTTCAAGTTCCTCCTTTTGATTTGATCAAAAGGGATCCTTAGGTTGGCTTTATGACTAAAGGAAGGACTCTAGGATGAAGGTAGGATAGTTGAGAGGATATTTGGGTAGAATTTGGCTAAGCTAAAAGGTTTTTGAGGTGTGAATTCGAGAGAAGGGGGAGTTCCCTTTTATAAGAGGAGTGAGGGGCACCTTAGGAAAAGATTGAAATATTATTTTATAATAAATTCATATTAGGTTTATAATGGCTCCAAAATGAATTATTTAGAGGATAATATGGGGATTGGTTGAAATACTCTCAACCAATAGGTTTTAGATAGGTTTGGGTCACTATATTAATCTTATCTTTTAGATTTAACTCTTAGTTAATTAGTTTGACATTTACCATGTATCTTTGTATTTTTATATTATATGGTTAATAAACTTACCATAAAAAGATAAAAGAACCCCAAGTTGTTCTTTATTAATATATATAATCTTATCTAAGTCATTTTTCTGAACCTTATATTTTTTTAATAGAATATAACTTAATAATATAATATTAGTTTTAAAAACTCTTTTATGTAAATTTTGACACTATTTGGTATTTTGTTTTTGTTAAATTCATAAAAGCATTATTACTTAGAAAAAAATATTTTTAATCAACCCTAACATGTCATATTAACCTATAAAATTAGTGTAATTAATTAAAAGTCTAAATTTAGATTTTTTTGGATATTTATAATATCAATTATTTCAATCATTCATTAATAAAGTAATTACTGAATCATCATTGTGTCATAAATAAATTTAATTATTTAATGTCTAAAAATTAGAAATAAAATACCATTATGTAGGAAATATTTTTAGCTTTCTAATGAATATTTATAGTGAAATTTATCTTATGTATAACCCTATATTAAAAATAGTTTAGTTATTAAACCTTGATTTTAACTATTTTAACTCTTATTTAAATATAATAATAATAAATGTCCTAATCTAATCCAAGTGGACCTAAAGGATAATATTTTATTCCTAAGGTTGTAGAACATATATAGGTATTATGTATCTATTTTTACCTAAAATAAATTTATTATAAAATGAATCCAATGGATCCAATGAATTATGTAGAACATATATAGGTACTATGTATATATTTGGACCTAAAATAAATTTAAATAAAATAATTAAATATTTAATTAAAAATTCGGTTTTAAACAACAACGCAATGTTTTTCACTATTCATCAAAAATTGAATGTTTTCAAAAAAATAACAAAAATTCACCCCAAGCTAATATTGATATTTCAAATCCAAAAATGAGGTCCATTTTGAAATATAAAATTTATAAAATTTCAAAAATTGGGTATTAGTATTCATAACAGCTAGTTTGATTGGTTGGGGTGTGTTTGAACTCGAACTTGCGTAAAACACAAGCTATTGTATTATTCAAAGGGAAACGTACTGTGGAAGCTTGGGGTGTTACATTCTCTCCTCCTTAAAATAATTTTGTTCTTGAAATTTCTAGAATATTACTGCATAAAAAGATTCAGATGGTTCTTCATCATAAGTTCCTCGGGTTCCCAAGTTTCCTCTTCCATCTTATGATTTCTCCATAGAACTTTTACCAGATGAGTCATCTGGTTTCTCAGAACTTGTTCCATGGTATCAATAATTTTGAAAGGATCTTCAAAATAAGATAGATCAGGTTCCAGTTCAATTTCCCCATAGGTGAGTACATTCATTGGGTCAGACATATATTTTCTCAACAGTGATATGTGGAACACATTGTGAACTTTGGAGAGACTTGGCGGCATTTTCCAAATGGTAAGCTACAACCCAATTTCGTTCTAGAATTTCAAAAGGTCCGATGTACCTGAGACTCAATTTACCCTTCTTACTGAATCGTATAACTCCCTTCCATGGAGATACCTTCAAGAAAACATGATCTCCTACCTGAAATTCCAAATCCTTCCTTTGGATATCGGCACAACTCTTCTGCCTACTTTGTGTTGCTTTTATGTGGGGTTGGATAACCTTCACCTTTTCCATTGTTTCCTCAACAAGTTCTGGGCCTACGAGTTTTCTTTCACCAATATCACCCTAACAAGTTAGTGTGAAAAATCTATTTCCATATAATGCTTCATATGGTGCCATCTGAATACTTCAATGGAAGATATTGTTATAGGAAAATTCTACCAGAGATAAATATTGATCCAACATACCTTGAAAGTCAAGCGAGAAAGATCCCGAGATTTATTCTATGGTTTGAATAGTCCGTTCTGATTGTCCATCAGTTTGAGGGTGGTGGGAAGTGCTCAAATGAAGTTCAGTATCCAGGGCTTTCTGAAGACTTTTCCATAATCTTGATGTAAAATGGGGATCACGATCAGAAATAATCGATAGTGGTACTCCATGAAGTCTTACAACTTCATTAATATACAGTCTTGCTAAATGTTCAAGTGGTAAATCGTCTCTTATAGCAAGAAAATGTGCTAACTTGGTAAGACGATCAACAATGAAACATATTGAATTATTTTTTCTAGGTTTCTTTGGTAGCCCCATGAAAAATTCCACCATAATATTATCCCATTTCCACTCAGGTATGAGAATAGGTTACATGACTCCTCCAGGTTGTTTCCTTCCAGCTTTTACTTGTTGAGAAACCATAAATCTTGACACAAAATCCGCAATCTCTCTCTTAATGTTTCCCCACCAAAATTTTTCGATCAAATATCTATACATCTTAGTGCTATTAGGGTTTATAAAGAAATTGGAGTTATGAGCATCATCCAACAATTCCCTTTTTAGATCAAGTATGTTAGGAACACAAAGTCTCTTCCTAAATTTCAAAATTCTATCTTCATATATAAAGTCACTCAATTTCCCATCATTCACAACTTTAATTTTCTTTTTAAATTCCTCATCATCAGTCTGAGAACTATATGTTTTCTAGTAAAGATGGTTTGGAAACCATTTAAAAAAGCATTGATGTTTCACCTTCCATGGTTATTTCCATATCTGTCTTTACTAGATCTATGAAAATAGGATCCCTTTCAATTATCATCTTGTTCAAAACTCCATGATCCTTTCTAATCAAAGTATCTGCCACTTTATTTGCCTTCCCTGGGTGATAGTGTATAGTGAAATCATAATCCTTGAGTAGTTAAAGCCATCTCTGCTGCCTCATGTTGATTTCTTTCTATGAGAAAATATACTTAAAACTCTTGTGATCGGTATATATCTCACATTTTCACCATAGAGATAATGTCTCCATATCTTCAAAGAAAGTATTACAGATTCTAACTCAATATCATGAGTGGGATAGTTTTGATCATGAATTTTTAGTTGTCGTGATGCATATACAATAACTCTATCATTCTGCATAAGGACACAACTGAGTTCTTTCTTTGAAGCATCACTATAAATAACAAACCCATCATTCCTCGATGGTAGAGTTAAGATAGGAGCATTGACTAATCTTCTCTTAATTTCTTTAAAACATTCTTCACACTATTTTTTTCCAGGAAAATTTAACCCCTTTACATGTGAGATTTGTTAATGGGTTATCCAACCAGGAAAAATTCTAGATGAAACATCGATAATAACCTGCTAAGCCAATAAAACTTCATACCTCAGTTATACTCGTCGGTGCTGGACATTCTTAGATTGCTCTTGTCTTTGAAGGATCAACATAGATTCCATCCTTAGAGACAATATGGCCAAGAAAAGAAATCTCTTAAAGCCAGAATTCACACCTGATAAATTTCCCGTATAATTAATTTCTTCTGAGGGTATTTAGAATATTGCGCAAGTGATTTTCACGATCTTAATAGCTTTTGGAGTATACAAAGATATCATAAATAAATACCACTACAAAGTCATCAAGATATTCCCTTAAAACTCTATTCATTAGACCCATGAAGACAGAGGGTTCATTAGTCAATCTAAAAGGCTTTACTGTGAACTCATAATGCCCATACCTAGTTCAAAATGCTGTTTTTAGAATGTCTTCCTTTTTCACACACAACTGATGATATCCAGATCAAATGTCAATCTTTGAAAAATATTGACCTCCATGAAGTTGTTAAAATAAATCATCAATGCGAGGTAGGGGATAATTGTTCTTTATTGTTATAGCATTGATCTCCCTGTAGTCAATGCACAACCTCATAGATCCATCTTTCTTCTTAACAAAAAGAATAGGGGATCCCCATGGAGAAACAATAGGGAAACTAAATCCCTTATTACTCAATTCCTCTAGTTGTTTCTTTTGTTCCACTAATTCCACAATGGACATTCTATAAGGGGTCTTCGATATGGGCCTTGAACCCAGAATTAAATCAATGGAAAACTCAATTTCTCATTCTTGAGGATGTTCAGGTAAATATTCTGGAAACACATCAACATATTCTTTCACAATAGGTATGTCCTCTATTTGAACATTCCTTTACTCACCAACAATTATTTTATTCTCTTGATCCCCAATAATTGAATTTAGTTGAGCTACTAGGGGTGGATCTAGGTAAGAATCAGGTGGTGACATTTCTGCTCTAAATATAAGGTACTCTTTATCATCATAAAAAATTGTAACCTCCTTCTTACAATAAATTTTCACATCATGGTCTGAAAGACAATCCATACCAAGGATTATATCAAATTCAATCATGCGTATGATGATGGGATCAGCAGATAAAGAAAATTTATATTCCCTAATGGGAACTGGTTCACAAAACTTTGTTGCAATGATACTTCCCTTAGGTGTTTTGACTGAAAACTCCCTCATTATGTCAAATTAAAAATATATAATTTTCTTAGAAAACTAGGAAGATATGAAACAATGCGATGATCCAGAATCAAATAAAGCATTGTATAAACTTGAGGAAACCATTAAATTACCTACCACCACGTCTTTCGGAGCTTCAACCTCAGTAGTAGTTATAACATAAGATTGGACTTGATCCCTTGGCCTTTTTTAAGGTAAGTTTACCTAATTCTTAGGACAATAATTTTCATAATGTCCCATATCCCTGCAATTATAGCATTGAACATTGGTAGCGTATTTATTTCCCTTACAATCACCAGAAATATGGCCTTTATGTCCACATTTGTAGCATAATCCTTTTCCTTTTAGATAGGCACTAGGGTCCTTCCTTCCACAATTATCATAGGGTGGAAATTCAATTCTTCCCTTATTCCCTGTTTCCTTATTTCCTTTCCTATAGTGTTCAGTAGATCTCTTATTCTCTTGCTTTGCTTTAAAGTCATAAGACTTAGAGAATTCCTTTTCTGTCTTGATAGCACATGAGACAATATCTTCATATGATGAGAAGGATTAAGATATTAATGCTCGACGAAGAAATGGTTTTAACCCATCAAAGAAACAGTCAATCTTACTTCTTGTATTATGTATACAATATGTAGCATGCCTTGATAATCTTGTAAAGTTAGCCTCATACTTTTCAACATTCTCATCCTCCTTTTTTCTCAGACTTAGAAATTGCCTTTCCATATCCACTCAATGGTCACGAGGAAAGCATTTTTCTAGGAAAACTTCTATAAACTCCCTCTATTCCATACTGGAAACTTATTCATCTTACTTTGTGTTTTGAATCAATGAACACCATTGATCAGCATCTTCAGGGAGACGATAAACTGCCCCAAAAACTTTTTCCCTTTCGCTACTCCCCAAAGTGTGAAATATTTTCTCTAAGGAATTTATTCACTGCTCAACCACTAATGGATTTGTACTTCCATTGAATTTTAGTGGTTGTTTCCTCATGAAGCGGTCTAACATTGATCCTCCACGTTGTGGATCAGGGTGCTCCATACGGGTATTGTTATTATTCATAACCTGATTGAGTTGTCCCAGTATGTTGATAAGCTGATTAGCACCTGTTGCATCACCAGCTCTGCTATAATTATCTTGGGTAGGAGGGAAATCCCTACATGGATTATGTGCATTGATAAAGTTTCAATTCCTTCCACTAGGCACCATCTCTAAACAATGGCATAAACTAGATTAGTTTATGAATCAAAATACATAATTCCATACTTATAAAACACTTAACATAAATTGTACAGTTTATGGATATAATCCATAATCATAAAAATGTTTTCTTTAAGGAAGTATATACTCATAAAAACTTCATAATGGTTTGTAAATAAATTTAGAATTATCCTAAGAATATCCCCCAGGAGTGTCTAACCAAGAGTGCCGTAAGGCCCATTGTCGTGCACCTGTTCTCATTCAAGTCTAGCTCAAAGCGTTGTTTTTGGGTTTTAACCCTAGGTACATCTGTGCCAGAGCTTCCTCTACCTGATATTATTTAAAAAGGGATGTATTTATTATAAAACTCATAAAATCTCTACAATACCAAAATTCTCAGATGTTCTTCTATACTAATCCTCAAATTCTATCTTAGGATAATGTGCTCTAATTAGAGTTTATCTAAATCTAGTTTCCAAGGTTTGTACTAAACTTCTTCTGATACCAACTGTAATGCCCAGACCCCAGTTACCCAGAGTCGGTGCATTATTATGTATCATTGGCATGATCACAAGGAAATCATGTCCCTAAATACTGATCATTTTAGTATTATTGGAAATAAGATTCATACATAAGTTCAACTTTACAACTTGAAAAGAATTACAACACTAATTTATTCCATTAGAAACATCCATGCCTCCTAGATTATGCCTACAAGTCACTCATAAATAACTTCTTCATATCTTAGGAAAATAAAACATAAGAAATGGGTGAGCTCAAACGCTCAATAAGGGTAAACAATACAGCAGAAGATAACATAAATATTAAGCATGGTGAATAAATGAAAACACATGACTTTACAAATAATAAACATGAACAATTTTATGGCAGGAATATGAGATGAGTAAATAATGCCCTAATAAAACATAATAATGGGTATTCTGCTAGTCAAATGACCACACAAACCATCAATATTATTTTCATAATGAGGGAATGTATAATGCTAGAAATTCTGAAATATTTTGTCCAGGACTTAGAAAAGATGTCTAAAAATGATTAAGGCCTTGGCCAAAACCATATATAAAATTAGGAAAGTACTCGGCCAATTCCATGTATAGTTGTCTCATGAGACCTACCAATGCATCTAGGAGCTATAGAAGGTTCCACCCATCACTTACTAAGTCCAACACATTCCTCATATGAAAAGGTTGAAATAAAACACAAACATTTGTATTAAAAATAGCATACGAAATGTCAATACATTTCCAATAAACAATGAATGGTGTAAAAATAAAACATCCACAATCAAACATATCTAAAAACCTTAAATACAATATGGATGTTTTGTATCATATTAATTCAACTTCAAATAAGCTTAAAATCCAACAAAGGATGTTGACATAGATGAAATCAAAACTTTTTTTAGAGAAATATATCTTTATATTTTGAAATCATTTAAAAGTAATATAATTATAAAAGAAAACATTTATTTTGAAAATATTCTTATAAGATTGTAAGGGATGCTTCAATGATGATATAATGGCAGAAAATAGCCACACCTGCCGTATAATTTAAAAAACATTCTTACCTTAATTTTTCCGAAAAGGTCATAAAGTACCTTGTTTGGAAAATGACGGAAAGATTCTTTTCAAAACATATAAGGTCAAATAAGGGTATACATTACTTTAACCAATTGTCTAGTAAATATTATAAATGTTTTGAAATAATTTTTTTAAGAAAACACGAATGTGGATGTTAAAGAGGTCCCAGTAGATACTTACGTAAAAATAACCTCGGATAATAAAGAGATTGTGAAATTAACCCTTACCTTGTACTTTTCCTTGGTTGAGGGTACGTTAATCTCTTGTATAATAGTTAAATAATTGTTATTAAATTATAAAATAACCATATAAATAAATATGATATCATATATTATCTTCTAATATTTCTTTGTTAATAATATTTTAGTATTATCGTCGTTTCGGGTGTTAACTGCTTTGTTTTCCTTTATATGTTTTGTTACATAAGATGTGTTTATTATGGATATGATGTATTTGATTCATATCAAGAATGATATTGAGTTCTTAAACATTATTTTTAATCATAAAATCAAAATTATTCTTGAATGATTAAGATGGAAAAATGAATCTCATCGCGTTCGTGGAGAAGGTAATCCGTACGTACGCATGAGCGACAATATCATTATTTTGATTTAAAATCGCATGTAAATAGATGGTATATAATATATAAATAATCATTAACATGTTATATATATTATTTCAATCAATTATACATCATTATTATACCCATCCAAATAATAATGTATTTAATAACAACTACACCATGACGTGGAGACGGTAAGCCGTACATACGCACGTATGGTGATATGTCATTCATAGGATAGATAAAATAATGAATATGGTTTTACAATATTTATAATAACATCACTGTATATATAAGATACTGTATTTATTATTTTATAATGGAAACAACAAGGAAAGAATAAGTGGAAGAATAAAAGAACTTGAAATAGGTGATGAAATATTTACCTCTTCTTCATGTTCTTTCTTTTGATTTGATCAAAATGGATCCTTAGGTTGGATTTATGACCAAATAAAGGCCTCTAGGATTAAGGGAGAACAGTTTAGAGGATATTCAGGGAGGGGTTTTCTAAGCCAAAAGGCTTTTTAGGTGTGAATTTGAGAGAAGAGGGAGTGCCCTTTTATAAGAGGAGTAAGGGACACCTTAGGAAAATATTGCAATATTATTTTATAATAAATTCATATTCGGTTTATAATGGCTCAAAAATGATTTATTTCTAGGATAAGGTGGGGATGGATATAAATACTCTAAAACAATAGGTTTTAGATAGGTTTGGGTCACTATATTGACCTTATCTTTTAGATTTAACTCTTAGTTAATTAGTTTGACATTTACCATGTCTCTTTGTATTTTTATATTATATGGTTAATAAAATTACTATAACAAGCCAAGATAACCCCAAGTGGTTAATTATTAAAATATATAACCTTATATAAGTCATTTGTCCGAACCTTATATTTTTAGGAATATAATATCAATTAATAATATAATATTTGTTTTAAAAACTCTTTTATGTCAATTTTGACACTATTTGGTATTTTGCATTTGTTAAATTCATAAAAGCATTATTACTTCATAAAAAATTCATTTAATCAACCCTAAAATGTCATATTAACCTATAAAAATAGTGTAATTCATCAAAAGTATCAGGTTAGATTTATTTGGATATTTATAATATCAATTACTTTAATCATTCATTAATAAGGTAATTACTGCATCATCATTGTGTCATAAATAAATTACATTATTTAATGTCTAAAAATTATAAATAAAATACCATTATGGATGAAATATTTATAGTCAAATTTATCTTATGTATAACCCTATATTAAAAATGGTTTAGTTATTAAACTTCGATTTTAACTCTTTTAACTCTTCTTTAAATAAAATAATAATAAATGTCCTAATCTAATTCAAGTGGACATAAAGGATCATATTTTATTACTAAGGTTTTTTTGGTCTAATTAAACTTATCCAATAGAATTAGGATATGTTTTAGGGTAATAATAATATCATTTTTTCCCTTTATTACCCTATTTACTTTTAATCGTGGTAAATAAAATAAAAAGTTACTATTCACCCAAAAATATTTTCATCTTATTGAACCAAATCTTACTTACTGATATCAACCTTGTCTCCCATATTTTTTAAATTCAACTCACATAAGTGGTAAAATTAAGTTTTATACAAATTTGAAAATGCTCCTAGGAGGTGGGTAAAAGACGGTAAAAAGTTCGATAAAATTTTATATATCTAAACTTATTATAAAATGACTCCAATGAATTAAATTGAACATATATAGGTATTATGTATCTATTTTGACCTAAAATAAATTTAAATAAAATAATTAAATATTTAATTAAAAAGTCAGTTTTAAACAATAACGCAATGTTTTTCACTATTCATCAAAAAATTGAATGTTTTCAGAAAAATACCAAAAATTCACCCTAAGCTAATTTCAATATTACGAATCCAAAAATAAAGTCCATTTTGAAATATAAAATTTATAAAATTTCAAAAAGTGGGTATTACTATTCATAATGTCTAGTTGGATTGGTTGGGGTGTGTTTGAACTCGAAGTTTCATACAACACAAGCTATTATATTATTCAAAGGAAAACATACCGTGGAAGCTTGGGGTGTTACATTCTTGCTAGAATTGATTGTTGAATTGCAATGTGTTATGCCATGCTTTGTATATTTTTAGAATTACATGTGGAAGGGTATTTGGGTCTAGCTCTTGTACGAGCTGGCAAATACTATTGGTTGAGGTGATTGCGATCATCAGGATTGGGTGACTAAGTTGTCGGTTTGAGGAAACATTAGTTGTCAGGATGAGAATATCCCAAGGTACTTTTGATACTTGGCTCTTTTGAGGTCATATAAGGAGGCCATGAGTCCGGGATGCCATGTGCATGTGTTGTGATAGGGGATAATAAGGGTAGTTGTTTTATGATGCCTCCTTAATGCTTTAATTATCTACATTGAATATATATTATTATATATATATGGGATATTTAACCATTTATGGTATTCAACGGGTTCCTTTAGTCGACTTAGATGGAGCATCAGGCGGGTGATGGTATAATGCTGTAGGAGTAGGATGAGGTTCAGGATTTAGTGCAGGCAGAGCATGAGTTGAAGGTACAGGCTCAGGGACAAGATCAAGTTCAGGATCCAGTGCAGGCAGGATACCAGCTAGGTTTGGTAGCATTTGGACCATGGCTCAACAACCAGCTTCGAGCTAGCCTAATATGTGTCTTACAGGGGATCGACAAAGGATCACAGGGTACAAAGACATCTATGACATATCTGAAGTGGGATTTCCAGTCATAGAACCAACCGCTTTTTCGGGGTGAGGGTGGTCTACAGGTGGCTGATAACTGGATAGAGAGAATGCATATGATCTTCGAGCAGGTCGAGATGCTTCCAGGGCGGAGGGTCAAACTGGCGACGTACATGTTGCGAGGACCGACAGATCACTAGTGGGATGTGCAAGTTCAGGATCGTAGGCATGAGAGAATAGCATGGAAAGACTTTGAGGACATGTTTTTCGAGCACTTCTACCTATATACATTGAGAACAGAGAGAGACCGGGAGTTCTTGAGCCTTCAGCAGGGAGACATGTCTGTCATAGACTATGCAACTACTTTTACCGAGTTGTCTCTCTTTGCACCTGGTATGGTAAGCGATGACGCGGAAATGGTGAGGCACTTTTTGGATGGATTAAGACACGCCATTCAGATCCAGGTGAATATCTTCAGGATGAGTTCATTATCATAGGCTGTGAATCAGGCGCTTATAGAAGAGGGAAACCAAAGGGATATGCCCTAGGTTGGCCAAGCGATGAATTCAGGTGATGGTTCAGACAACAGGAAGTGAGTAAGGGATGAGTTACAACAGGGAAATCAGACCAAGTACCCATATAGACCACCTCTTAGAAGTTCAGCAGTGGTTTGCTTTTAGTGTGGGTAGCCAGGACATGTTTAGACTCAGTGCGATAGACCTCAAAAGGAGTTTCAGGCATGTGGACAGGTTGGACATCTTGAGAGGTTCTGCAGGCAGCCTTCTGAGATAGCCAACAGGCAGGGACCAAGATAGTAGGTGGCATCTGGGGTTGGTTTAGGTTCGGTAGCAGGAGAGGGTAGCTGAGGTTCAGCTGCATACAGAGGATGTGACAGAGACAACGAGACCCAATTAAGGGGTCAGTGGCTGGTGACTGGAGCAGCACTATAGGGAGGTCAAAAATTAGGTAGCCTTACTTCAGGCCAGGTGCACACCGTGGAGCTACCATAGGCTAAGCATGCTGGTGAGCCGATGATGGTTATAGGTACACCGTGAGTGTGGTCATGACATTCTTGTTTTCTTTTAGAATGACCTACTGAGGCATGTCTGTTTTGAGTGCATGAGGTGAACATGATTCTTGTGGACTGACTAGATGCTGGTCAGTGGGATTGGTGCTATATAGGGTGCATTATATATTTTAATATATATGTATGAGGTTCCATGAGCATCGGGGCATCGAGGATGCAGGTTACTTGAGGTGCTGTGGGCATCGGCGCATCGAGGATGCGGGATACTTGAGGTGCCTTGGGCATCGAGGCATCGAGGATGCCAGTTACATGAGGTTCCTTGGGCATCAGTGCATCGAGGATGCGGGTTACTTGAGGTGCATGGCATCGGGTTTTATTTTGAGCATCCATGGGATGCAGGACCTTGTGGAGGCGGACACCGATGCCACGCGAGATACGTTGGGTGTCGGAAACGACATAGGAGAACCAATGAGGCGCAGGGGTGACAATGCGTCATGAGAGGACCATGCGTCCGAAAAACAGGTTAGTGAACCTTTTATTGTGTTGAGTTTTGTCGAGTTGAGACCAAGTTAGGAAAGTTTTAAGGTGGGGATCCACTTGAGGAATTTATCCAGGACCTTTGAGATTGGGGTAGTCCGGGTTACTTGATCGGGGTGGTATGTTCGGTTCCATACCTGGTTTTCCTTTGATAGCTCTGGGATGAGCTATGCTAAGGTGGGGAGATTTTAAGAACCTGGGGTTTTAGAACGGGTCAAAATACCAACCCTATTTGAAAATTTTTACTCTATTATGAGGAAACTGGGAAAACTGGGAAGTTCTGGAAATTTTCAGACTACACACCATGTACTATAAAGTACACACGTGTGGGGGTTATGCACATACCAATCATGTACTTGCCGAGTACATTCCATGTGATGACTGTGTAGGAATTTCATACTACACGACATGTAGTATTGCTCGATACGCCGTGTACCCTTGCCCGTGTGTGGAGGCCATACATGGCCTGTAGGCCTGTTGGTAGGGTAAAATGTATTTATCAAGCATACGCCGTGTACTATTTGTACATGCCATGTAGAGGGGTCGTGTATGGGAATATACATGGTGTGTTGGGGATGTCGGCCAGGTAGAGAGGTACACGCTGTGTACTATAGGTACACGCCATGTAGTTAGTCGGAAATTCCTCGGTGAAATTTCAACCATCTTATAAATAGTAAAATGAAACATGACATTTATTCCTAAAGTACACACCATGTATTTTATTTTTTTTCTCGTTAAAATGGGAAGTAGCCTCATTTTGAGGTAGAGGGAATAGGGGGTCCCCGGGTTTCATGAACCAAGCCACTAGAACTTATTTTCTCTCCTGTTTATTCATCTTAAGTCGAATTCGAACACCATCTGATCCATTAGAACCCCCTAGGTAAGGCCTTGATTCCTCTTGAGCCATTCTTCTTGATTTCTGTTCTAGGATGAGTTAAAGGGGTTTGAGAAGTTTTGATCCTTTTTTATATCTACCACGTTTTAGACCTAATTAGGGGCTTTTATTAGAGGTGTATCATCGTACGAGTCTCAAGTAGGTGGTATATACCTCTTTTTGTGTTTTTGCATACATTTGGGTGGCGCGACCTATGGTGCATTTTCAGGTATTTTTGAGCGTGACCCTATTTTATCTTTTATTGTCTGTTTAATTGATAATTGACCTATGATATTCCTTTGGTTATGACCTATTATTTGTTTTTCTTGAGTGGGGCCGGGCGAGTGACTGTTTCTCATCGGGGCATTTTGGCTGGGGGATGCCAAAATGGTTATAATCGAATTGTATTATTTTAAACTATTGAGTTTAGTTTATTAAAAATTGATATGAATTGTTATAGGCCTTGAAGACCTCTGTGCTGGTATATGACAACACTTGGTTAGTGCATTTCAACTGTTTAGTTTGTTTTCCTGTTTAAAAGTGATTCCTTTAATTATTATATATAATTTCTGAATTGCATATGCTGGAACCCTAGAGATTGTGTTGGGCATGGACCATATATTTTTGAATGATGTTGATCATAGGTTGGGCTTGGCCCGAGTTACATTGGGTGGTTCTGACCACGGGATTAGGCATCATTGACATCATCTTGAGACATGGTGACTGTTAGGTTGGGCATGGCCCGATTTATTTGGATGGTGAGGCCTTCGGACTTGAGAAGCATGGTCATAGGGACCCGAGGTGTCAGAGGTGTTGTGTCTTGGGTAATATTTTTGGTTATTATTGCTTACTCGGAACTTTGAGTAGTATGAACATAGAGAGACTCTATGATAAGGTGGTTTTGACCACTCGCGTGGGTAGAGGCCCTTGTTAGTTGCGGTTTAGGTACTATTGGTTGGGGGTGCTTCCTGTAGGAAGCCACGTGGAAGGTGAGTATCCTTCAGGGGATAGCATTAAGGCTATCAGGTTAGGGGTAGAGGCTCACCATTATTTGAGGGAAAACATTGCTGTCCCTCTGGTTACTTTATTTGAGGGCAGACATCGCTGTCCCTCCTGTTACTTATTTGAGGCAAACATTGTTGTTCCTCTGGGATACTATTTCTTGGCGTTCCTTCAGGATGTTGGTACTTGAGACACGTAGTGTCATGGGGAACATGGTGTCGGGCTACATTATAGAGATTCTGGTGTTGGCCGAAGCAGGTGACACTTCATAGTGGATGTTGAGCACTAGTGGAGTTTGTGTTTATTGTGCATTGTACTGATTACTGTTTTCCTTATAAATTCATGCCTAATTAAACACTTATATTAGGTACACACCATTCGGTGGTATCCTACTGAGATTTTTCTCACACCCTACACGATCCCTTCGGGACATGTGCAAACTTTATGGATTTATGTGTAGGATGGAGGTCAGCTTTAGGAGCTGGACTGTATTAGCTATTGCATAGAGATGGTATGGACCTTGAGGTATTGCCTAGATGGAGTTTACTTTGTCTTGATTTTTTTCTGTATCAGCTTGCTTAATTGTTGTAGCTATAGATGGTTATCCACTGGCACCCTTGATATATATATAGATATGTATGACCTTCTTTGGATGCATGTTTTTTTGTTTAATAGTAGTTACAAGTGATCATCATGCTGTTGTGTTTATTTCCGCTGCTATTGTTTATATTTATTGATTATGCTGTTTATCACTATTGAACATGCATCTTCTCTGTGGGTATGGTTCAAGTCCGTTGAGTCATTTATTCCACTACATATTTATTATTATACCCGTACCAATACCATTATTATCCTCTGAGAGGGTATAGCCTCCCCACTATACCTGTAAGACCCTCACTGCTAGTCAGCATCCTTTGGAATTTGGGGAGGTGTGCCTATGGTAGTAACAACCGACCCGTTTAGCACTATTTGGGTGGATGTTCAGGTCCGAGTTGTTACCGATTATACTTATCCTATATGAGTTTCTATGATACTTAGCATGATCCATCCTATCTAAGGGATGTGTTTAGAATTTTTAGAGCCATTCCACCATGAAGTCTCTATGTCTTGCGCTAGGAGGGTGGTGATGACCATGCTCTGGAGATGATGGGCCATGAGCCACCAGTGATAACTCTAATAGTGAAACCTATGGTACCTTCTTTTATCCTAGATATGGGTGATTATTTCTAGTTTTTAGGGGAGTTTATGCATCTTATGAAGAGTATTCAGGGAGTTCGGTGACCTTCCCTTTTTATGGGAGAGCTTACACGAGAGTTCTACCAGCAAAATCCACTCACATTTTTAGGGGATGATGGCCCCCAGGTTGAAGAGTTATGAATTGAGACAATCATTTATATATTAAAGCATATTGATACACCTTCTGATAGGATAGTAAATCTCACCACTTATATGCTTCATGTATCTTCCAAACATTGGTGGGATATTCTAAACAAGGCTGGTTAGTATTAGAAAGTGATTTGGAGGGATTTCCAATTGATCTTCTTTGATTATTTATTCCCTAAGACCCTGAGGATTGATCATACTAGGGATTTCATGAACCTTCAACAGGGTATCATGTCATTTATGGACTAATCAACTCATTTTAAATAGATTTAGTGCTTTGTGCATATCTATACTACTGATGAGATAGTTAAAGTAAGAATATTTGAGGATGACCTTAGGCATCCTATTCATTATAAGGTGAACATTTTCTAGTTGAATACTATATCTGATATAGTGAACTAGGATCTCATTACTGAGTAAAACCTAATGGAAGTAGACGGTGTGATCTAGGGTGATTTAAAATCAATATTGTTTATTGGTTCGACTAGTAGTCAAAAGTGACACTTTGAGACTGCACATGTGATCCGTGTTATCTAGGTAACCCCCGTTGACAATCATGTGGTTTTCACTAGTGTGGAAATACTAAGAATAAGAATCCCTAGTGATCTAAAGACCCCATTGAGTTTTGAGGCTATGGAATATTAGGGCATCTTCAACAAGTCTGCAGGGACCTTCCCATCTATTCCTAGTAGGAGAGGATCCTTATCAGGTCCACCTCTAGGAGAAGGAATAGGAACACCTTTCTAGATAGGTAGTTGGTGTACTACTATACAAAAAGGCAGAGGAGGAGGTTGTGGCTAAGGTTTCTTGGATTTAGATATATAGTTCTATAATAATAGACTTTCTCTAGGTAGTCAGGTTCCAACATAAGGTTGTGGATCATTCTGTATTTATTCAGTAGCCTATACCAAATGAGTAGGGTGATGGACCATCTACTATTCTAGGTACTATTCTAGTAGCATCTACTATAGTGTCCACCTTATTCAATATAGGCACATCACACACTTTTATCTTTGTGACTATTGTGTAGAGCCTTGGACTTCATGTTGAGTATTCCTGTGGCATTATGACATTTGATACACCTTTGGGTTTATGATAAGAGAGTGTATTCCAATGTAGGGAATTTCATCTTGAGGTTGGTAGACATTTTTTCTTATGATACCTCTTAGTACTTGAGATGAAAGGATTCAATTTCATTATTGGGATGGAATGGTTGGTTCCTTATCACACCTATGTGGATTTCTATCACCAGAGGGAGTCATTTACATCACCATAGGGTGGTACTTATACTCACAAGGGTGAGTGGGGTGTCTAGGATAATAGAGATAGAACAAATAATATTTGTCTAGTTGGAGTGACTACTCAGATTTAAAGCCTTTACATGGATGATTAGGGATTACATAATATTGAATTCTTTCCTGTAGCCAATCAATTCAAGGTTGTTTTCCCTGATGACTTTTCAAGAGTACCTCCTAAGAGAGAGGTATAGTTTACTATCGAGCTAGTTTTTAGAGTTTCATTGGTATCCATTCCTCCTTATAGGATGATTAATATTGAGTAAAATGATATCAAGAGGTAGCTAAAGGGTTTAGAGGCAAAAGGTTTTATATGGACTAGTAGTTCTTTATGAAGTTCGCTGATCCTTTTCACCAAGATGGAAAATGAAAAAAATCAATCTTTGTTTGGATTAATGGGAGTTAAATAAGTTGAAGGTGAAAAATCAGTATCCATTACCTCATATAGATAATCTTTTCAAATAACTTAGAGGAGCGATGGTATTCTCGAAGATCAACTTGAGAACATGCTACCATCAGGTTCCAGTTAGGCCTTCAAATATTCCATGTATGTCTTTCCATAGTCAGTGTAGATTATATGGGTATCTTATTATGTCATTTGGTCTTACAAATGTGCTTGATGTATATATGGATTTAATGAATAGGATTTTCTACCCCTATCTGAATTACATTTACAGTGGTATTCATAGATGACATCTTAGTGTATTCCCATAATTTAAGTGACCATACCACTCATCTTGAGATCATTTTGAATACATTTAGAGAGAACCAAATATATTCTATTCTCAGTAAATTTCACTTCTAGATCAACAAGGTTCACTTAGTAGGTCATATTATCTCATAGGTAGGAGTTTTAGTTGATCTAGAGAAGGTTAGAGCTATGGTTAGCTGAGAGAATCCTAAGAACATATTTGATATATAGAGTTTATTAGGGCTAGATGGTTACTATAATAATTTTATATAGGACTTATCATGATTAAATGAACTTATTAAGGGATTTAATAAGAAGGGTGTAATGTTTATTTGGATAGAAACCTGTGAAATAACCATTTAGGTTCTAAAAGGGAGATTGAATTCAACATTGATATTTATTCTACTAGAGCTGGGCAAGAGATATACAGTATATTATGATGCATCAGGTATCATTCTAGGATCAGTTCTGATGTAGGAAGATTGAGTCATTTCATATGGTTCGTGATAGCTAAGGCATAGTGAGAGGAATTACTCAACACATGATCTTGAGTTGGCAACTGTTGTTCATGCCTTGTGTTGTTGGAGGCATTACCTATTATGAGATAATTTTTTGGTGTTTACATACCACAAAAGCTTTAGGTATATCTTTACACAGTATGTATTGAATCTTAGACAATTAATATGGTTAGAATATCTATATTTCTTTGACTTTGAGCTAACCTATATGGCTTGGAAAGGTAATTTTATTATCGATGCTCAAAGAAAGAAGACTCAGACACAGGTAGTTTGGGAGGACAGTAGTGAGTGGAAACTTATGGATATATTTTCTAAGATAAATATCAAGGTGCATGACCATCATGGATAGTATTTACTTACATTAATATCAGTGAACTCTTCACTTCTAGAGAAAGTGAAGGTGAGGAAGTTTTTGATCCTGAAGGCTTGGTCCTACGGGAAGGTATTTATAGTGAGGAACTTCCTCTAGATTTTTCTATCGATGGAGATGTAATCCTCTATATACATGGGAATATCTGGGTTCTTATACAAATGAGAGAGTATATAATGTGAGATTCACATGGCTCTTAGTGGGTAGTTCATCCAGGTATCTTTAAGATGCATCGTGATATGCACCGAAAGTACTGGTGTCCAGGGATGAAGTATCAGATAATAGGTTTTATCACGAGGTGTTCCACCTATTAGTAAGTGAAGGTGGAGAAACAATATCTTGATAGCTTGTTATATCCATTAACGGTCCTAGAGTGGAAATGAGAACATGTTGCAATGGATTTTTTCATCATCTTACCAAGTTACCTCAAGGTAGCCACATAGTTTTGATGGTCATGGATCGACTGATGAAAATAGACCACATACTTCCTATCTAGGTGATTTTATCAATTAATGAGCTAAGAATTTTTCATATCTATGAAATTATACAAATACACGGGGTCCATTATACTATCATTTTATATAGGGATACTCATTTTACATTGAGGTTATGAAAGGGGCTACAATGATCTATGAGTACACAGGTGCTTCTGGGAACAACTTTTCACCCTCATACTGATGTCTAGTTAGAATGAATGATATAGGTGTTAGAGGACATGCTTAAAGTGTGCGTCCATGATTTAAGCTATTACTGGGAGAATCATAGCCATATTTTATATTTTTCTTATAATAATAGATATCAGGCGATGATAAATATGGATACTTATGAGGACCTATATGGTAGGTTGTGTCATTCACCCTTGTGATGGTTAGAGGTAGGAGAGGCAGTTCTATTGGGTCCTCATATCATTTATGAGACTTTAGAGAAGGTTCAAATTATCAAGAAGTAGATGTCTACTTCTCAATCTAGGCAAAAATTATATTCCTATCATCATCGACGACCTATGGAGTTTGAGGTTGAGTATCATGTTTTCTTGCGGCTATCACCCAAATTTGGGTATAGATAGATATAGAGAAAATGGAATCTATCACCTCATTATGTTGATACATTTGAGATCTTATAGAGAGTCGGGCCAATATACTATTGGTTTGTACTACCTCAAATGTACCATTCCTTTCAAGATGTATTCCAATTTTCACAGATTCTCTATTATCATGCCAAACTGTGTCATGATTTTGATCTCAAGGATGCTAACCTAGATGCTAATGCTTCTTTTGAAGAGTATCACATATGTATCCTTGATAAGAGAAAGAATGGTCTCTAAGGCTAGTCTGTCACTTTATTAAGGGTGTTATGGTAGCACAAACATGTACAATATGAGACATGGGAGAGGGAGGATGATGTACATGTTCAGTGACCCAAGTTATTCTTAAACATAATTTCACCACCCTTGTAAGAGAAATTTGGGGAAGAATTACTTTAATTGGGGAATACTGTAAGAACCTGATTTTTATATGAGGTATGGATACTTTAATTTTTGGTTTAAATATTTTTTTTGACCTGATATAGATTCCTAATGAGGATATAGAGTAAATAGGGGTGTTAGGGGATTGTTTGGTTCTTGGAACCCCACTTTTTGGAAGAAATCGCTGGGCCACATGGTTAATAGAAACTGTGTCACCCAACCCACACAATTTCTCCTAAACATATAATGACCCATACTTTAAATACATTTTTATTGCTTCAAAATTTAAGTACACTTATTACAACATATAACAAAACCACAATAGGACCATATAGGTATAGTGTCTTTAGAAACTGGGAAACATAAACAACTGGTTCATAAAGCATCTACATTGTCTCCCATTTATTTCATCATATATAGAATCCCTTTTTGTCATATCCTACTTAATACCCTTCTTCCTGACCTGGGGAAAAGAAAACATACAAAAGGGTGAGATCAAATGCTCAATAATGGTAAACAAAAGAAATATCAACCACATCATATTCATAAGAACATAACATTTTGGAAATATTAACCTACAAAAGAGATCATAATTTCATAACGTGGGATAAATAATAGTAGTGAAATGTAATCCCAGTAATCATAACTTAAAACATGAAACTTTGTGTAATAGACACATAATCATATAGAATCATTTCTTATTAGTCAAGACTCATTTCCAAGACTATCTTAGCAGACAAAGTCCATTTCTGAACCGAGTTTAGTCCTCGTTTCAGTCCTGTTTCACTGAACCGAATTAACCTTCCATTCTAGCCATGTCTATCTCATGAGATATAAATCTTTACCCAATGAATTGGAGGGAGATATAGGTCCCACACATCTCATAATTATACCATTCTTATGTGTTCCACAAGATCATAAATCATATATCATAGCATAACCCATGTAATAAAAATGGGATTCTTAAACATCATGCCATCATAACATAATCCATATAAGATAAAAAAACATCATAAAAATAATTCCATCATAACATAATAAAATCAATGTAAAAATATGGATAGAAACAGAACCCTATATTATCTTAGATGGAAAATTATTTTGATAAAACACTTGAACTTAATTCTTGAAGAAAATATCCTTTCTACTTCAAATTTTTTTTCCTTTATTAACATGTCATACAATTTTAAACTAAAAGAAGTTGATTAAAAATAAACTTGAAAACTTGTAAAGGAATCTTCATGGAAATAATGTTCTAAAAATCCATTCATGACGTATAAGTTAAAGAAAAACATTCTTCTTGTACTTTGGCCGTAAAAGTAAAAAAAGTACCTCGTTCTAAAAATGAAAAAATATTCCTTTCATATCTTTTACTAAAAACTAATCATTGAGTAATATTGGATTTAAAAAATTGTAGGAGGATATAAAAAATATTTCATATTGATGAAACATGGACATGGATGATAAATATGCCCCAGTAATTACTGAAGTATAAACAATCTCGGATAAAAATTGAGATTGCCAGATTTTCCCTTACCTTAGGTCCGATTTGCTTCGTACATGTCCGAACCTCCTGTATAATGATTTAAATAATGTTATTGACTTATTCCAGAATTGTACTCATTGTTATGATATCATATATGGTCATATTCTTAGCTTTGTATTAGTAATATTTCATTGCTACTTTTTATTCGTGTGTTTATTGCTTTTTGTTCTTATGCGTGTTTTGTAGAATAAATTCTTATTATTCTTTTTAGGTTATAGATAACTAATTTAAATAATGGTATTAGTGTAATATATATCATATTTATTCATTCAATTCATTTATATAATCATTATGCATTGAAGATTATGTAGAACGAGTCACATCACATCGTGGAGACAGTAGGCCGTACGTACGCACGAGCAATGATATCGTTCCCATGATCGTGGAATTGTTTTGAAGTGTATTTATACTATTTCAGAATCAATATCAATTTAAAATAATAATATATAGTTATCCTTTACACCATTATACCCATCCAAGTAATGTGGTGGTGGAAAACAGATTACACCATGGCGTGGAGACGGTATTCCGTACGTACGCACGCGCGGTGATTTTGTTTTCCGTAGGATGGATAGAAGGTGAAATAGTGTTGTTTCATATTTATAATAACATATCAGTATGTGAGTGATACTGATGTTATTACTTCATAATTAAACAATTAAATAATAGGAAGTAGAAGAAGAAATAAAGTTGAAAGAATCGGTAACAGACATTACCTCTTTTTTGAAGCGCCTCTTCTTAACCTCCTCTTAGGGCACTAAATATGGTCTTTGAAGAATACCAGGACCTCTAGTATTTTTCTAGGGAAGTGGAGAAGATATATTTTCAGGTTTTTGCCGATCTTGAAGGCTCAAAGTGGTGTGACGAAGAGAGGGAGGAGGAGCTCTTTTATAAGGGAGGAGAGGGGCACCTTAGAAAAAACTTAAAATATTATTTTATTATAAAGTCATATCCAGTTTTTAATATCTCTAAATTGATTTTTTTAGAAAATAAGGTGGGGATGGGTCGAAATAATCTCAACCAATATATTTTAGACAAGTTTAGGTTACTATTTTAACCTTATCATTTTGATTTAACTCTAAGTTAAATAATTTAACTTTTACCATGTCTTCTTGTTTTCTTACACTATAAGGTTAATAAACTTACAATAACAAGACAAAAGAACCCCAAGTGGTTCATTATTAATATATATAACCTTATCTAAGTCATTTGGCCGAACCTTAGATTTTTAGGAATAAAATAACAATTAATAATTAAATATTTGTTTTAAAAACTATTTTATGTCAATTTTGACACTATTTGGTAATTGATTTTTGTGAAAATCATAACAGAATTATTAGTTCGAAAAATGTTAATTAAATAAATAATAATATGTCATATTAACCGATCAAATTAGTGTAATTCTTAAAAAGTCTAAAATTTCATTTATTTGGGTATTTATAACATCAATTATGTTAATATTTCATTAATAAGGTAATTACGACATCATCATTGTGTCATAAATAAATTAAATTATTTAATGTCTAAAAACTATAAATAAAATACCATCATGTAGGAATTTTTTTTATTTCTAATTAATATTTATAGTCAAATTTATCTTATTTATAACACTATATTAAAAATGTTTTAGTTATTAAACTTTGATTTTGACTGTTTTAACTCTTCCTTAAATAAAATAATATTAAATGTCCTAATCTAATCCAAGTGGACCTAAATGGTCATATTTTATTACTAAGGTTTTTTTTGGTCGAATTAAACTTATCCAATAGAATTAGGACATGTGTTAGTGTAATTATAATATCATTTTTACCCTTAATTACCCTATTTACTTTTAATCGTGGTTAATAAAAGTAAAAAGTTAATATTCACCAAAAATTATTTTTATCTTATTGAACCACATTTTACTCCTTGATATTAACCGTGTCTCCCGGATTTTCAAAATTCTACTGACAGAAGTGGTAAAATTAAGTTTTATGTAAATTTTCAAACTCTCCTAGGAGGTGGGTAAAAGATGGTGAAAAGTTCAATAAAATATTTATATATAAAAAATTATTATAAAATGACTCCAATGAATTAAATTGAACTTATATAGGTATTATGTATCAATTTTGACCTAAAATAAATTTAAATAAAATAAATAATTATTTAAATAAAAAGTCGGGTTTTAAATAGTAACCCAGTGTTTTCACTATTCATCAAAAATTGAAAGTTTTCAGAAAAAACCAAAACTTCACCCTAGGATAATTTCGATATTCCAAATCCAAAAATGAAGTCCATGTTGAAAGATAAAATTTAAAAAATTTCAAAAATTGGGTATTACTATTTATAACGACTAGTTTTAATAATTTTTTAATAGCATATCGGTGTTTAGTGAAACTCGGTATTGCGTACAATGCAAGCTATCGAGGAAGATCGTGATTACGTGTAAAGCAAGACATGATAGTGTTGTCTGTAGTGAAATATTCCTTTGATGATGTATATAACAAAATATTTCTCATAAAAATCTCAGGTGTTACAAACCATGTAAGGAATTTTATAAGGAAAATAAGGGCACATATTTTTCCCTAACTATGAACCCAGGGGTGCATGCCTATGCAGATCCTCTATAGTTTTTGAAATAAGATGAACATATGATCAGCGCATGGTTTGTCTAACCATGCACTATGACCACGTAAGATGGGTATTGAGGTAGTGAGGTGCACATAGATCCCAATGACCTTATTAGATCCCAAGGCACATGTGAGGTTGTCAAACATAATCTATTCAACCCCTATGGGTGTTCCCTTTATAATCCTAATTGTATTTCATGATAATATAGCCAAAAAACCTATTAGTGCATTTGGATTTACTTCTAAATGGTGAAATCATAATTGTTAATGGATGAATGTGGTGTTGTAGCATGGCTGACACACTTATCTATTTAATATGAATCAAATGGAGTTCAGTAGTTCGACCACATCACCCATTTAAATGAAAAATGGTTACTCCATTGTTATTATTAAATGTTAATGAGTTATGAATCAACCATTGTCTCTGATTAAATCTTTGACTATTTAAGTCAAATTACTGGGCATGGATACCCTTCTGTTATAATTTGGGCATGCTGACCCCATTGAATTGTGTTATAAAGGAATGGAATCCCTTTTGATATATATATATATACATGAGGATAAAATCCTTTTTGAAATTGTGATAAATGGGTATGGATACCCTAATAATGTGATATTGGGAATGGCATCCCCTAATGATGTGATACTGGGCATGGCGTCCCCTAATGATATGATACTGGGCATGGAGACCCTATTACTGCGATATTGGGAATGACACCCCTATGATTATTATACTGGGAAGGGTGACCCTTACTACTATGATACTAGGCATGGAATCCCCTATAAATGTGATATTGGGAATGAAATCCCCTAATACTTGTGATACCCATGTTATAGCTTATTGATGCCTGAGTTATGCCTCATTTATAGACTAGTAGTAGTAGACCAATATATGGATATAAATGTCACTATGTATACAACCCATATATGTGTATACATATGGTTACTTGTTCAGAGACCATCTAGCTTAGGCCGAAGCATGTACAATTATCCTGGTGTCCTTCTAGAACTAGATACACCCCCTTTATATTTTAATTTACTACTTACCATTATTACCTACAAATTACCATATTATATGAACTGACTATATATTTATGGAAACCATTGGTGGTGTCCTACTAAGTTTATCTCAAACCCTATCCGGGCCGCTGATGGTACCCAGACAGATTATGTGGATATAGGTAGGGGTAGGGGAAATCACCCAATGGTTGATTTCTGATATGTTTATGGCATGGGAGTGAAGAAGCACATGATCGAGCTATGTATCATGATGCTATGAGAGATAATCCTTTTGGTCTTTTCCCCCCATTTATACATGTATTGTATAACATAATTTCTTGTTTCTTTTTGTTAGATATATAAAATATCATCACTTTGTATATGATACTAGTTGTTGTTGTTATTGGTTATTTATGCCATTTTTATTGCTTTACCGTCTATTTTCTGATTTCCAGTTATTTATTATGCTTCCACTATTTATCTATTTATTTCACCACTGTGATACTATGATTATAAGGGTATAGTATCCTCAATTTAATAACTTTTACCCTCACTTATAGTCAACAACCTCTAGTATACAAGGAGGCATACTTGAGGCCATGTGGCCCATCGGTTTGGGGAACCGTTCAGTGGAATCTGGGGCGGGACGTCACCCCAATATGTCCCAAACCATGACTACCCCAATTCCGACTCCAATAGGACAGGGGCTGGAGACTGGTACCAAGTAGGAATATCACTCACATGGGATGCCTTAGACTAATGTACCTGTACACACAAACACATCTCCAAGCCCATACAATGCTAAAATGTAAAAAAACTGATAACTATTCATGCATACATCTAAAATCTTACCATCAAAGTAATCCAAATGTTACTGTAAAGAAAAAATTCCAAATACAATCCCACCACGAAGAAACTAAAAATAAGTCTAACCTATAAACTAGGTGAGGACTATTGTCAATGAAACTATATGAATACACCTTGGTATGTGTAGCTCACTAATCTCCACATGGAATGATTGAAAATCATTAAACCAATACAAATAAATTATCACCATCATCGTAGCTTGACCCATCAGCGATATGAACCTAGAAATTTTATAAAAGTATATTCCACTAAGAAATGGGTGCACAATGATTATTTATTCTATATTTCATTGAACCACTGGCGAACCGAATGCCGGTGATGATCGAATAAAGAATGGTGGGAGAAATAAAAGAAACACCAAAGAGTAATTAACCTCATCCATTTTCAGTTGGCCTCGATCTATTTTAGTTATAACTAGGAATGAAGATCCAAATTAAATAAACAATTCCTACCAATAATCCCTATAGATAATCCCGTACACGCAATATGATCGATCCATGAATCAATAAATTGGTCGATTGGTTCACATTCATTATAATAATAAATTAATGGGAATAAATCCATATAAAACTACATCCTATCTTGATTTATATCAATCTCTAGATAATAAAAATACCACGACAATGTCATTGGTAGGATCCTCAAGTTTCATTGCACACCAATCTATAATCCATGATCCGATTGTCACTTACCAAAAAAGGATCCTCTAATGCTCTAAAAAATCTCCATGGTTATATGGATAACCCTGGGATTTGTTCACAAAATCTTATTTATAGACCATAATCGGGTTAAGTTAATTAATTAAATAAAACAAATAAATAATTTTATTTATTTATTAATCCACTCGTGTCTACACTCAACCAGAACGTCTGATGCGCTATAAGGTTTTGTCGTGCCTATGGTAAAAACTATGATCTGAACTCAATAAATAACTTAGATTTCCTATCTAATCCTTTGTTTAAGATTCATTCCATTTTTTTAAGAAAATTGCATATTCATGACATTTAATATATTTCAAAAATCAATTTTGGGCATACTGGGGATCAGAATCTCATGCCGTCTCAGTACCTATCTCAAAAAATAATCCATATAATATCCTAAAACAACACATGGAAAAATAAAATTCTTTATAATATTCATCTATGTCAGAAATAATTAAGCAATCTCATAATGAGGATCATTTTTTATACAAAAAGGTATAGTTTTTTATGAAGGGTATATTGCTTGAATTTAATATTGACAAAGAAGATGTTTTGAGATTTGGAAAGTGATTATGTGTGATGTGTGATTACTATTTAAACTTAATATCATAGTTATCCATTCTCTATTCATCTTGGTAGCACTAAGATATAGCAAGACCTTTAGGAGTATTATTAGTGGGATGGTATGATAAGAGATATTGATAACTTTACCATGAAATGTTTGAATTTTCAGCAGGTTAAAGTTGAATGATGATTACCAAAAGGAATATATAAACCATTGTCAATGATGAAGTAGAAATGGGAGAATATATCAATAGATTTTATGGTGGGATTACCAATGAAATATTGAGGTAACAACGATATTTGAATTATTATTGATCGATTAACTAAATCTACAAATTTTCTTATCATTTGAGATACAATTTAATTGGATCAACATTATTGACTATATCTAAAGGAGATAGTTTTGTTACATGGAGTTCCTTCCTCTATTAAATTAGACCGTGTTCCCATATCCACTTCTAATTTTTGGAAAGGAATTTAGAATCCATTGGGTAGTGAATTAAATTTTATTATATATTTTCATCCTCAATATAATGGATAGATTGAATGAAATATTTATATCATGGATGATATTCTTCATTATTTTAAAATATATTACCAAAGAATTTGGGATCACTATCTTTCTTTGTTTGAGTTTTATTATAATAACAATTATCATTCCAGTATACAAATGACACCATTTGATGAAATATATCGAAAGGGGTGTCTGATGCTAGTTTTTTGGGAGGATGTATAATAAAGGAATTTAATGTGACAATATTTGGTAGAGGAAATGAATTAGAAGGTGTATTTGATTCAAGAACACATAAATATGGATCATAGTAGGAAGAAATGTTATGAAAATAACCAAAGGAATGATGTTTTTTTGAGGTAGATGATCATGTTTTTCTTAATGTATCTACATGGAAAAGTGTTATATATTATGGTAAAAAGAAAAATTTATGTTCATGGTTTGTTGGACCTTATGAAATCTTGGATAAAGTTGGATCATTTCCTTACTGAGTATCTTTTCTTGGGATTTTATCCTAGAAACAAAATGTTTTTCATGTTTTGATATTAAGAAAATATGTTCCTGATTCATCTCATATTTTTAGCTCTAAATAAGTTCAGTTAGAAGATAACCTTTCATATGAGTGATTCAACAATTTAGGTTTTTATGAATAAATCATATGGTTGAATAAGAAATAGGGGAATCTGAAAATTTTATAAGGGAAAAATATTATCACTTGTTTAATAAGTGAATAAAATTATGAGAATGCAATTTAAAAAAGGGGAAATAATTTAACAATATATTTAATGAAATAATAAATCATTTTAAAGTTTATTAATTTGAAATAGATAGTTATATTCCTTATAAAAATATTAAGTAATTTTTAAATCAAAAAATAAATAGTTTGAACTAAAATATTTTATTATAATGTTTTTATTTAAAAGAAAAATTTCTAAATTATAGGATTTGAATTTAAAAATTTTTATTTAATTTTTGAAATCATCATATTAAAACTAACTTAGTGCGATATTTTTGTATATTTTGGAAAATATTTATTTTTTAGTGAATAGTGAAAAATACAGATTTTGGTAAGAATGTCATTTATTTTCAATAAATTAAGTAATTAAAAAGTACCATTATGTTATGAATATTAAATAAAGTATAATAATTTTTATTTAGTTATATTTAATCCAAATAATTATTTTTTAATAATTTATATATTATATTTAGTATAAGTTTATTTTTGTTTTTTAAAAATGGGGTTTTTTTCTTTAGAAATTTGTTTTAAAGTGCATAGTGTTTATATAGTTTAATTGATTAATAAATCCCCTAGTGAGGAATTTTTTAAATGAAATATATATATTATATATCTGTAAATATTAATTTAAATTCAAATAATTGTCATTAATTATCATATATTTAATATAAAATAATCTTATGCTTGAAAAATACGCTTATTGAAAAACCACCTTTTCATCACGTCTATGGGTTTAATTTTAAATTAAATTCTGCCGTATATGTGAATTTAATTTAGTAAAAAGGAATAAATTTTTGGAATAATAATAATTTATATTATATTATAAGTTAAACTTAATGTTTTTTCATAATGAATGGTGAAAACAATAAAAATATTTTACTACGGTTAAGGTAAAAACAAATTTACCGGGGGGTTAAACTAAAATGATAAGGGTTAAAATTTCCTAAAAACATGTTTAAAATATATTTAAGTAAATATATAGACCTTATAATGTCTAATTATTGATAATTTTCCATTTTTGATCCTTTTTTCATGTGAAAAAGGTTGATATCACTCTTTCTTTTCAAAAAATACAATTGTTCCAATAACTACACTTATAAAATAGAACCCACTCTCATCTCCACTTTACAAATTAAAACCATTTTATTTCAACCAAAACTAGCCAAAATAACTTCCTTAATTCCCTCCCCATGACCTAGATCCCTTAGTTTGATCATAATGCTTCCAAATAAGGATTTTGGTGTTGATCTAAGGAGGTTGTCTAATGAAGAGGTATCATACTTCATCGAGTGCCTTTATATTATTTATTATTTCACCTCATTCAAAAATTATTCAATTATGATGATATAATATCATCATTATCTACCATATATCTATAAGTTACTATTTTAATTTAATAAACTAAATCAACATCATCTACCATCAAATAGGAAATAAACCCATTATTTATGTGTACGACGAACTACCGCCTCATGAATCGAGGTAATTTGTTTTTCATAATCACCTCTCATGTATTGTTATAATGATTTATTAAAGGTATATATATATATATATGATATTTTTAACATATTTATACTTTTTAAATTATTATATCCCTTATACCTTCTTACTTTCCATTCATAGGGGGATACGACAATGTCGCTCCTGTGTACGACATACTACCACCTCATGAAGTAATGTGATTCATTTTTCACTAACAATTTACATGGAAAATAATAATGATTTATTTAATTATTATATGTTTTATAAATTAAATAATTAGTATATTAATGATATATTTATTATTCTTAAATGATATTATATCGTTTTCTTTCTTACACTGAAAAATGATAACGTCGTTTGTGCATATGTGTGAACTACCAGCTCCACGAAGCGATGTAATTCTTTATTAATCACAAAATAACATGAATGATATATATATATATATAAGAATATTTAAATAAATAATATTTTATTTATTATACTATTATTATTATTAAATGTTAAAATATTACTCACCCATTTTTTATAACGATCTTGAAAAATGGAAATGTTACTCTTGCGTATGTATGACCTACCATCTCAATGATCATAACATAGTTCATTTTTCATAACCATCTTTATTGATTAGTCTTAAAAGTATAATTTATGTATAAAAATTATAATTATTTCATGATTATTATTCTGGATATGATTAAATAATTACCTATTTGACAATTGTCAACCTAACGATGCCACTTTTGACACATAAGATGAATATCATCAAAACATCTGACCTAAACTTAATTGATTAAGAAATAATATGTAACACTATAATAAGTGAAATAAAAGTAATAATAAACTTGAATTTTTTATTATTGATTAATAAAATCATTAACATAAGTTTATTATTTAGAAATATAAAGAATGCCTGTGATGAGTGAGACTCAAGATAAGGGACTATATTTAAAAAAATATTCTTTTAAAGATTTATTTTTCAACTCTTTTTATTACACATCAATTTTTTTAAAATTATTTTATAGATGTTTTTATAAGGACATAACAGATTTATAAAGGAAATTTTATGCATATTTTGACTTTATTTCAAAGGTTTTAAAAATGAATATTTTTAATTTTTTTGCAAAGAACATTTGTAAAAAAAGACAAAAGGAATGTTCAATTTTAACATATACAATGACAATAACTTTCCGGCCTCCATAAATATAATTTATTTTAAATATTTAATTAAAAGAATTAACTTTTTCTTAAAAAAACCCTAATTACCTTTTTCTAGGTATTTTGGTATTAAAAATGATTTTTAATAAGAAAAATCCATTTCAATATCTAGAAATTTTTTATGTATGGGTTCAAAGGTGATTTTTATTGAGTTTTATGAAAAAATGTGTAATAATACATTTTTTATTCATGATATCACACTTTATCATTGTATATGAATATTGATTGATTCTGATACATCTTATATCAAGGTTTGATCTCTATTATAATTCACGTGTGAGTCTAATATAGAATATACAAAGGGTTGAGCCCCATTATAGCTCAAAAAATATAGGTGATCCTGGTGTAGTATATATGAAGGGTGATATTAATTTTAGATTTCCAATGAATTGGGTAATTATTATGTTCTATATATAATTATATTTGATGTTTACTGTATGGTTATTACAATTGAAATGGTTTTGAAAGTGTTTTATGTATATGATGCTCAAAGTTTAATAGAAGGTTTTTTATTTTATTTATATGGGTTTTAAAGTTTTTCTTTGAGAAACAAGTGTGTTTTTTTTCATGTGAATATGTTTTAGTTCATAAACTCAAATAAATTTTAAGATAAATATATTAATTACATTAGTTTTCATTTTTTTCACTGGACTAATGTATTTCTTCTTTTTTATGTCCCCTAATGATATTTTTGTGCTCATCCAATGTTTTAAAATATTTTTCATAGGTTTTAAGGATGGGTAAGAATAAGGAAAAAGTAAAGTTAAAGGTTTTGAAGATTTTTAATGAAATATTTTTTTTTAAAAGTTTTATATTATTTAAAAAATGGATACTAATTACAAGTGTCTAATTTGTAAAACATGGTTTTGTTATGTATGAGTTATGACCTAATTATATAAAAATATAAACCTAAATATATTTGGGAAAGTAAGAATTTGAATTCTAGTTTAAATTCAATGGAATATATAATGTATAATGTCACGTCTTTATACTAATACAAGTTGAATTGTAAGAACTATGGGCTAACATGATTGTTTTATAATGTGATACTTATTGATGTTAAATTTTCTTATGGTTATTCATAATAATTATTTTTTAATAATCATCACTCATGTTAAATATTTTATTTTTAGTAATGGAGGAGTCCTAAATGAAACAATTTATAAATGGATTACATGGAAAATAATTAATCTTTCCAAATGAACAACCTAATGGGATTAAGGCTATAGTGAGAAATCATGTAATTATACCAAACTAGATATCAAGAATTATTATTAACAATATGGACATATTTGAAACCTTAGACTCACCAAATAAGAGAAGTAATAAATATCATAGAAATTTATGTGACCAAGATAAAAAATGAAATATTATTTAAAAATGTGAGAAGAAGTTCCCATGGAAATTTCTTTGATGAACTAGACGATGTGTTGTGCGTGGAAAAGGAGGAAATAGAGAAATTAAGAGTTTGGTTAACATGATGGAAAACAAGTGTTTCCTTGTCATAACTATGATATTAAGGTAGAAACATCATTCAAAATATTCCTTCTATTATATCCATATTTTAAATATCCTTGAACAATCTTATTATTAAGTGATAATTAAAATTACGAGAATGCAATTTATTTAACGGGGGAGAATGTAACACCCTTAGATCTTAATATATGATTACTATTAAATAGGTTAATTTTTTCTACAACATATATCACATGTTACAAAAAATTTAAACAAAAAAAACTTATTATGAATATATTATTGATATATATATAATAAACACTAATATGGTAAACCAGTAAAAGTTATTTCCTTTAGAAGGTAAATAATTAATAACAGTTAATATTGAAATTTTAATTTTTAATAAACGTTTTTTCATTTTATAAATTTATAAATTTTAGAATTTTATTTTTATAAATTATAATTTATCTTTGAATTCCCCACAACAAAATTAGCTTCAGATGTTTTTTTTGTGATTTATCTGAAATAATAAATTTTAGGTGAATAATGAAAATAACGATTTTGATAATACTATCAGTTTTATATGACTTATAAGTATTTAAAACATTATATATATAAAAAATCTATATTTATAATGTAAAATAAATAATTTAAAAATACCATGTAAATTTATAAAACCCATGAATATCATTTTAGAAAATCAAGTAATATTTTATGGAAACTATTTTTTTCAATTTCTTTAATTAATTTTTTGCATGGGGAAATTATATTTTAAATTTATATTAATTTTAAATAAGTATTAATTAAAAAATTATAATAATATTAATATAACTATAATAAATAACATTGATAAATTTTTCCTATAATTAAATACTATACTTAAAAATAAACATTTATAAAAAATAGGGTTTTACATGTTACCAACACTAACATTAAGATTAATTTCACAACACATAGAAATTTAATTTGATAAAATGATTCTATATTTGATTTAATATTTTTAATATTCTATAATATGGCTATGTTCATTTTTGGGTATAAAATTTAGATTGTTAGGACCAATGTTAAATACCACGATAATGCTAAAACAATTATTTAAAATTATTGTCTTATTAATAACAAGGAATTTATATCAAATAAATTAAATTTAAAAATGTTAAATATTGAATCTAATATGAATTATAAATAATATACATAAATAAACTAACAATTATTTAATTGTTAATCAATAATAAATAATATTAAGAATTCATAATGGTTAAAATGCCATTTTTTTCAACTAAAAACGTTTTTTAAACATTATATGATATAAAGTAAAAGTTAATTTTATAATATTTATAAATTGAATGAGATTAGATAGAGGTAAAATTAGGTTCTATTACACCTAAATTTTTTATAAGGGTTATTTTATATTTTTAATAAAACATGAAATCACATAGTTTAAAATTAGTTACCAAGTTTAAAAGCAAAAGAATAAAATGTTAAATGTTAATGGTAAAACAATTATAGCACATTTAAAACATGTTTATAAAACCTTGGTTGAGTCTTTATCGACCCAAATACACAAAAATATACATTATTTATATACTTTGGGGACATCGAGAATAGAATAGTGTCATAGAATCATTAATATATAAAGGTTGTTTCCAAAAGTTGAACATTGATCTCTTATAAAAGGGGGTCACTTACAACATTTAAAAAATAAACCTCACATTAGAAATTAATTTTAATATAAAAAAAATCCTATAATATAATTACCTCAGACTCTATTAAGCCTTGGATGATACAATTTTAGGCTAATACCTTCAATTCCAAGGAGTTTTTCAAGGAAAGATAAAGTTTCCAACGTAAGTATCATCTCATTCTTATGCTTTTGTCCTTAATATTTCTCCGAAAAATATTATATATATATATAACAATATAAAAAATCAGTATCATAAATATACTAAAGTTTTATTATATTAATTGAATAACCATTATATATTCCTCTCCATCTGCTATGAAAAATAAATGCGTTGTTGGTGTATTACATGAACTACCGCCAACACAAAGCGACATATTCTATTTTTTTAATACCACCATTCATGGAAGATTAAAAGGATTTAATAGATGAATAAATTTATATATATATATATATATATAATATAAATATGATTTTGAAATTTCAAATTATAATTTACCTTATTTCCCGCTCATTCATTGATAAATGGAAACATTAATTGTGCGTACGTGCTAACTATCACCTCCACAAGAAATGGGTTTCATTTTTCATCACAACCCATAAAGGATCAGTTAAAAAATATATTAAATATAATAAATTATTTCTATTATATTATTAATGTTCTAGATACTATGAAACTATTTTATGATGCTTTTTACCAAGGTCATTATATGTATGTATTATAGTTAACCTGACTAAAGAACCTCATGTAACCAACATAGGAAATAAAAATATATAATAAATAAATAGAATAGGAATATAAATGGTATATATTAAATTAAATAAATAATAATAATGTTACTAAGAAGTTATATAATAAATTTAACATGATTATTCTTGATGTTAAGAGTGTGTGTGTAGAATAAATATGAAACATGGTAAGGGTTTTTGTCTCAATTTATATTCATTGAGACATATTTTAATATTATAAACTGATTTCAAATTTACATTGTGAAAATAATTCCCAATAATTTTTATTTTATTACTAAATTATTTAATGCATGGTTTTTATTGAACCATATGATTTTCAAGCTTCAAATTAATTTTGATTCAAAAATTACCCAAGTCATAAGGGCTTTCATCTCAAACTTCCCTCCTGAGACTTGTTTTGTATTATTCATATAATTTACTATATGTGGTGTATAGATACTACATATGTGATATTTATTATACTAAAATTATGTTATTCATGATTTTTTAGGTTCAATAAAAAACCACTATTTCAAGGGATTGATTAAAGTGCCACCTAAGCCATAGGGGTTTTTTGGTCTTAGTTCTGTTTTTTTGAGACATGTTACATGTTATAAACCATATTTAATATGTATGTAGTATTCACTACCCATGGATACATTTTTATCAAACATTTTTTATTTAATGGGAATTACCAGACAAATCATGTTACCTTATTCAAGTGGTTATTGATACATTTGTTTCCCCAACAGTAAAGATTTTTTGTAACAAAAATATTCTCCTTTGAATTATAATGTTTTTTATAGAATATTTTCTACCATGATTGGGTTCTTACACCCAAATATTTTATTATATGGTAATTTATGATCATATTTGAGAAAATAATGTTTTAATATAAATATTTATTTATTAATTTCTTATACTATGGGTTTTGAACAAAGGTAATTTCAATCATAAAAAATGTCCTTTTCAAGGATCAATTTTAGATCCACAATTCAAAAAAAATTATTTCATTTTAAAGGATAAATTATTAGAGACTATTTTAAAATTAAATGTTTTCAATGAGTTTTCACATAACCCTTTGAAAAATACTTTTGGAAGTGACCTATAATATCCTCTTTTACATCAATGTTGAAACTATATTCTAAATAATATTTTAAGCCTTCACTTCTATTTTTAAAAGGTTTCTTCCAAATATGGTTTATTTTTTATGATTTATCCTCTAATATATATATATATATATATTATCATTTTGGGAGAAATGAACTCATGATACTAAAAATACAATTCATGATCTCTTCAAGGGTGTTATCATTCAAGAATTTTTTACAAGGTTGTTTTTCATCTATGTCAACATCCTTTTAGGTTTCATTTTTTACATTGATGATATTATTTTTTAAACCCATCCACATTATTCCCATAGATTTCTTATGATCATGTTTTTTAAAGTATTGACATTTCCATATACTCATTTCTCTATAAGGTGTGACCTTCACATTTTACATAATTCTGATTGGATGATGTTCACATAGAAAGAATGCTATTCTATTGAAAATGTAAAAATTATTGGAATATTATATGTTGTTGTAGAAATACAGACGATTATTGTAAAGTTGACTATATAATGTTTAACCACACAACTTCTTCCTCCAGATGAATTATGATCAAGCTATCTATTTTATTGAGATGAGGGAAAGTATTGGAATTCTATATACTATTATGCTAATATAGAATATTATTGAAAAAATTACTATGTAATATTCGACCATCCAAATTCTTTCTCTATATGGGCCATGATCATATAATCCCTTTTATTTGAATAGGGAGAAGTGTTGAAATTCTTAGTGATTATTGACTACTAGCACATGTCAACTATGTATTCATATTTAATATTCTTTATTATATGGATAACTATTAATTTATTAAGGAAATTTCTCCTTAGGGAATGTTATGAAATGTCCTTATGACTCTTATAGTGAATTCATTTGACTTAATCAGGTGATGGGTGTGGCCTGAAATCATATATCCCCTCAATGCATTGACATGTCTCATAATACAATACATTTTTGGGTATTTAATGTATGTCTTCCCAATTCAGCAATATGTTTTGACTACGGTCTCAATGATATGTAAAGAATCCTAAAACAAGGCCTTGATGGAAGTTTTTTGATGTCCGACATTATGCTTTCTCTTTGTATGAGATCAATATTTTTGATATCTATGTTTTCATTAAAAGTCAAGGTTATATCATGATTTTAGTTTAAAATTGATTATGGATTCATATTGTCAACATATTATTTCCATAATATTTATGACATGTTTATGACATGATTTATTTAGTTATATGTTTTACCTTATTGAGCATTGGAGGTCACCCCATCTTATGTTTCTATATCCCGAGGTTATGAATAAAAGTAGTATACATGTCATGCTTAAAAGGATAACACACGTGGAAGAATTTTTGAGAGATATTTAAGAATCATTGTGGATTAAATAGTTTTTCCTATAGTGTTAAAAATGAATTATTGATACAAAGAACATAGGATTTGTTAGTTTATTATGTGTCCCAATTCTCTAAATCTATAAACTAGAAAAGATCCTCGAGATGTAAGAGATGAAATTAATAGTTATTTATTTTATAATTAAGGATAGTTATATAACAGATTTTATAAATGGTGTCTAAATAAGTATGTAAAGTATGTTCTTATGGAATCAGATCTATGGGTATATGTCTGAGGATTCATAGTTGTAAAGGAAAATATACGTGGAAACATAAAAGTGCTTTTGATGACATTTTAAACATTGACGTAAAACTAGAAATTATAGGTCACTTCCAAAGTCTATTTCAAAAGATCAATTAAAATCTCATAAAAAACCATAACTTTTAATGGAATCTAAAATACTAGAACCTTGAGAATAAAATAATGTTTTTTTGGGGAAATGTGGATCCATAACATTTGATTATGAAAATGACATTTTTAATATGTGAAATTAACTTTACTAAAAACCTGCATTAAAAAAATAGAAACAAAACATTATTTTCATTAAAAAAATATTTTGCTAAATAATATCATAAAATAATATATAATAAAATAATAGTATTAGAGAACCCAATAATAAAAGAACATTTCTTTTTGAAAATGAATTATTACTCAAAGGAGAGGATTTGAGTTACAAAAAATCCTTACTATTGGTAAAAAACTATATCAATAACCAATTAAATAAGGGAAAATTATTTTTCTAGTAAATAACATGAAATAAAAATTTTATGATGAAATATATTAGTGGTAAGGTCATAAAACATAAAAATAAAACATGGTGTATAACATGTAACATGTCTCAAAGAATCAGAATTGAGACCAAGAAAACCCCTGCTGCTTGAGTAACACATTAATCCAAAAACCTTGAATGATAGGGCTTATAATTGAACATAAAACACCAAGATTAAAATATAATAAATTATATGATATCTAAAATTGGTATTATATAACCACATAAATGAAATTAACCACCTAATTCTATGCATGTCTTAAAGAGATGAATTTGAGATGAAAACCCTTACCCCTTTGTATCTTTTGGATTAGAAACCCATGAGAGTTAAATATTAAATGTATATATATACCATTAAATAAAATAGATTCATGATAAAATATATTAAATTACCAGCATGAAAACTATAATAGACTCACATTTTTCGATGTATGAGATGCTTAAGTTTATAAAAGTATCCCTTCCTCTATTGTTCCACCTCCAATTTTAGAGTTGAGAAGGATGTATTTTAGTGGAAAGTGTTCAATAACATTAGGTTTTAATGGAGGTTTGAGGCTTGTCCTTTGGGTATCTTGAAAATAGCCACCAGCTAGCCGATGGAATCCATCATCCAACTGATGGGGTTCTAGTAGGTCTGTTGGATATAATAAAGCTCACTAGCTAGCCCAAAAGTTGCATCGGGTAACTAGTATTACCAATAAGGGGGTACATTAAATACAAACCATTTAGTTTAATTGTACATGTTTCTCTACTTAATTTTATACAAAAAATGAACCCCAAGGTCCTATTCAAAATTCGAGAGATAACCTCTTGATTCTTGGTCCTCCTATTCATCTCCCCTTAGCTCTTCTTCATTGGAACAATCAAGAAAAGATTAATCAATTATATTTCTCAAGATATTTGAAAAATACTATATCATTATTATGATATAATAATATAACTATGATGGAATAATTTCATGGAATTATTAATATATAAAGTGTGTTTCAAAAAGTTGAACATTGATCACTTATAAAAAGGGGTCCCTGACACACTTTAAAAAAATACACCTCACATTAGAAATTAACTTGATAATTAGAAAAAACATATCCTCTACTATAATTAACTTAGACTCTCTTAATACCTTTGTGATACAATGTTAGGATAATACCTTCAATTCCAATGAGTTTTCAAAGGAAAAATCAAGTCTCTCATGTAAGTATTATCTCATTCTTATGCTTTTATCCTTAATATTACTCTTAAAAATATCTTATATCCATAAAAATATAATGACATCAGTATCATAAATATACTAAAATTTTATTATATAAATGAAATAAACATTATATATTCCTCTTCATCTTCTATAAAAAATAAAAGCGTTGTTGGTGTGTTACACGAACTACCACCTCCAAAAACACTACTACAAATACCCCTTTTATTAGTGCTAAAACCCCCTTTTATCAGCGCTAGAAAAGCGCTGTTAAAGCTAGAGAAGATAGGGGGGGGGTCCCCTTTATCAGCGCTTCAAAAAGCACTGATAAAAACACCTTTTATCAGTGCTAAAAAAAGCACTGATAAAAGGGGTCTTTTATCAGCGCTAAAACAAAGTGCTGATAAAAGGGTCATTTATCAGTGCTTCCATTATCAGAACTTTATTTTTAGCGCTGATAAAGGACGCCTTTTATCAGAACTTTTTTAAAAGCACTGATAAAAGTTAAAAAAATAAAAAAATTAAAAAATAAAAATAAAAATTAAAAAAAATTAAAAAAATCCTACAAATAGGGGGTCTTTCATAGTGCTTGAGCCCCCCCTTTTACAGTGCTTTTTCACCCCCCTCTAGCACCCCAAACACCCCCTCCACCCTTTATCAGTGCTAGATCCCATATTCCCCCATGCGCGCGTTCCCTTGCCTCCACCAGGTTTTGAACTCGAGACCTCCCCCTGCGCGCCTAAGCCCTTACCAATCCTCCATTTTGATTTGTTTTTCATTTCATGATATCTCAATATATATATATATATAGTTAATTTATTAGTATAGTAATATATATTTATATTTATATATATATAGTTATATTAATATATATGTATAGTTATATTAATATATATATCTATTTATATATATATATATAGTTATATTTATTCATAGAGTAATATATATTTATATTAATATATATACATATAGTTATATACATATATAGTTATATTAATATATATATATAGTTATATTAATATATATATTTATAGTGATATTGATATATATATTTATAGTGATATTAATATATATATTTATAGTAATATAAATATATATATATGTAGTTATATTAATATATATATAGTTTGATTAATATATATATATATATAGTTAGATTAATATATATGTATATAAATAATCATATATTTGTAATTTAAATAAAATGGATATTAGTTATTATTTAGATAAACCTAATATATTTTATATGTAAATATATTTTATTATTTATATTTATAATTAAATTTTTATGTGTGAATATATAAAAAATATGTATATATTTCTATATATTTGATTATAAATAGCAGTGCATTATAAAAAACTATAAAATTTAAAATACATAAGATCAATATGAATGTAATACCTTGGAATAAATTCAGTCCCCACCAAAAAAATCCAATATTACCCCCTTAAATGAAATTGAAAATACACAAAATGTTAAAAAATCGGGGTACTGTGACTAAAAACTCAGTTTTTGAGGACTTCTGGGACATTTTTTTGCCTCGAATAAACCTTGACGAAGGTCCCCCAAAGTCATAGCAACGTAGATCTCATCACAGTCTTCGATTTGATATGTGGAAGAGCTCAAATGGACACCCAGATCAAAAGTTATGGCTGTTTGAAGTTCGAGTTGAATTTTCAACATATTTTGGATCTTTTTTTTATTTTATTTTTTTAGTCTTAAAATTGTAATTAAATGAATATAACTCCTTAATAATTATCAAATTATTAATTAAAAATATTTTTTTAATTTTTTATAATCCATTTCCACTAAATATCTTATATATTAAGTTTAACTGTATATTTATACTTATCAAAAATATATTTAAAATTATATTTAAAAAATATATATTATATTTATATCAATATAACTATATCTATATATTTAAATATTAATATATATTTTTTAATTATTTTTTTGGAATTAGACCCTTTATCAGTGCTTTAAAAAAGAACTGATAAAGACCCCCATTTATCACTGCTAACGAAAAAGCACTGATAATGGGGGTACCTTTAATAGTGCTAAAAAAATAATTGTTAAAGGGAGTACCTTTATCAGTGATAAAAAAAGGGCTGATAAAGGGGTACATTTATCAGCTCTTTTTTAGCGCTGATAAAGGTACCCCCCTTTATCAGCGTTTTTTTGTTAGTGCTGATAAAAGTGTGGCGCTAGGAAATTTTTTTTATGGTAGTGAAAGTGACGTTTTCTATTTTTTAACACTAACATTCATGGATGATTAAAAGGATATAATAGATGAATAAATGTTATATATATAATATAAATATTATTCTGAAATTTTAAATTATAATTCACATTATTTCCCACTCATTCATTGAGAAATGGAAACATTAATCGTGCGTATGTGCGAACTATCACCTCCACAAGAAATATTTTTCATTTTTCATCAACACATATAAGAGATGGGTTAATTAATATATTAAATAAAAAAATTATTTCTGTTAAATTTATAATTTTATATATTCTGTGAAACTATTTTATAATTATTTCTACCATGGTTGTTATATATATGCATTACAGATAAACCGACTAAATAACCTCATGTAACCAACATCAGCAAGAGAAACATATAATAAATAAATAAAATATGATTATAAATGGTATATATTAAATTAAATAAATAATAATAAGGTTACTAGGAGGGTATATAATAAAGTTAACACGGTTATTCTTGATGTTAAGCATGTGCGTAAAATAAATCTGGAACAAGGTAAGAGTTTTTGTCTCAATTTCTATTCATTGATACGTGTTTTAATATTATAAAAAAATGTCTAATTTACATTGTGTACATAATTACCAAGAATTATTATTATATTACTCAAATATTTAATTCATGGTTTTTATTTAACTATATTATTTTCAATATTCTTATTACTTTTGATTAAAAATTCACTGAAGTCATAAGAAATTTCATCTCAAATTTCTCTCTTGGGACTTGTTTTGTATTAGGCACCTAATTTCCTATATGTGGTGTATATATAATAAATATGTGAGATTTAATATCCTAAAAATATTTTATTCATGGTTTTTTAATTTCAAAAACAAAACCTCTCATTCAAGGGGTTGATTAAAGTGTTAGCCAAGTCGTAGGGGTATTCTTGCTCTCAGTTCCGATTCTTTGAGAAATGTTACCTATTATACACCATGATTTATATATATGTAGTATTAACTACCAATGGATATATTTTTATCATACAATTTTTATTTCATGGGAATTACCAGCCAAAACATGTTCCCTTATTCAATTGGGAATCAATACATTTGTTTCCCCAATAGTAAAGATTTTTGGTAATTGAAATCTTATCCTTTGAGTTATAATGTTTTTTACGTTATATTTTTCTACCATGATTAGGTTCAACCTTCCCAATATTTCATTATATGGTAATTTCTTATCATCTATGGTAAAATAATATTTTAATAGAAATAATTATTTATTATTTTTTACACTGTGGGTTTTGAACAAATGTAATTTCAATCATTAAAAATTCCATTTTCAAGGATCAATTTTAGATCCAAAATTTCATAAAGAAAACTTATTTAATTATCAAGGATTAATTATTAGATAATATTTTAAAATCAAATGTTTTTAATAATTTCTCACTTCACCTTTTGAAAATTAATTTTATAAGTGACTCATAATATCCTCTTTTACATCAATATTAGAAATGTCCTCAAAATTCACTTTTATGTATTCAATTCCATTTTTAAAAAGTTTCTACCAAATATGTTTTATGTTTTATGATTTATCCTCTAATATATATATATATATATATATATATATAATCATTTGGGAGAAATAAACTCATGATACCAAAAAATACAATTCATAATCCCTTCACGGGTGGTATTATTCAAGAAATCTTTTACAAGGTTGTTTTTCAACTATGAAAACATCCTTATATGTTTACTTTGTTAGTCTAGGTATATGATTTTTTGAACCCATCCACCTTATTCCCATGGATTTATTATGATCATGTTTTTCAAGTACTTAAATATCCAGATACTCAATTCTCTACAAGGTATGACTGTTACATTTTACATAATTCGGATTGGATGATGTTCACTTAGAGAAAATGTTATTCTATAAAAATTGTAAAAATTATTATAATATTGTATGTTGTTATTGAAATATAGATGATTATTATAAATTTTACTATATAATGTTTAACCATAAACCTTCTTCCTTCAGATGACTTATGATTCCCCCATATAACTTATTATAATGTTATCTATTTTATTAACATGGGGGAAATTACATGAATTCCATATATTATTATTCCAATATGGAAGATTATTGGAATGATTAATATATAATTTTTGACCATAAAAATTATTTCTCTAGATGGTTCATGATCATTTAATCCATTTTATTTGAAGAGGGAGAAGTATTTAGATTCTTAGTGATTATTGAATATTAGTGCATGTCAAATATGTATTGATATTTCATATTCTTCATTATATAGATAACTATGTATTTATTAATGAAAGGTTTCCTTAGAGAATTGTATGAAAGGTCTTTATGACTCGTATAGTTCATGAATTGGATTTAATCACGTGCTGGGTGGGGCCTCAAATCACATATCCCCTTGATACATTGACATGTCTCATAATACAATACATGTTTTGGTATTTAGTGTATGTATTCCCAATTCAGTAATATGTTTTGACTATGGTTTTAGTGATAAGTAAAGCATCTTGGAATAAGGCCATGATAGTAGGTTTCTAATGTCTAACATTATACTCTCTCTAAGTATGAGATTAATATTTTTGATATCCTTGTTTTCATTAAAAGTCATGGCTATATCATGCCTTTAGTTTAAAGTTAATTATGGATTCATGTTGCTAACATATTACTGTAATAATATTTATTCCATGTTTATTCCATGATTTATTTAGTTATATTTTTTTTCACTTATTAAGCATTTTTGGTCACCCCATCTTATATTTCCATGTCCCCAGGTTACGAAAAATAGTACACGTTTTGTGATTAGAAGGATAACATGTGTGGAAGAATTTTTGAGAGATATTTAAAAATCATTATGGATTAATTAGTTTTGTATATAGTGTTAAAAATGACTTATTTATACAAAGAACTCGGTATTTGTTAGTTTATTATATTTCCTAATTCTCTAAATATCTAAACCAGAAATGATCCTCGACATGCAAGTGATGAAATTAATCATTATTTATTTAATAATTAAGGATAGCTATATAAAGGATTTTATAGATGGTGTCAAAATAAGTATACGAGGTATGTACTTATGGAATTTTATCCAGGGGTTCATGTATAAGGCATCATATTTGTAAAGGAAAATATATTTAGAAACATAAAAGTGCTTTTGATGACATTTTAAACATTAATGTAAAACCAGATATTACAGGTCACTTCCCAAAGTATATTTCAATAATTCAATTAAAATATCATAAAAAACCATAACTTTAAAAGTAATATAAAATAATGGATCCTTGAGAATGAAATAATGTTTTTTTAGGAAATATGGATCTATAACATTTGATTATGAAAATGAAAATTTTAATATGTGAAATTAACTTGGTTGAATACCCACATTAAAAAAAGAGTAATAAAATAATATTTTTATTAATAAATTTTTTTTCTAAATAATATCATAGAATACCATATAATAAAATAATAGTATATGAGAACACAATCATGGAAGAACAATTTTTATGACAAATCATTATTACTCAAAGGAGAGGATTTGAGTAACAAAAAATCCTTACTACGGGGAAACAACTATATCAATATCCATTTGAATAAGGGAACCTGATTTGGCTAGTAAATCCCATGAAATAAATATTTTATGATAAAAATATATAATTGGAAAGTTCATAAAACAAACAAAGAGAACATGGTGTATAACATGTAACATGACTTAAAGAATCAGAATTGAGACCAAGAAAACCCTTGGCGCTTGAGTAACACTTTAATCTGAAACCATTGAATGATAGGGATTATAATTGAACATAAGATAACATGATTAAAATATAATTAATTATATGATATCTCAAATAGGTAGTATATACACCACATAAATGAAATTAACTTCATAATTCTATACATGTCTTAAAGAGAGGAATTTGATATGAAAACCCTTACCCCTTGGTATCTTTTGGATCAGAAACCCATGAGAGTTTAAATATGAAATGTATATATATAACATTAAAAAAAATGGATTCATGATAAAATATATCAAATTAAAACTATAAACACTATAACATGCTTATTTTTTTGATGTATGAGATGATTAAGTTTATAAAATTATCCCTTCCACTATTATTCCACCTCTAATTTAAGAGTTTAGAAGAATGGATTTTAGTGGAAATTGTTCCGGAACCTGAGGTTTTAATGAAGGTTTGAGGCCTATCCTTTGAGTAGCTAGGAAATAGACAAAAGCTAGCTGGTGGAACACATCATCCAATAGACGGGGTTCTAGTATGTCTGTTGAATATAATATAGAAGACTAGATTTACCATTAGTCCCACTGGTTAACTGGTGTTCCCAATTAGGGGGTTCATTAAATACAACCCTTGGATTTTAATTCAACATGATTTTCCACTTAATTTTATAAAAAAATCTGAACCCTAAGGGCCTATTCCAAATTTGAGAGCTCACCTCTTGATTCTTGGTCCTCCCATTCATCTATTCTTAGCTCTCCTTCATGGTAAAAATCCAGAAAAGCTTAATAGATTATATTACCATAGATATTTGAAAAATTATAGTTCCTTATTATGATATAATCATTTAACTATTATGTAATAGTGTTGCGGAATTATTAATATATAAAAGGTGTTTCCAAAAGTTGAACATTACTCTATTATAAAAGGGGGCCATTTAAACCCTTTAAAAAATTAACCCCCATTAGAAATTACATTGATAATCAGAAAAAATAACCTATACTATAATTAACTCAAACTATATTAAGCCCTTGGTTACACAATTTTAGGATAATACCTTCAATTCCAAGGTGTTTTCCAAGAAAATATTAAGTCTCCAATGTAAGTATTATCTCATTCTTATGCATTTATACTTAATATTAATCTTATAAATATCTTATATCCATGACAATATAATGATATCAATATCATAAATATACTAAAATTTAATTATTTTAATATAATAATCATTATATATTCCTCTCCATCTGCTATGAAAAATAAAAGCATTGTTGTTGTGATACGCGTAATGCCACCTCCACAAAGAGACCAATTATATTTTTAACACTACCATTAATGGATGATTAAAATAATTTAATAGATGAATAAATTATATATATATATCATATAAATATTATTCTGAAATTTGAAATTATAATTTACCTTATTTCCCCCTCATTCATTGAGAAATGGGAACATTAATCGTGCGTATGTGTAAACTATCACCTCCACAATAAATGAGTTTAATTTTTCATCACCACCCATCAAGGATAGGTTAATAAATATATTAAATATAAAAAATTATTTCTATTACATTATTAATTTTCTAGATACTATGAAACTATTTTATGATTCTTTCTACTATGGTCATTATAAATATTTATTACAGATAACCTGACTAAATAACCTCATGTAACCAACATAGGAATGAAAAATATATAACAAATAAATATAATATTATTATAAATGGTTGATATTATATCAAATGAATAAGAATAATGTTACTAAGAAGGTATATAATAATGTTGAATTTATTATTTTTTATGTTAATAGTGTACGTAGAATAAATCTGTAACATAGTAAGGGTTTTTATCTCAATTTCAATTCCTTGAGACATGCTTTAATATTATAAACTAATTTCTAATTTCCATTTTTTAAAAAGTTACCAAGAATTTATATTATATTACTACATTATTTAATTCACGTTTTTTGTTGAACCATATGATTTTTAAGCTTCCAATTACTTTTTACTCAAAAATTACTCAACCCATAAGGGTTTTCATCTCAAATTTCACTCTTGAGACTTGTTTTGTTTTATGAACATAATTTCCTATATGTTGTGTATATATACTACCAATGTGAGATTTAATATTCTAAAATTATGTTATTCATGATTTTTTAAGTTCAATAAAAAAACCACTCTTTCAGGGGTTTGATTAAGGTGTTACCCAAGCCATATGGGTTTTCTTGGTATTATTTGAGATATGTTACATATTATACACCATGTTTTATATATATGTAGTATTCAATACCCATGTGTATATTTTATCATATAGTTCTTATTTTATGGGAATTACTAGCTAAGTCATGTTCCCTTATTCAAGTGTATATCGATACATTTGTTTCTCTAGCAGTAAAGATTTTTGGTAACTAAAATATTATCCTTTGAGTTATATTATTTTTTATTGAAAATATTTCTACCATGATTGGGTTATAACACTCCAATATTTTATTATATAGTAATTTATGATAATTTATTGGAATAAAATTTTTAAAAAGAAATAATTATTTATTACTTTTTTACAGTGTGGGTTTCGCACAAAGGTAATTTCAATCATTAAAAATGTCCTTTTAAAGGCTCAATTTTAGATCCACAATTCAAAAAAAATTAATTTTCAAGGATCAATTATTAGAGAATGTTTTAAAATTAAAAGTTTTCAATGAGTTTTCACTTCAACTTTTTAAAAATACTTTTAAAAGTGACCCATAATATCCTTTTTTACATTAGTGTTAAAACTATCTTCTAAATAATTTTTTAAGTCTTCACTTACATTTTTAAAAGGTTTCTCCCAAATATGGTTTTAATTTTAGGATTTATCATTTAATATATATATATATATATGTATATTTTATCATTTGGAAGAAATTAAATCATGATACTGAAAAATAAAATTCATGATCCCTTCATGTGTGGTATCGTTCAAGAATTATTTTAAAAGGTTATTTTTCATTTATATAAAAATCCTTATAGGTTTTATTTTTTTACATTGGGTATATGATTTTCTCAACCCATCCAAATTATTCACATGGATTTTTGATGATCATGTTTTTCAATTATTGACATAGCCATATACTCATTTCTCTATAAGGTGTGACCATCACATTTTACATAATTCTGATTAGATGATGTTCACATAGATTTAATTTTATTATATTAATAGTGTAAAAATTATTAGAATATTGTATGTTTTTATTAAAATATAGATAATTATTGGAAATTTGAATATATAATGTTTAACCGTACACCTTATTCCTTCAAATGACTTATGATTATGTTATATATATTTTTGACATGGAGGAAAGTATTGGAATTCCATATATTTTTATTCCAATATTGAAGATTATTGGAAAGATCAATATTTAATGTTTGACCATCCAAATTATTTCTATAGATGGGTCATGATCATGTAATCCCTTTTATTTGAATAGAGAGATGTATTGAAATTCTTAGTGATCATTGACTGCTATCACATGTCAACTATGTATTAATTTTTCATATTCTTCATTATATGGATAACTACATATTTATTAAGGAAATGTTTCCTTAGGTAATGGCATGAAAGGTCTTGATGACTATTATAATGAATGCATTGGACTTAATTAGGTAATGGGTGGGGCCTGAAATCATATATCCTCAAGATTCATTGACATGTCTTATAATACAATATAGGTTTGGGTATTTAGTGTATGTATTACCAATTTAGCAATATGTTTTGACTATGGTCTCAATCATAAGTAAAGCGTCCTGGAATAAGGATTGGTAGTAAGTTTCTGATGTCTAACATTATTCTTTCTCTTAGTATGAGATCCATATTTTTGATATCCATGTCTTAATTAAAATTCATGGTTATATTATGCTTTTAGTTAAAGTTGACTATGAATTCATGTTGGTTACATATTATTTCCATAACATTTATGCCATGTTTATGACATGATTTATTTAGTTATATGTTTTCTCTTATTGATCATTTTAGGTCACCCCATCTTATGGTTCCATGTCCCTAGGTTACAAAGAAAAGTAGTACACATGTCGTGATTGTAAGGATATAATGTGTGGAATAATTTTTGATATATATTTAAGAATCACTGTGGATTATTTAGTTTTTTATATAGTGTTAAAAAATGACTCATTGATACAAAGAACATGGGATTTTTTTGTTTATTATGTATCCAAATTATATATTTCTCTAACCCATAAAAGTTCATTGAGATGTAAGAGATGAAATTAGTAATTATTTATTTTCTAATTAAAGATACACTACCACAAAATAGGGCAAGGGAAGCACTGCCCTTTATTAGTGCTAAATAGAAAGAACTGATAAAGGGGTGTGACTTTATCAGTGCTAGATAAAAGAACTGATAAAGCTTACCTTTATTAGCGTTAAAACAAGCACTGATAAAGGTGTACCCTTTAAAAATGCTTTTTTTAGCGCTGATAAAGGTTACATTAAAAAATTATAAGAATATAATTTTATTAACATATATTAACAATTATATACCAATATTTATAAATATATACTATTTATAGTTATAATTATTAATATATATATATATATATATATTTATCCTATATATCATTTAAATAAATATATAATAATATAAATAAATTATTAAAATTTTACTTTTATAAAATAAGAATTTATTAGCGCTATGAGTTTAACACTGATAAATATCTATTTTATCAGCGCCTTTTTAGCACTGATAAAGAGGTACCTTTATCAATGCTAAAAAGGTGTTGATAAAACATTCCTTTATCAGTGCTATAATTTTAGCACTGATAAAGAGGTACTTTATCAATGCTTTTTTAGAACCGATAAAGGTCTATCTTTATTAGTGCTAAAAAAGTGCTGATAAAGGTATGTTTTATCATCGCTTTTATTTTAGTGATGATAAAACATACCTTTATCAATGATTTTAACTAGTGCTGATAAAGGTTCCATCGGTTTTTATAAAAGAACCCTAACATGACCCTCCTCTCTTGCACCCATTCAAGCTTTCGCAGAAGTTGAACCCAAACCCTCTTCCACCGTGACCCCTCCCCCCCTCCTCCTCCTCTGCATCTGCCACTGACTTTTCCTCTTCCTCTGCTACGACCTTCCTCCTCCTCTTCCACCACTACCTATGCCACCACTACCTCCGCCGCCACTGCCTCCTCCGCCTCTGCCTCCTCCACCGCTACCTCCACCACCCCTACCTCCTCCACTGTGATCCCTCCTCCTCTATGAGTGGTGACCACCTATTAAGTAAGATATACTCACAAAATTTATGTTTCTTATTTTGATGTATTCATATTTTCATATATATGATCCTGTTTAGAGAATGAAACTTGATTAATAGATTTCACAGAACATTAATATTTGATTTGTGTTTGATCTTATAGATTCATATGGATTACTTGTGTGATGATACCAAGGTTTGTCTATGGAAAACTTTTAGGTGTTATCTAATATCACAAACTTCATATAGAAATAATTAGTTTAATTTTCTTCCACATGGGTGATATATATGTTTGTTATATCTTTTTGTTTCTAGTAAATGGTTTATATTCTTATTTTGAATTATGGATATTTTTTTATGTATACATATAAATAATATCTATATTATTGCCTTGGTAAAACATATTACTATGATGTACATGTTACTCCCATAGTGGAAAGGTTTATTGCACTATTAGAAAATACTATTTTTGAATGGATTATGCTGGTTTCCTAGAAATACTTTATAAAAAAATAATTAGATTTAATAGAAGGTAAACCATTTACCAAAATTTTATATCCAAACAAGAAACATTTATGATATCCTTTGGTGATTATGAAGTATAATTGAGGTGTTGTAGTAGTCTGGTTCATGTTAATGGGTGATTTGGTTTAGTTCATTACAAAAATGGTATAATATCCCATTTAGGGTAGTTGGGTTTAGGACTATCCAAGTGATAAGATTGTAAATAGTAAGGTTGTTACCCATATATTTACTTCAACAATATAATTATAATAAAATTTTGAGTTATCAGTGTTAGTATAGGTTTAATTTGATCTCCTTTTGTAATCATTTTGAACTTATATATATTTCATTAACTCTCATGCATATTTTGCAGGTGCCTATAGGTAGAAATATATAATACAACATGAAATATTTTAAGTTTGTATGTGTTTATTTAATTTTCTATCTGAATACAAGAAGAATTTATATTAACTAAAAAAATGAAATAATATATACTTTTTTTAATATTATTTATTAGTGTTGATTAGGTTTTATATACATATTCAATTGATTCATTTGATTTATAAATTCAATTTATTATCATGGTTACCTAGATCCTTCAAGCTATATTACAATTATATTTTTAAAATTTTGAAAGATATTTTTAACAATATGAATTTATTTGAAAAAGGGTATAAATGAGAGAGTAGTGGGATATGCTCTGACTATAACTATATTGTTTCAAAATTTCTAAATAGCCTATTCATTGAAGACAAAATTAATACAACTCACTACATAAATGCAGAGTAATACACCATAATTATCACCTATATATATATAGTAAGGGGTGTATAATTATAAGACACCTTGAAGGGATGTTGTTGGTCTATAATATTATAAGGGCTTTCTTAATTACATTAGGACATAGGGAAAGGGGAACCATTGTGGGAACCCACGATTTTAAAAGTTTTTATTTATTTCTAGTTTCATCGTAATTAAACATTTTGCGTAAATGTTTTTCCATCATGAAGCTGGTAATGGATTGATTACCTATATTAAATATTTATGATTATGAATACCTTAGAGAAATATTGGGTTCAACAACTAACTCTTATATATAAAAGGGAATCTTGTTGAGAGTGGGATTTCCTGAATGACACTACGAATGATCACGAAATTACTTATAAAATATTTCATCAGTTATTCATTTTTAATATTTTCCTGGGAACTATACATCTGGTAAAGGCTTATGAGATTATAGATATTTGGTAGGGAAAGATGATAGTGATGGAGTGTAGGGATAAATTCATTGATTTACACTTTTTTAAATCCAAACTTTAGTGGATATGAATAATTAAAATATTGGAATTTATAAATATTTTTAAAGAAACCTTAATAGTCCCATATATTATTATTAAATTTTTACATTCTCTGGAGTGGGGTGACATGGGTGTTGTGTGCTAATTATATCATGTTGAGTACATGGTTTGTATTGATTATCCTACATAAAATATTTATCATCTCTATATGAAAATTTTAAATCTCCCTTAGAACCCTTATAGGTATAACATACAAGTTCTCATTTTATGTTATCCTTTCAGTTAGAAATCTTCTCTATCGCGTGCCTCTCCTCTTCCACGAACGCATCTCTGACGCACACTGAATGACACCTTCATGGTGAGTTTTCTATTCTTACTCATTGTTTTCCTCTTACTGACATGTTATTACTATTTGATATTTATGGTTATAATGTGATATGTACTGGCTAAACGCCCTGCTGAAAATCGTGGATGTTGGTGGTCCTTGTCTACGCACTAAATTAATTGCATGTTGGTTGGTTCCTGCTGAACATTTGAATATAAAAATTGGTAATTTACATGTACTTGACTAATTAATTAACACCCCTGGATGATAAAACTTTTGTGATAACCCCTGAATTAACAAACATAATTGAATAAGGGATGCTTTTTAAAATCTGAAATTATGATTTTTTTTTGGTTTGTATGGTGTTGCGATTGTGAGAAAAATTGTGTGTTTGTATGGTGTTGCTGTTTTTGGCATGATTTATATGCCATTTTGTTCCATGTTGTAGTTCTTCCACCACTGAATATCACTCCAAACATTACCCATTTCAATGGAACCACCACTTTTTTACTAGTGCAATTCTACCGAACCTTAGAAAACCACTTCACTAGAGGACTCTATGAGACACTTTATGGATACCCTAGTCAAATATCTATAAAAACACATGTAATGAATCTTTCCACCCACAATCACTCTATTGAAAATCCTACCATCTATTAGTTTATTACCATAGTTCTTGACTAGAGACATTATGTTTCTAGAGAAACACTAAAAAACCGGTTTAAAACAATGCATATAGATCACATGTGGGATACTAAAGCATTCTAGTAAAAGGGATTATCATAGCCTTTTGAACATATTTTGTGTAATTATTTTGTTAAATATTAATATTACTCTATCAAATAGGATGAATATGAATAAATAATGTATGAATGCGAATCGATTGACAATAGAGTATGAATATGGCGTGAAAGAGTTTATCAAGTTTGCAAAAGATCATGCATCCGACCCTTATCAAATCTTTTGTTCGTGTTTACATTATTGTTATTCAAGACAAATTAGTCCAGAGAAGTTAGAAGAACACTTGATTTGTCATGGAATAGATCGAAGTTATACATGTTGGAATAGACATGGGAGAAAATTAATATAGGTAGTGGGTCAGATAACATGGTGTTTTATGGATCATCTAATATTATTACAAGCGTGAACAATGAAGAAAATCATATAGAGGATGCGATTATAGATGTGAATGATGATGAAGATCGTATTGAAGAAATGAAAAGGATAGTTGAAGATGAACTTCGTGATTACCCAAAATTATTTGAGAAGTTAAAGAGTTGTGAAAAAATGCCACTGTATTCTAGTTGCACTAAATATACAACATTCTTAGCCATACTAAAGCTGTATAATTTGAAATCAGGAAATGGGTGGAGTGACACCAGTTTTACAAAACTACTTGCTCTCATGAATGACATGCTCCCAGAAGATAATGAGATCCCAAGCCAAACATACGATTCCAAACGAATGATATGCTTGATGGGTATAATCTCCGAAAGAATACACGCATGTATGAATGACTGTATATTGTTTCACAAGGACCAAAAATAACTTACAGAATTCCCAAAATGTGGTTCTTCTCGATACAAGAAAGATGAATCCAGTCCTATGAAATTTTTATGGTACTTTAAAATCATTCATAGGTTTAGGAACTTATATGGAAGTGAGGATATTGCAGGACAATTGACATGGAATGAAAATAAAGGAATTAAATATGGGAAACTACATCACCCAACAGACTCTCCTCAGTGGAATAGGATTGATCATGAGTATCCTGAATTTGGAAATGAGGTAAGAAACCTTCGCCTTGCGTTATCTACAGATGGGGTGAATAATTTTGGTTTTCAAGGAAGCAGTCACAATACATGTCCAGTTATTTTAGTAAATTATAACTTACCACCATGGTTATACATGAAATGAAAATATATCATGTTATCTATGCTTATATCAGGACCAAAATAACCGGGTAATGATATTGATATTTATTTGGATCCATTGATCGAGGATTTGAAATTATTGTGGGATTCCGGTGTTACGTTGTATGATGCTTACAAAAATTAAGATTTCACTTTGAAATCTATGTTTTAAGGAATGATAAATGAATTTCCTTATTATGGAAAATTTTCAAGATATAGTATTAATGGAACTCAAGGGTGTCCCGTTTGCGAACAAGGTACAAAATAAATTAGGGTGAAACATTCATCAAAAACTGTGTTTCTAGGACATCACAGATTTTATAACCTAACGACATAAGTACTGATCTTGGACGAAATCATTCAACAGAAGTTTAGAAGAATGTACAAAACCATCTCCACTAACAGGTAATAAATTGTTTGAGAAAGTAAAAGTTGTGGACACTACTTTTGGTAAACAGTTTTTGAAAAACCTTACAAAAACCGGTTGAAAAAATAGATCAGTTTTTTTTGAATTACCATATTAGAATTGTATATATGTCAGAAATTGTCTTGATGTTATGCATATTTAAAAAAATTTATGTTATAGTGTCATCAACATGTTGTCAAATGCACCTGAAAAAAATGATGGAATTAAGGCTAGATTGGACATGGTTGAGATGGAAATACAAGAAGAGTTGGCACCAGTGAAGGGAAAAAAACAAACATTTCTTCCTCCTGCTACTTACACTCATTCCAAGAAGGAGATATATCAGTTTTTCAACTTCTTGAATGATGTAAAGGTTCCAGAGGGGTATTCATCAAATATCAAGAACATCATGTCAATGAGCGATTTAAAATTAAAGGGTCTGAAATCACATGACTTCCATGTTTTGATGAAAGATCTAATTCCTATAGCTTTACATTGAATTTTTCCAAGAATGTACCCCATAAATTATTGAATCTATATTTCTTCTTCAAATATATATGCAGCAAAGTTATAGACCCAGAGAAATTACCAACCATGGAAAGAGAAATTGTCATCATATTATGTGAATTGGAAATGTTCATCCCACAGACATTCTTCAATATGATGGTTCATTTGATGGTTCATTTGGTGAGATAAATTTTACTATGTGGTCCTATAAATTATAGATGGATGTACCCCATTGAACTATATATGAAGATTTTGAAAGGGTTTTTCAAAAATTGAAGTTGGACAGAGGGTTTTATTGCGGATAAATATATTGTTGATTAATCCATTGAATTCTCTACCAAATACCTGTCTGGGGTGGAAAACATTGGCCTACCGAAATCTCATCACACTAGGCGGCTTGAGGGTGAAAGAATTTCTAGAAGAGAGGTTGTCACAATCAATATTATAGATCAGGAGCACGCCCACATTTATGTTTTTCATAACAGTTTCAATGTTGACCCATATGTTCAAACCCACTAAGAAATTCTTAGGCATTTGAATCCATTTAGGGATAAAAAATGGATATCAGATACACATAATCGATAGTTTATAGGATGGTTTCGAGACCATTTTTTTATAAGTTAGATGAAAATATGGACTCAATTTCAAAACAACTTCGATGGCTAGCCATAAGAGAAAGTGTGTATGTATTATCTTACAATGCTTAGGCAGTTAATGGTTATGCATTCTATACTAATGAACATGAAGAAGACATTACCATGAAGAATAGTGGAGTTACACTTGTGGCTGAAGTGGTGTATGTTTCCGATGCTAAGGAAATAAATAAAATTTATGGGAATATGTCATATTTTGGCATCATCAAACAAATATGGGAGTTGGATTATACAAAATTTCAAGTGCTGATTTTTCAATGTAAGTGGGTTGGTAACAGGAGTTCTGTTAAAATAGATGAATTGAGATTTGTGAAAGTTGATTTCAGTAAGAAAGGGGAGAAATAAAAACCATTTATAATGGCATCACAAGCAGTATAAATATTTTATGTTATAGATCCCGCAAATTGAAACTGGTCAATTGTTCTGTTATTGACCAAAACAACTGAAGGGTCAAATGAAAGTTCAACGGAGGATGACCCTTTCATTGGGACTTCACAATCATTTCACAGCGGTCCCAATGGAGACAACATTTTTTATGTCATAGGAGACCACAATGAAGAGATTTACATAGTCGATAGAGGGGTAAAATCTCTTCAGCCTTAAAAAAAAGTGAGTTTAATAATCAGGTTATTTGTTTATTTCAATATACATTGTGTTAAATTATGTTATTATTTGTTCACTTCTACTTTTATGAAATCTAAATTAAATGTTAAACCACTTCTGCAGATAATGACTTATGTACATACTAATTTTCCCAATCCTGAGTCACAACAGGTCTCTCAACCTACTGCTGCTAGTCCTAGTGGAGAGCAACAACACATTTCTCAACTTGTTTCTATTGGTCTGAGTGCTGAGGTACAATAGGTTTCTCAACCTGTTGCTGCTGGTCCCAGTGCTGAGGTAAAATAGGTTTCTTATCCTGTTGCTGCTAGTCCCAGTGCTGATGCTAGAGCTCCGGAGAAACATAATGATGATGCTTTTGAGGAAATTGTAGGAAATGAAACCCTGACGGTGCAAAAAAACAAGAGCACTGTAGTTTGATAGTGTTATCCAAAATCATTAAGGCAAAATAAAAAGGCATCAAATTTTAGATGGGATGGAATAAGTGAGGCCAACATGTTAACCCCAACAAAGCCATCTTTAGTAGCTACATTGGAATCATCACTGGGGAACACGTTCCAATTGATGTACAGTCTTGGAACCATGTTGTCACCAGGCTTAAGACACTAATGTGGGAAAAGATTATGATAACACTATGATATAATTTCTTTAATTTATTAAAATAAAATAAAATACTAAAACATTGACTTTATTTTCATCATCCATTGCAAAGTGCATTTATAGTAGATGCCTCACACAAGGAATATGTATTAAGAGTTTCAGGAAGGATTCATAGAGGCTTCCTCACAATTTTAATGAAATATCATCTTAAAGATGCTGAAGAGAAAATCAAGCCGTACCCACCTCCTCTTTATGCACACTTGATATCCTAAGGAGTGTGGGATGCATTTAGAAACCATCATGGGGAGCAGACTTTTCAGGTACATTTTGTGTGGTAATACATCATTTGATGTTGCTTGTATTCATCACTTTAATTGAATTTTTTTTATTTATGAAACAACAATTGAGTGCTGAAAATAAAGAACGGGCAACAAAACCAGCGTACCCCTACTGCAAATCAAAGATGGGGTACGCTTCACTTGAGAAAAATTGCTACGTCTTTTAAATCTACTATAATACTTTTATGTGACATAAAAAAAACACCATAACCATGTTTTTATGTTTATATACAAATTGATGAATTGAAATACAAAGCCATATCCATCCCACGCCATGTGCTATGGAAGGAGGATCATGCAAATAAAGAGGGGATATATGAAAACACACAAAAAATGTGGGAAAAATGTGTAAGTATGACATAATATAAATATTATTTTCTTTAAATCACTATTATATAAAAATGAATACTTATTTTTCTTTATTTTTTATCTGAAATAGTCAATAGAATCAAAAAAACCTATACCAGATGCAGTAAAACTTTCAGCGTCCTTGAAGAAGCCAGAACAGTATGGCCGTGTCAGAGGTGCAGGTTTTGGGGTGACACCCCAATCATATTTTCAGAAACAAAAACAAGTGGAGGATCAAACTGAGGAAATGAAAAAGTTGAAAGAAAAATTATATATTTTCAAGAAGAATTAAAATACCAAAGAGTGATGATTGAAATTTTGATAGGGGAGAGACAAAGAGAAGAAACAACTCAACAATAACCCATGTGTGAAGATATCTCCCCACCCCCCACCAGCTTTGAGGCGAGCCATTCCCCTAAAAATACTGACTTAGCTGAGATAATCAATGTTTTAATAGTTTTTTTTATAAAATGTAAATCACATAGACAATGATACCTTTTCTCTACTAATATTCTACATGGTGAAAATGGCAGTGATTTATATCTACCAACTCCCACCTATCACCTTGTAGCAAGGGATACAATGTTCAATATGTATAATGACATACTAAACAAAAAACAACTTACAATAGATCATGTCAGAGTGTCGATTAACGTAGTTAAAGAGTCGAGTGCTAAGCTACCCATTCCAAATAATGATGATAACATTCATATGATCGAACAAGATGTTCGAACATTCATCACATAACCATCAATTCTTGTAAAAAAACATGTCGACAAGGAGGTATCCATTTCCAATTTATTTTTCAAGATAAAAATTAAAAATCTAATGAAAAAAGGTCTAAAAAAATAAATGTTATTACAGAATGACAAAGAGAATGGGGTGAAAAGAAATATCATCTCAAAACTATCTCAAGGATCAAATAACCGATTGAAATGATCTACTGAGAGTAACTTCACCCCCACCTATTCTATATCCACATTTAATATCATTACAGGATCATGTGGATAAAAATTTGATAGATGATAATTCTCACATAGTTGATTTTGAAATAAATATGTATCGAGAAGGAAAATCAGATTTCATTAGGGATGAAAATGTAAATGAAATCCTCAAGTATGAACAGTTAGGTGCCTCAGTTGTAAATGTATACATGATGTATTTTTTCATGATTTGATTTTAAAAAAGGTGATATACTATGATAATTATGACTAAATACATTTCATATTTTTTGTAATAATATATATGAAAAAAAATTGAAGGTATTTTCCCATGAACAAAAATTTGGATTCGTTAGTCCTCACATCACCTCTTCAAAAGAAGAATTAAATTCTACTAAACAGGATGAAATAATGTTATCCATGCTCAAATCATTTGAAAATAGAAATAAAGATGACAGACTCTTTTTAATACCAATGATGCAGGGGTAAAACTCTACAATTTAATCATATCAACTATATTTTTATTTCTTTAATTACTTATTCATTTTTTTGTTTTTAGGAAGCATTGGATGCTGATTGCAGTCAATTTGGATACTCCAATGATTTATTTTCTGGATTCAATGAACGGATTTGCAACAAACTGACCATGCATGATGACGTTTGTCAATTTTAAATATACTATATCTAACATTTTAGAAATAAACATCTAGTTATATAATTTACATTATCTTTTAATGAGGTTTTTGTTATGATAGGGAAATGCATCAATATTGTCTACTTTATGGAATGAATCTAGGGCCTAAGGACAAGAATGCCTATAATATCTAAAAGTGGAAAACTATCCTCATATATATAATAATATTTCACTATCTAAACATATATCAAAACAAATTACTTATTTTTCTCGATGTTTCTGTAGTTTCCAAAACAAACAAATGGAAAGGATTGTGGTTATTATGTTTATAAATTTATGAAAGAGATTGTATTTCATCAACAAAATAGCATCCCTATAGAGGTATTTTCGAAAATAATTATGAGTTCATTTAAGATATCTATTAATCCTGTGTATTTATATTTTTTCATTACTACAATGTCTGTGACAAAAAATCATATTCAAAAGATGATATAGATGTGTTTAGAAATGAATGGTCAGCATACATGATGGAAGATTGTACACAAATAGGATGAAGGTGAATTCCTACTACTTATGTTATCCTTATAAAATCATTGATATCCCCCTTGTTTATACGTATTGAGAATATATGATAAACCTTTATTATGTTTTATATTCTTAGGTTATGAATAATGGTTTTAGAAATGATTTGTATTTCTAGTAAAGCATAACTTAATGAGAGACTCTTATGAACTAGTTCTGTATGTTTTTATGTTTACAAAATCACTAGACCTAAACTATTATTGCATGGATTATTTATATTCTATATTTTGGTCATTTATGCTGTTGTTTATACTGATTTAGTGTGTTGGAATAATATTGATTGTGAAACACTCACAAATTTAATAACTAAACTAAGGATTCTTCACTACTGTTGGTTAACTACCACTTAGAATAACATCTGATCTGAACTTTTGATCCGGCATCCCCATGATGCTCTAATCTGACACCATATCTATGATATCATCATTGAGAGTTCACTTTTCCTTCTCTTCCTGCACCCATTTACCAGGTAAATGGGTGCAGGAAGAGGAGGAAAATTGAAAGCTGAATGATGATATCATAGAGATGGTGTCCGATGATAGCATCACCCGGACGCCTGATCAGAAGTTCAAATCAGATGATATGGTAAGTAGTAGTTAACTAATAATCTTAAAGTGCACAGAGAATCATTAGTTTTGTTATTAGCTTATATCTAGACCAAAGAAACATTTTGTAATGATGAAAAGGTAATGTTATGATATAATATGTCTATTTTAACAAAAAATTATATAATGAAATGTTGATTTGATTTTCATTATTCCTTATAGGGTTCGTTTATTCTCAAAGATTTCTGTCCATGTGACATGCCTTTATAAGAAGAGAAACGACGCTGTGTCTACTCAATCACAGAGGTATTGGGAAATCTATTTCACCAGTGACTCAATATTTCATAGCTCTATGAGAACTCTTATATTTTTCTCTACTTCACATAAGCCTCTTCATGTGATCGTGTCACATAATCTCTTTTGTATGAATTATTTATGTGAACTGATCATGTGATCTCATCACATGATCAAATCACATAAAAAATCACATAATCAATTAAGGTAATTCAATTAATCCAGGATTCATGTATTCTTGTCTTATTTACAAGATTGTATAAAGCTTCAAGGGTCGTGTAATCGTATAAATCTCCCAGGTTCATTTGATCATGTGATCCTGTTATGGTCCATGAGTGGGGTGTCCAGGAGGGGAGGGATGGGGTGTGTCTAGAAGGGAGGGGGTTTCCAGAAGGGAGGGTGGGTGGGGGTGTCCACGAGTGGGGGGGGGGGGGGGTGTCCAGGAGGGGAGGGAGGTGTCCAAGAGGGAGGGAGTGTCTAGGAGGGAGGGGGTATCTAGGTGGGAGGGGGCCTCCAGGTAGGTGGGGGTGTCTAGGAAGGAGGGGTCCCTCTAGGGGGGAGGGAGGGGGTATCTAGGGGGGTGTCCATGAGTGGGGTGTCCAGTAGAGAAGGGAGGGGGTGTCCCAGATAGAGGGGATGTATAGGTAGAGATCCATTTAATTCCATTCAATACTGATAATATACAACAGGTAGATCACTCCAACATATTTTTTGTTTAGTGTTTTCCTTGATTTGTAGAACTGTATCTCTTCAAAAATCATGAAATTTGAGTGGGGGGTGTCCAGGGGGAGGGGGGGGGGGATGCCCAGGGGGTGGGAAGGGGGATATTAAGGGGGGATGTGTAGGGTGTGTGGGTGGGGGATGTCTAGGGAAAGGGAGGGGGATGCAGGGGGAGGGAGGGGGGTTGTCCAGGAGGAGGGAGGGGGGCTGCAGGTGGAGTGATGGGGGGGGGATATCCAGAGGTAGGGAGGGGGATTTCTAGGGGGAGGGGGGGGGGGGTTCTAGGAGTAAATATTATAGAAATATTACTGATGAAATATGTTTTTGTTGGAAGGAATAATTTCTGATCTAGAAGATTTGTGAGGACACTCTCAACTAAATCAATTTTGACCCTCAATCCTAACATGTGGATGAAATCAACAGAATGAGATGTTTTTTACTAGAAACTAAATTCTAGAAGATGTATCCCTACTAATTATATATATATATATATATATATATATCCATTCTCCCACTTTCCATAATATTGGCATCCACCAGTTGTTTCATAGGATCTCTATGTTTCTGATTTATGTATTTTTAAATTAAATTTTTGTTAATGTTATGTAAAATTTAATTCCTATTCCTCTGATATATTTTTTTGGTGTTTTTCCTTGATTTTTTGAATCGTATCCCTTCAAAAATCATGAAATTGGAGTGGGGTGGGGGGGGGGTGTCCAGGGAGTGGGATGTTCAGGGGGCTGTGTAGAGTGTGTGTGTGTGGGGGGGGGGGTGTCCAGGGAAAGGGAGGGGGGATGTAGGGGGAGGGGGAGTTGTCTAGGAGGAGGGAGGGTTCTATATGTGGAGTGGTGGTGGTGGTGGTGGGGGGGGGTGTTCAAGGGTAGGGAGGGGGCTGTCTGGGGGGGAGGGAGGGGGTTGTCTAGAAAGAGGGAGGGGGGATGCAGGTGGAGTGGTGGTGGGGGGTGTCTAGGGGTAGGGAGGGGGCTGTACAAGGGGTGGAGATGAGGATATATAGGGATAGGGAGTGGGATGTTTAGGGGGAGGGAGGGGTTTGTCCCAGAGGAGGGAGGGGGGGTGCAGGTGGAGTGGTGGTGGGGTGTCCAGGAGTAGGGAGGGGGTTGTCCAGGTGGAGGGAGGGGGGTTGTCTAGGAGGAGGGAGGGGGCTGCAGGTGGGGTGGGGGGTGTCCAGTGGTAGGGAGGGGGATGTCCCAGAGAAGGGAGGGGCCTCTCCATGGGGTAGGGAGTAGGGTTGTCCAGGAGGAGGGAGGGGGGATGTAGGTGGAGTGGTGGTGGTGGTGGAGGGTGTCTAAGGGTAGGGAGGGGGATGTCTAGGGGGAGGGAGGGGGGGGGGGGTGGTATAGGAGGAGGGAGGGGGATGTAAGTAGAGTGGTGGGTGGGTGTTCAGGGGTAGGGATGGGGCTGTACAGAGGGGCTGTCTCGAGGAGGGGAGGGGGGTGGTTAGCTAATCACATTAAAGAACTATAAGATCAAGAGAAAAGTGAACTGGTGTGATCATGGCCTATCTAATTGTGTAGGTTCTCATCAGGCCCACTCTAAAACTAAGAAACACATTCCTTCCATAACTTTAATGGGACCTTAGATATTTTATGAGGTCTTTGGAGAGGCATATGTGGTCAGGGTCTAAGCTGGGTTGGACCTGATGTTTGATGCAGACGCGCTAACATCATTCCCTTTGACATGATATGGGAGTGTACACTCTTAGAGGCTCCCAATATATGTATCTATTAGGTTTATAACCTATCTAGGATGGTGTTATCACTAGGAAAATGTTATTATTTATTCTAAAATTGAATACTCCTATGAAATTGAATACACCATCATGTATGTGTCATATTGTATAACCTGTGGAGATTCCTCCTTTTTTATTGTTAATAAATGAAACCTTTTGGATTCTATGTTGTTGTTGAGATTTCTTCCTCTTCTTTTCTCATCCATGTAATCTCCAAAAAACAATATTTATAAGTTAATGAATCATGTTGATTCTCTTCTAAAATATTAATTCAATCCAAGGAAATATGGACATGTAAAGGTTGTAACAGGTAATAATTGACATTTTATTAATGTATTCTTTAGTATTAATGTTTAATTTATTTCATTATTGTATTACTAATATAATATTTGTTTTCTTATATAGTTCATTTTTTTTCCTAAGTTCGAATGTTTTTTTCAATAACTAATACCACATACAACAATTTTTGAGAGGGGATCACCGATGCAAAAAGGATGAAAAATTCATGTTTGTAACTGTTTGATGGATAATTTTAATTGTAACCATATGAAAAATTGTTTGAAATGTATATAGTATTCATGGTTTTAAGTAAATGTATATAACATTGTTTGGGAAACTCTTTTGTGTGCTGTTTTGTTCTTATATGCTTTGTCTGGGTGTAGATGTTGTTTGTACTGTGTGTGCAGGTGCGGTCTCAGGTGTGCAGTATGTACTGTGTAGGTGCTGTACATGTGCTGGATTTTCTTAGGAAACTTGGCATTTATCAGCACTAATTAAGCGCTGATAAATATGTCATATATCAGCGCTCAAAATAGAACTGATAAAGACCCCCTTTATTAGTGATATTTTTAGCACTGATATATGACATATTTATCAACACTCAAAATACCACTGATAAAGGGTCACCTTTATCTATACTGAAAAATGTTCTGATAATGGTTCCCCATTATCCACACTAAAAAAGCACTGATAAAGGGGGAGCTTTATCAACACTTTTTTAGCATGGATAAAGGTGACCCTTTATCAGTGCTATTTTGAGCACTGATAAAGGGGACCTCCCCTTATCTTCACCGTGATAAAAAATGCTTTTCTAGTGCTGTTGAAGGCCAGTTTTAGTGCTTTTAAAAGCCCTTTTTGTAGTAGTGATAGTTATATACACAATTTTATTGATAGTGTCAAAAGAAGTATGTAAAGTATGTTCTTATGGAATCAGATCTAGGGGTGCATGTTTGAGGAATCAGATTTGTAAAGGGAAATATATGTGGATACATAAAAGTTCTTTTGATGACATTTTAAACATTTATATAAAACCAAATATTATAGGAGAACCCAATCATGGAAGAACAATTTTTATGACAAAGCATTATTACTCAAATGAGAGTATCCGAGTTAAAAAAAATTCTTACTATGAGGAAAGAATGATATCAATAGACACTTGAATAAGGGAACATGAAATGGATAGTAAATCCCATGAAATAAAAATTTTATGATGAAAATATATTAGTGGGAAGTTCATAGAACATACAAATAAAACATGGTGCATAACATGTAACATGTCTTAAATAATTAGAAATGAAACCATGAAAACCTTACCACTTGAACAACACTTTAATCCAAAACCATTGGATGATAGGGATTATAATTGAACATAAAATACCATGATTAAAATATAATCAATTATATGATATGAAAAACCTTACCCCCATAAAGAGATGAATTTGAGATGAGAACCCTTAACCCCTTGGTATCTTTTGGATAAGAAACCCATGAGAGTTTAAACAAGAAATGTATATATATACCATGAAATAAAAGGGATTCATGATAAGGTATATCAAATTACCAGTATAAACACTATTACATATTCACTTTTTTCAATGTACAAGATGATTAAGTTTATGAAATTATCCCTCCATATATTGTTCCACCTCTAATTTTGGAGTTTACAAGTATGGATTTTTTTGGAATGTGTTCAGGAACCTAAGGTTGGAATGAAGGTTTGAGGTCTGACCTTTGGGTAGCTGAAAAATAGCCATCAGCTTTCCGGTGGAACCCATCATCCAACCAGTGGGGTTCTAGTGGGTTTGTTGGATATAGTAGAGCTCACTAGACAACCCATGAGGCCCACAAAGTAACTGGTGTGCCCAATTAGGGGGGTAAATTAAATACACCCCATGTATTATAATTCCACATTATTTCCAATAAATCTTATACAAAAAATCTGAACCCTAAGGGATTATTCCAAATTTGAGATCTCACTTCTTGATTCTTGGTCCTCACATTCATCTCCGCGTATATCTAATTTATTGGAATAATCTAGAACAACTTAATCTATATTATCTATGTAGATATTTTCAAAATAATACTTCCTTATTATGATATAATCATCTTTTTTATGATGTAATAGTGTTACGAAATTATTAATATATAAAGGGTGTTTCTAAAAGTTGTACATTGCTCTTTTGTAAAAGGGGGTCACTTACACCCTTTAAAAAATACACCTCATATTAGAAATTACCTTGATAATCAGATCAAATATCATATACTAGAATTACCTCAAAATCTATTATTCCCTTGGTGATACAATGTTAGGCTAATACCTTCAATTCAAATGATTTTTCAAAGGAAGATCAAGTATCCAATGTAAGTATTATCTCATTATTATGATTCTATCATTAACATTCATCTTAAAAATATCTTATATCCATAACAATATAATGAAATAAATATCATAAATATAATAAAAATTTATTATATTAATGGAGTAACCATTATATATTCCTCTCCAACTGCTATGAAAAATAAATGGGTTGTTAGTGTGTTACGTGAACTACCACCTCCACAAGGTGACATCTTCTGTTTTTTTAAAACCACCATTCATGGATGATTAAAATGATGAAATAGATGAATAAATTATATATATATATATATATAATATAAATATGATTCTAAAATTTCAAATTATAATTTACCTTCTTTCCCACTCATTCATTGAGAAATAGAAACATTAATCGTGCGTACGTGTGAACTATCACCTCGACAAGAAATAAGTTTCATTTTTCATCATCAACCATAAAAGATGGGTTAATAAATATATTAATTATAAAAAATTATTTCTATTAATTATTAATGTTCTAGATACCATGAAACTATTTTATGATGCTTTCTACCATGGTCATTATATATAGGTATTACGGATAACCTCACTAAAGAACCTCATGTAACCAATATAGGCAAGAAAAAAATATATTAAACAAATATAATATGATTATAAATGACTCATGTTAAATTAAATAAATAATAATAAGGTTACTAAGAAGGTATATAAAAAAGTTATCATGGTTATTCTTGATGTTAAGCATGTGCCTAGAATAAATATGGAACAATGTAAGTGTTTTTGTCTCAATTTCTATTCATTGAGACATGTTTTAATATTATGAACCAATTTATAATTTCAATTGTGTATATAATTCCCAAGAATTTATATTTTATTTCCATATTATTTAATTCATGGTTTTTATTTAACCATATTATTTTCAAGATTCTAATTATTTTTGATTAAAAAATTACTCATGTCATAAGGGTTTTCATATCAAATTTATCTCTTGAGACTTGTTTTGTATTATGAAACTAATTCCTATATGTGATATATATATACTACCTATGTGAGATGTAATATCATAAAATTATATTATTCATGGATTTTGAAGTTCAATAACAAAACCACTCTTTCAAGGGTTTGATTACAGTGTTACCCAAGCCCTAGGGGTTTTCTTGGTCTCAGTTATGATTCTTTGAGACATGTTACATGTTATACACCATGTTTTATATGTATTTAGTATTAAATACCCATGGATTTATTTTTATCATATAATTTTTATTTCATGGGAATTACCAGCCAAATCATGTTCCCTTATTCAAGTGGCTATCGATACATTTATTTCCCCAGTAGTAAAGATTTTTGGTAACTGGAATCTTCTCCTTTGAGTTATAATGTTTTTTCTTGAACATTTTTATACCATGATTGGGTTATACCACCTGAATATTTTATTATATGATAATTTATGATCATCTATGGGAAAATAATGTTTTAATAGAAATAATTATTTTTTTATTTTTTACATTGTGGGTTTTGAACAAAGGTAATTTCAATTATTAAAAATGCCCTTTTCAAGGCTCAATTTTCGATCCACAATTCAAAAAAATATATTCATTTTCAAGTATCAGTTATTAGGGATTGTTTTAAAAGTAATGGTTTTCAATAACTTTACACTTAACCTTTTGAAAAATAATTTTAGAAGTGACCCATAATATCCTCTTATAGCAATGTTAAAACTATCTTCTAAATTCTCTTTTAAGTCTTCACTTACATTTTTAAAAGGTCTCTCTAAAATATAGTTTATGTTTTATAATTTATCCTATAAAATATATATATATATATATATATATTATAATTTGGGAAAAATAAATCTTGATACCAAAAAATACAAATAATGATCATTTCATGGGTGGTATCATTCAATAATAATTTTTCAATCTTGGTTTTCATCTATGTAAACTCTCTTCTAGGTTTCCTTTGTTGCATCGGGGATATGATTTTTTGAACCCATCCACCTTCTTATCATGGATTTCTTATGATAAAAATTTCCAAGTATTGAAATATCCATATACTAATTTCTCTATAAGGTGCGACCTTCACATTTTATATAATTTTGATTGGATTATGTTCACCTAGAAATAATGCTATTCTATTAACAGTTTAAAAATTATTGGAATTTTTTATTTTTTTATTGCAATACAGATGATTATTATCAAGTTGACTATATAATTTTTAACTATACACCTTCTTCCTCTGGATAAATTATGATCATGTTATCTATTTTATTGACATGGGGTAAAGTATTTGAATTCCATATACTGTTATTCCAATATGGAATATTATTGGAAATATTTTTATGTAATGTTTGACCATATAAATTATTTCTCTAGATGAGTCATGATCATGTAATCCTTTTTATTTGAATAGGGATAATTATTGGAATTCATAGTGATTATTGACTGTTAACACATGCCAACTATGTATTGATATTTCATATTATTCATTATATAGATAAATATGTATTTATTAAGGAAATGTTTCATTAGGTAATGGTATGAAAGTTCTTGATGACTCTTATAGTGAATACATTGGACTGAATTAGGTGAAGGGTGCATCCTGAAATCATATATCCCCTTAATTCATTAACATTTCTCATAATACAATAAATGTTTGGGTATTTAGTGTATGTATTACCAATTCAACAATATTTTTTTTAACCACTGTGTTGATGCTCCTTTCATCACAGAGTCTAAGGATTGGAAAAGGGGAATATCTTAGCTCAAAGTGATTCATCCTTTGATGAAAATATCAAAAAAATCGACAAAGGGATTAAAAAGGAGAACATTGCCCATAGGTCGCGCAAGTTCCCTCATAATCGCGCAAGTACACTTGCGCGACCTAAGTGATAACTGCCCGGGGTCTTCTCCTGCCTATAAATAGACCATGTGGGACCCCCATTCGGGGAGGAATTTATCCAGAAACTCAGATTTGAGCTCCCGTCGCCCTAGTCTCTTCTTAAAGCTTCCGGAACACTTCTAAGGTAATTTATTACCTAGAACGGAAGATCTAAAGAGGGGGAGGAAGGCCTAAGTGTTGAAACTCATCAACACTTGCGCGCCTAGGTGGACAGCCCTTAAGGGAAATGGCCACACTTGCGCACCGCCTTACTCCTTCAATAGAACCTACGCGCCCCTCTCCTGGAAGAACCTCAAGAGGATTCTAAAGGTCTTAACCAAAAGTCGATCAAGTATTTCCCTACTGGTTGAACACCGCGCAAGTACCCAACTTGTCGTGCAGGTATACCTGCGCGGCCAAGACTTGCGTGCCCATGCAGTACCTGTGCGCCTGCTAGGACTTGCGTGCCCCTACCTTTTTGGGTTCCCTTCTTTCCAATTTCACCCCTCTTATGACATTCCACCTCTCCTTTTCAATATTCATTCTTCAAGACACTCTTCAAATCCATTTATGGCATGATTTCTTGATTTGGCTTCCTTATCTGAAAGGAACTCTATGGAATATCTCTCAAAACATAGTGATTTACACATCTTTATGTCACTAAAGATTGAGATTTCATTCATTCAACCTAATTCTTTAAGATGAGAGAACTCAATTAACCTAGGACTCCTATTTAGGAGTAAGTCCCATTCATAATTCTTAACCTGGGCATCCTCCTTAGGAGTAAGCCCCCAGTCCCCTAATTTGGGCATCCTCCTCAGGAGTAAGCCCCAATTCTTAAAGTTCCCAAATCTGGGCATCCTCTTTAGGAGTAAGCCCCAGTCCTTAATTCCCTTGACCTGGGCCTCCTTTTCAGGATTAAGTCGCAGTCATAATTCTTAACCTGGGCATCCTCCTTAGGAGTAAGCCCCCAGTCCCCTAATTTGGGCATCCTCCTCACGAGTAAGCCCCAATTATTAAAGTTCCCAAATCTGGGCATCCTTCTTAGGAGTAAGCCCCAGTCCTTAATTCCCTTAATCTGGGCCTACTTTTCAAGAATAAGTCCCAGTCTCAAATTTCGGCATCCTCTTCAGGAATAAGCCCCAAGTCCCTTAATTTTTTTATGTTTCTTAACCTGGGCCTCCTTCTTAGGAGTAACCCCAGTCTTAATTTCTCTTAATCAATCCTAATTTACCCTTGATCTGGGATTCCTTATCAAGAGTAAAACCCAATCATCAATCCTCTCCTAATTTTGGGCCTCCTTTCCAGGAGTAAGTCCCAAGTTAGAGTATTAAAATCTCCATTAAGCACATATACCTTTATGGACCATGTTCTTGGATTTCTTCTCTGAAGTTAATCCTAATCTTCATCTATTTTGGGCAGTCATATATAAATAAGTCCCACATCATTTCTTATGATTGCATCTTTCATGGTCCAATTGTCTAATTTTTACCAATACCTCTTGTTTCTCACACCGAGCATGAATCATGTGAGCTTAGAGGGTAAAAGTAATTATGACATCCTTCTTTGAGTCATCAATCATAAACATCATACTCCCTTACTCGAACTACATGGATTATGATTCCTTTTCTAAACAAAGGATACGTAGGTAGCCCATCTGCGGGTTCGATCCCAACTCTAAAATAATCCATGTCCTTTTGAATGAAAATAAACTTCAAGTGCCCCACTGAATGGCTTTAAAACCATCTTGGTCGTCATAAATGACCAAGAGATTTCTATATAAATGTTCCGAAGTATTCCATTGACCAAGAATCTCTAATAAATACAGATGATTCTCTATCGATGAAGAACCTCGAATACACATAAAAGATTCTCTAAATTTCGTACATATTTTGTCATTGATTGTCAGATCTAAAGGAAAGCTCATTTTATACTTGGTAATGTAATAAGGATTCACGAACATAACTTAAATCTATAAAGAGAGTCCCATAATTGACAATAATTCACCTCAAAAAGGTGTGATGAGTTCGACCTCCCATCCTCTCGACCAATGAAAATTCCTAAGCCTCATTAGTCCACAAACTAATGAGCGCCTACCTTTGGAAAGTAGGTCCAAATGGATGTGGAATCATTGGATGTTTCCGGTTCTACGAACAAACCCGTTAGAAACTGATCGGAACGTTTGAACCTCCCATCAAGGAGGTCATCTCCGAATTCCGAGGGAAACAAAAAATGGTGAACCCGACGTGAATCCTTAACCAAGTTAAAATGATGTTTTACCTATTTGTTAGGCCCCTATTTAAAACTCAATGAGAGGGCCAACAAAAAAAAACAATCATTGACATATGTGCTCATCCAAGAGATGTATTAGCTGAATTTCTCTTGATTACACCTGTTATATCTAAGAAACTCTTTTCCAAGATCTTCTGCATTTCCATAATGGATTCTCTCAAGTTCACACCTATGAATACTACTACTGTAAATGCCACTACTGCTATTCCTGCTGGATCGTCATTCGCTCTGAGGATGACATCACCTACTCAGCGTCTTCAATGCTGGGTATCAAATGAACTGGTTAAGGAGTACTGTCAACATGGTACCATTCCAACTCTGGAGGCTACCCTCCAATCCCTCCAAGAGAACAACTCACACCGGTCGTCCGGACAACGAAAACCAGTGATCAAGAAGCAGGTGGTGCTGACTACCATCTCCAACCGTTTTTAGTCGTTATCCTTGGAACGTAATCACCATTCACTCCCTTATTCTGAGGAAGTGAATGAACAGGTCCCTCAGGGCCTTAATTCAAGAAGACAGGAGTCCTTCCTCAGGGCTCCCACCAACAATCACCGCCAGAATCGTGCAGCAGTGCGCCCTCAACATGATGAGGGTACCGACTCCAGGCGTTCGGCTCAGGTTCCTCGAACCCGAGCAGGCAAGACGAACCGCCAGAGGCGGAATCCGGTCAACAGTGAGCAGTTTCTCATCTCTGACATCTCCGGAGAAGCCCACCAACCTAACTTGGTGGCAAGCAATGAGAAGGCACACACACCTGCCCGTTTTAATTTTGCTGTCCAGCAGACTCATCTGGTAGCATCACTCTAATCCTACCAGGAAATTCCGGCGGAGTACTATAGGCAGGAACATACACCTATTTATACATAATCAGTTAGTCAGCAGGCTCATCTGACTACATATGATGGATCTCGTCAACCACATTTGGCGAAGTGCAATCAGCAGGCACATACACATGATAGTATTAATCAAGCCTACCAATAGTCTCGCTTGGTAGCATACGGAGAAGTCAGTCGGAATGCTCCGGCGACAAACAGGAGGTAGACTCAACTCTCTGCCCCCACACTTGAGTACTGTTAGGATTCACTGATAGGAAAAGGAGGACAGGAGCATGCACATACACCTACTCCAAGCACGGAATGGACATATATCCCCGTTCTGGCAGCTGAAGTCACCAAGCATATTTTATCAATGGTGAAAGAGAAAAAGAAAATTCCTGCTCATATTCTGGATGCTTGCCAGGATATTATAATAGCTTCAGCATTATCTCAAGGAAATAAACATAAATCTATCCCTACTAGTGGAGTGACACATAAACAATTCACTCCGGAACAGACACATACATCTGCTCCAGTCCAAGAGGGTTGTGGGGCATACTCCCCCATATCATACGAACAACCAAGTCAGGCACATACACCTGATTTGAGTGGAGATCATCAGCCTAACCTGGCCATATTTCCTGATCAGGCACATACACCTGCTCAGAGCAGCTACTTTCGTCAACAAGTGGTTTCCAAATCGAGTAAGAAGGCGTCTAAGAAAAAGACCTTCCCAGCACAGTCAGGAGATCAAGGGCCAATCTGTAACAAGGCCTTGCTCGATGTTGTATTTCTTGAATCCCTCAGACAGTTATCTATTGGAATTCAATATTCTACTCACTTGTTTCCCAATAATGGGAACATTAATTCCGAAGGTCTTCAACAGACACTTCCTCATGAAGGCTTGCTTCATGACAATTCGGTCAATCTTGAAGTTTCATCTTCAGATGAGAGCCACATGAACCCTATGTGTGGTCAGAAGATGAAGGAGAAAGAGATCTCATCTTTTGATATAACCCATTATGGTGGTCCTCCCCATGATGATGAATTTCACTGTGAAAGTCCTCTCTGTAGTAGTGATGCACATTGCCTAGAAAATGCTCCAGTGGACAATGTAGTTCCGAGAAATACCTCTTATCTTGAGGCACTTGCAAATGAAAAACCAGTCATGTCTGATGATTCATCAATAGCAGGTGAAATACTTTCTCAATCAGAAGATAGCCCAAGGTGTAGTTCATTCTCTGAACCACCACTAAGTCATGCATCTTCTAGTTTGATCAATGATTTCTCTACCAATCTTGTTGAATCTGATGAAGCAACAAGGAAACACCAACTCTGGTCAAAACAGGTAGAAGAATCTTCATTTAATGATAAAGAGGAAATGTTGAACATGAGAAAACAACTGGAAAAAGGTGAAGTAACAGTCATGTTTTGGCCTCTGGCTGACTCTCAGTATGACATTCCAAAGATGTTGACGGAAGATGGAATCCATGATATTCATCTCAACATATAGAAAACTCTTTGTCAATTGAAGAAGAAGGTATTATCTAATGATGAATATGAAAATCATCTTAAGATAATAGAAGGGTTACAATGTCAGATTGATTTGGCATCTCTATCAGTCTCTCGATATCTGAAGGCTGAAAAGTAGCAGAGATCCCTTCAACGTTCATGCCTTGGAGCACTAAGAAGATTGCATCAGTTAATTTCCAATTCCCCATCTGGTATTCATGTTAGAGGGTGGGGTGTTCATGGAGCACTACATTTCAAAGTGCTCTCCAGTCAGCAAAGCCCGTCGAAAATGGTCTCATGAAATGTTATTGCCCATGGCCGGCCACAGTCAATGGGATTTGTTTGTAATCAAAAGATTGCTCAAGAACATGATTCAACTAGTTCCTCTGAAAATCAAGCATACAGAGAACAAGTTGTTGAATTACTCCTACATCAAGCAAATGAGAATATTAAACAGGCCTCTCGTATGGAGCAAGCACATCATCAAGTGACAGAAGTGTCAGAAATCATCCAACGGTCTTTTGAACTAGGTGATAAAAGTGGATATAGGTTAATGCATCCAGCTAATTTCCGGACTAAGGTTCGCAAGATCAAGAGAGCTTTTAAGAATGTCTCAGACATAGCATGTCAAGAGCCACCCTAGCTTTCCAGACTGGGGACTCTTTTAAACCACCCCTTGGAATCAACAAATAAGTTTCGAGGAGTTGAGTGGGAACAACAGGAACAGCCCCAGTCCACCGGACTGGGGACTTTTTCAAATCATTAATCCCCTCCTTAGAGAACGTTGGTCTTTTCTCAATTGGGGAAGAATCCTCAAGAGGAACGAAGAGCCAAATTATCAGGAGATTCACTCCAAATTATGGTTCGTCAAGAAGTTCCTAAGGGATTGAATCAACAAAAGGCAATGTCTCATAAAAGACATGGAGGAAGACAATATCACAGAAATGCTGATAGAAGGGATGCGATGCATTATGCATCAATCAATGTCATCAATGCCGTTGTTGCTGATCCACCAGATGAGGCTCACTCAGGGGACCCAGATGAAGAAGTTCCTGCTCAAGAAGATGTACGCACTGAAACAAATGAATAAGGTGTGCATAAATGAAATCAAAGGATTACTTAGAACCTAGGTAATCCTTCGAGTAACCCACTTCCCCCTCTCCGAAAAGGGTCCAAAAAAGGGAGGGGAAAGAATCATGTTACATATCCTTCCTCTAGAGAAGGCCAATCGCTCCCACTGGAGAAAAGGTTTGCACAAAAGGAGGAAGAAATGAAGGAATTAAGGAGGTTGAATACAAAACTACTTCAGAGTAGTGTTCTTCTTAAGCGTGCTGGAGTCAGTCAGCCAAAGGAATTTATTGTAGCTACTAATATGGATCAGGAATATCCTCCTTTATCAGTACACCCTCACAGGTCTAATCCTACAGGTCAAGTACAATAATAGTTGACAGTGCTACCATCAGTTGCAGCACCAACCACCACATCTGTCCAAGATCTAGTCATTGCACCTACCCAAGACCAAGTTCAACCAGATGTTTCTCAAAAGTTAATAACTACCATTGAGTCATTAACAGCTCTGTTAGAAACTATAGAAGGGAAACGTGCACAGATTCAACCAGAAAATAAAGTTTACCCTGAATGGGTAGATTCAATCTCTTCTCCATCCAGTTTTGGAAACCCTGTATTCCCTACTTTCAATGGATTAGGTGACCTGAACAACATTTGACACATTACGTGTCTTGTTGTGATCCTATGATGGGAACTCCGGAGCAGAAAGAAGCAGTAAAACTTAGATTCTTTGTACGAACCTTGCAAGGACCAGCCTTTGTCTGGTATATAAGCTTGCAATCCCAGTCAATTACCGGATGGGAGGATATTCGAAAAAAATTCCTTCTTCACAGCTCAGCTTAACTTTTCCAAAGACTACAGTTTTCAATCTTACAAACTGTAAGAAAATGGAGAATGAAATATTCTTTGATTTCTTTTCTCGCTGGAAGGGATTAACATATTCCCTGAGCTTAGCACTCCCTCAAGAGGAACTGTTGCCAATCTGTGTGGAAAATCTGTGTGACGAATTATGCATGCTGTTGATTCCTGTGAAATACACAGGAGGGTTTTGAGACCTTACTTCAATCGCTCAGCAGATTGAAGATTCACTTATACAGGCTAAGGCTAAATCTCATGTAATTCCATCAGCTCCAGGAAGGATAATGGGTAAAGAAGAAACCGCTACAGTTATGCTTAAACAAGTGCCTGTACCTATTTCTACTTCAAAACCTTCATCTTCTCGAAGGGCTCCACCTCCTGAGCGCCAACAACAAAGGCCGTTTCATCTAGATGATCAAAGAGATCAAAGACAAAAACAATTTGAGGATTTGAAGAGAAAAACATAATCTTTCCGAAATGAACAAGTTCCTGGTTACTTCATTTTGGCTCTGGAAAATAATCTGGTTCAATTGCCAAGGCCTAAAAGGCCAAACAAAGAAGGAGATGAAGATCGTCCCAATTATTACCCCTTTCATCAAATGTTGGGGCATCCCATCCAGAAGTGTTTTGTCTTCAAATAACACTTGAAAAAGATGGTCGACTCGGGACAAGTCAAATTGAAAGGTTCTTCAACTCAGGTAGCTTGTGTTACTGCTACAGTTCCAGAGGAGGAAGGTGAATGGAAATAATTCAAAAGAAAAAATGCACAGAAGTATGATGATTGGATGGTCAGAAAAATGATCAATCGAACTCATGATATTTTGAGAACACAATTAAAGAAACCAATTGTGTCTTCTGCCATGAATGTTGCGGCAAAACCCTCTTCGTCAGAGGGAAAGTCCTCAAAGAAACAACATAATTCAAAGAAGAAAAAAGAATCAGAAGAAGATGAGTATGTGTCAAAGCCTAAGTTGTCTTTGACTCTGACAGACTTCATGCCATCTACTTCAAATCCACGGGCACCTCCCCACAAAACGGCACAACCTAAACATGCTAATCAGGCAGAGTCTTCATCAGACGAAGAGTTAATCTTCAGTTCTGTTAATATGATTCAATTAACATATCCATATGCCAGTCGCAGTTTCAATTTTGATGAGCCTTAATTCCTTGTATCAAACAAGGGAATCATAGGAAGTTCCATAGGTTGAAGATATAGGGGAAGACGTGGATCTTTCAGAAGCCACTACCCTAATTCTACCCCTGATAGAACTGTGTATGCAGAAGAAACTCGTGGTAGAGCCCTTCAGCGAGCTCAGCAAGAACAAGCAAGTTATTCTACCAATAGCAAATTCATTCCTGGCACAGTTATTTTGGAAGACCGATTGAAGGTTCCATCTTCTTCCTCTCAGCAAGTAAATGGATCTAATCGGTATAATCTTCCAAAACCAAGGATGTTGCCAACTCCTATCCCAATACAAGATGCATCAACTTCCAAAGCATCTGCTTCCAAGGTAACTGCTAAACCAAATATTCATGTTGGGAAACGCAGACCTCTGGATCAAAAGTATGATATATTGAAACACTTGGCCCAAGTACAAGCCAAGTTATCAATTCTGGATGCTTTGAATCTATCAAAAGATCTTCGGGAAGCACTCATCGAGGCTTTGTCAAGTCCTTAGGAGTTTGAAACTGAAATTGCTGCAGCTGAAGTCTATCACATAGAGAATAATCCTACAGAATTCCATGCAATAATATCTTTTACTAATAAATATGAAGATGATATTGTGAATGGGAATATCAGACCTTTGTATTTATCTGGAAAGGTCAATGGTGTAGACGTCCGAAGAGCTTTCATTGAAAATGGTTCAGGAGTCAACCTCATGACCATTCGTACACTTCATCGATTGGGCCTCACAAAATCTGATTTATCTCCTTCTACCATGATGTTACAAGGATATGATAAAAATGAACAAGAACCACTGTGTGAAGTTACACTCAGAACTCAGTTTGTAGATCTTGTATCCAATTCGGATTTCATGATTGTTGATCAAGACTCATCTTTCAACGTCTTTCTTGGAAGACCCTGGCTACATCAGCATGCAGATATCCCTTCATCATACCATCAATGTCTCAAATACTGTTTCTATGGTCAAGTTGGAACATTATATGGTGATAAGGCCCCATTCAAGACATGTGAGTCTCAATACATTGAGGCTGAATTCTATCACATGAAGGGAAAGGAGAAATCCACAACAAAGGAAATTACCAAAGTTAATGCTCCATATGGTTTGGAGAAGATTCCAGTAAATCCATTTACACATGTGAGTACAAATTATGTGTTTCCTATCAGTCAAATTGACAAGGTATACTCAAATCAAAATACTCTTATGGAAAGATCTGTAGTGTCAATTACGGCAATAGAGCCAGACAACATGGGAGAAATTGGTAACCCACCAAGTAGTAATGAAAGCACAAATGGTGACGTCTTCATTTCATCTGATGAAATCCAAAAAGTATATACTTTTCCAATTAGTTCAGAAGGAGTTATAGCAACATTAGAGGTGAACAATGATTTCGATTCTCAATCCATCATTTCCTCTTTATTACCCAAAGAAAACTCTTCATCGTTAATAGGGTCAGAAATGGAAGTTTCCTCTTCAAAATGTGCAAATTTTGACATATCTTCTGATCATGAAAATTATACTTTGTCAACTACTATGAAAGTAGAAATGGAAGAAATAACACATGATGAAGAAGAAGAGGAAGATCTCAGAGATGCTCCTCCAGCATTTGAAGAGGGTATCTCTACCACTGTGGATGAACTCAGAGAAATAAATCTGGGTAAAAAGAAAGATCCACGCCCCACTTTAATCAGTGCAACCATGACCCTTGAAGAGAAAGAGATGTATATTTCTTTTCTAAAGAGAAATAGAGATATTTTTGCTTGGAAATATACAGAAATTCCCGGGCTTGATCCTGATGTTGCTACTCATCATTTGGGTTTACCAGAAGAACATCGAGGATTTAAGAAAGCTGTGAGAAGAACACACCCAACTTATGGTTCTAAAATTGAAGCTTAAGTGGATAAGATTATCAAAGATAACTTCGTTAGAGAATTTCAGTATCCCAAGTGTTTGGCTAATATTGTCCCTGTAAAGAAGAAGAACAGACAAATTATAGTTTGCATCGATTTTAGAGATCTTAATCGGCATTGTCCTAAAGATGATTTCCCAGTTCCAATTACAGAACTTTTAATTGATGCAACATCTGGATATGAAGCACTTTCCTTCATGGATGGATATTCTGGATATAATAATATCCGAATGGCCCCAGAAGATGAGGAATACATAGCCTTCAGAGCCCCTCAGGGTGTGTTTTGTTACCGGGTAATTCCCTTTGGCTTAAAGAATGCAAGTGCAATATATCAGCGCGCCATGCATCGTATCTTCAAACCCTTCTTAGGGAAGTTTGTTGAATTATATGTAGACGATTTGGTGGTTAAATCCAAACAATGTTCCAATCACTTGGATGATTTGGAAATCATATTCCGCAAGCTTTGACAACATAATTTGAAGATGAACCCCTTAAAATGTGCTTTTGGGGTAACCTCAGGAAAATTTCTCGGCTTTGTTGTACGCCATTGTGGTATTGAAGTCGATCCTCAGAAGACCAAGTCAATACTTGGTATGTCACCTCCTAAAAATTTGAAAAAATTAAGAGGACTTTAAGGACACTTAGCCTATATTCGGCGTTTCATCTCCAATTTGGCAGGAAAAAGTTTACACTTTACCAAATTGATGAAGAGGGGAGTCACTTACCAGTGGACTGAAAAATGTCAAGAAGCATTCAATATTCTTAAGAAATACCTCTTGAGTCCACTGATACTCATTCCACCTTTTGAAGGAAGACCACTTACCCTCTATGTGACAGCTCTAGAGCGATTATTGGGTGCCTTTATTGCTCAAAAGAATGATGCTGGGAATGAAAACAACCTCTACTATCTCAGTCGAACTATGTTTGAAGAAGAAACCTGGTATTCAAGTATTGAGAAGTGCTGCCTGGCATTAATCTTTGCAGTTCAGAAGTTGAGACACTACCTGCAACATCACGAGGTCTAATTGGTATCTCGCAATAACATGCTCAAATTCATCCTTAGTCGTCCAATACTTACAGGACGTCTAGCAAGGTGGGCAGTTATTTTGCAGCAATTCGACATTCAGTATGTGTCTCAAAAGGCGATAAAGGGCCAAGCTCTGGCTGATTTCCTGGCTGAACACCCTTCAGTGGAAGACACGTCTTCAGATATTGAACTCCCTGATGAGGAAGTCTTCTCTATTCAAGAAAGTCCTCAAGCATTGGAAATGTATTTTGATGGTGCTTCCAGAAGTCCAACAAGGAAGAAAATGGAAAATCCTAAATTCAAAAAAGATGGCTTAGAAATTAATATCATTTCTCCAAAAAAGGCAGTGTTACCTTATTCCTTCTTATTATGGGAAGGTGGTACCAATAATGAGGCTGAATACTAAGCTCTTATCGCAGGTTTGGAATTAGCGCTTCAAGAAGAAGTGAATCACTTAAAGGTGAAAGGTGATTTAGACCTGGTAATCAAACAAGTCAATGGGGATTATTCCATCAGAAAAGAAGAACTAATCCCTTTGTATGATTATGTCAGAGAGTTAATGGATGAATTCCCTTCAGAACCGACATTTTCTTATGTCCCAAGATCACAAAATGATCAAGCTGATGCACTGGCTAATATAGCCACAGCTCTGGAAGATCCAAATCGGGACGAGACAACCATCAGTATTGCCCATCGTCGTGCAATTTCACCTTATGTTCGAATCAGAACAGAGGAAATTAATGAAATTAGTCCCATTCCTAAACCGTATGGTCATACTACAGGATGGATGTCACTTATCAGGGAATACCTTCAAAATGGAACACTTCCACCTGATAGAGCCGAAAAAGAACAAATCTGACGACGTGTGGTCAATTTTACTCTTTATGATAGTCCAGATCACTTAGAGAAAATTCTCTACAAATGTGGTTTTTATGGAGTTCTCTTCAGATGCATTGATGGTGAAGAGATAATGGCTGTCATGAAAGAAGTGCATGCAGGAGTCTGTGGTGCCCACCAGTCTGGACATAGATTGTCTCATCAAATTAGAAGGCTTGGATACTTTTGGCCTTCAATGATATGAGATTTTGTTGATTTCACAAAGAAGTGTCATTCATGCCAAGTACATTCCAACTTCATTCATCAACCTCCAGAGTTTCTTCATACAGCTAAATACTCGTGGCCATTTTCCACATGGGGGATGGATGTGGTGAGACATTACCCTTCGGCTACGACCAAGCAGTTTAAGTACATTCTTACTGCTACTGACTTCTTTTCCAAATGGGAAGAGGCAATACCTCTCAAGGAAGTCAGTTCTAAATGTGTTTTTAGCTTCATCAAGTCTAATATCATTACCAGATTTGGTGTCCCTCATACCATATTGACGGACAATGGCACCAACTTCTTTTCATCCAAGGTGAAGAAATTGTATCAAGAATACAACATCAAATCCAACCATTCATCTCGGTATCATGCAGCGGCCAATGTCCAGATAGAAGCCTTCAACAATACTCTTTCAAATATACTGCAAAAGATGGTGGATAAAGATAAGAAGTCATGACCTGATAAACTATTTCATGCTTTATGGGATTATCGAACTACCACCCACACTGCAACACGATCAACTCCATGTTCATTGGTATATGGAACAGAAGCAGTCTTGCCAATTGAAGTTCAATTACCCTCGCTCAGAGTAGCCATTTGTGATCAGTCATCTACAGATGAGTAATCTCAAAAGGGATTGAATGAATTGGAACAATTAGATGAGAAAAGATTGTGCACTTTGCACCACTTGGAAGTCTATCATAATCGAATAACACGAGCTTTTAACAAAAAAGTTCATCTTCATTCATTCACTCAGGGAGAATTGGTATTAGTTCTCAGAACTCCAATGATACTAGGAAATAAACCTCCCAAGCTTGAGCCAAAATGGGAAGGACCTTACTCAATACATAAGGTCTACTCTAATGGAGCTTATTATTTAATCTCAATGGATGGAGAACTCATTACTACTCCAACTAATGCTAGATTTTTGAAGAAGTATTTTGTATAAACACAAAATAAGAACCATGGTCCAGTATGACCTTAAACTGCACCACCACCATCTAGCAAGACGTTAAACTGCATCATCAATGGTCCATAAATATGACCTTAAACTATTTGTACTTTCGTCCCACACGATGTTAAACTATGAAAAAGTTCCTTAAATGGTCCAATATGACCTTAAACTGCACCACCACCGTCTATCAAGACGTTAAACTGCATTATCAATGGTCCATACATATGACCTTAAACTATTTTTACTTTCGTCCCACATGATGTTAAACTGTGAAAAAGTTCCTTAAATGGTTCAGTATGACCTTAAACTGCACCACCACCGTCTAGCAAGACGTTAAACTGCATAATCAATGGTCCATACATATGACCTTAAACTATTTTTACTTTCGTCCCACACGACGTTAAACTATGAAAAAGTTCCTTAAATGGTCCAGTATGACCTTAAACTGCTCCATGGTCCAGTATGACCTTAAACTGCACCATGGTCCAGTATTACCTTAAACTGCACCATGATCCAGTATGACCTTAAACTGCATCATCAACGGTCCATGCATATAACCCTAAACTATTCGCGCTTTCATCCAACATGACGTTAAACTATGGAAAAAAAGTCCCTAATTTGTCCTCACTACATGACATTAAACCGCACTGTCCCCCTTCCGTCCAGCATGACGTTAAACTGTGAAAAGTTCATAATCCGTCCAACAAGACGTTAAACTATGTCCCCTTCATCGTCCTTGCTATATGACGTTAAACTATACAGAAACGGTCCATACATATGACCTTAAACTATTTTTTATTCCTTTCGTCTCACATGATGTTAAACTGTAACGTCCTAACTACATGACGTTAAACTGTACAGAAGTCCCTTATGTCCAGCATGACATTAAACTACACCATTCATGGTCCATGCATATGACCCTAAACTATTCGCACTGTCGTCCAACATGATGTTAAACTATATTGTCCCCATCGTCCTAACTACATGACGCTAAACTGTAAAGAAAGTCCTTGATACATCTTACATGACATTAAACTGTACTTTGTCCCTGCTACATGACATTAAACTGTACAGCACCAATAGTCCTAATTGCAAGACTTTAAACTACATAGTCCCTTCATACGTCCTACATGACATTAAACTATGTATCGTTAAGGTTGTTTCTACCTCTTGTTTCTCACACCGAGTATGACTCACGTGAGCTTATATCAAACCTCAACCATAACACTCTCTCTAGGCTACTAACCATGTGTAAGTCCCAACATCATTTTTAGGTCGTTGTCCCCAAGAACAACTTGATCATTAATTCATTCTTTAATTAAACCACGTGGACTTTGATCCATTCCTTCCAGGCCGGGTACGTAGGCAACCTCCCAAGGTTCAAGCCCAAAATCAATCACTTCACATTGGTTCACCTTCATCTCATACGATGTTGATTCGTGAAACCGCCCCTAGAATCAATATCTTTACATTGGTTCACTTTCTTCCTTTTTATACGACGTTAAACTATACAACACTTTTGTCCAGTATGACAATAAACTAAAATATTCTTTGATACCATCACTTGATAGGGAATCATTATTTACATTGATTTTTCAATCATGTTTCATTTCAAAAGACTACGTGCATACATGGAAATGCCTAAACCTTTTATCTTGGGTTAAACCATCATTGTACTAAAGTCCCCTTTCACCCTTCACATGTACGAACCAAATTTGTACAAAGGGTATTTCTAGAACTATGTGGGCTTGATTCCCATCCTTATGGAATACGTAGGAACGTTCGAGTGTCCCTCAAATCCAGCCCCAAGTCTTTGGGCCTAACCCCAAATTCCACTTTCAGTCCCTTGGCTAAAAAGTCCCCATTAAAACACACACTGTGTATTTCTTACAATGGTCTAAGCTCTATGACCCTAAACTAAGATATCTAATCCTTTGGTCCCACACGACGTTAAACAATAGTTTAAGAACTACGTATGAGCTTGATTCCCATCCTTATGGGATACGTAGTGAAGTCCAACATTTCAATTCAGGACCCAGCCACAACATGATTATGGTTACCATTGTTCTGTGTATCTCTGTATACATTGAAAAATATCCATCTTTATGTGTCATAATCCTAACCTTAAATATTTTCGGATCCTCATAACCCTTTTCATGAATTCTAGTTACAAAAATGTCAAACTTCTGAGAGTTCTTTTGTCTAACTATGCAACACGTGCCCATAGGAGGCCTTGCATAAACAGTCTACATAACATACTTTTTAGCCAAAAGATACTATTATTTGACTATGTAGCCAATGCCCTTAGGTGGCCCTACATAATTCAACCCCCTAACAGGTTTTTCGGATAGTGGTAACTTCATTCTTGGAAAGAATGCCTCTTTTGTTATTATTTTCCTTAAACGACAGTATGTAGGGATCCACAAAAATAGCCATCCTTAACATATTTGTACCATATCCTTTTTCATGATTTGAAAGTATTCAAGTCTATGGTTTATATTCTCCTTCCCTACGTTTGGGTCAGACCTTCGTAGGAGTGATATTCATCCAGTTCTTCGATAATCTTGTTTGGAAATATCTTCTCCATATTCAAGTACCTCTTTATATATAAAAAACTCTATACTTTGGAATATTTGAATCTCCATAAACTTTCACTGGATTTTAGCTCTAGGAAAGTAAATTTTTGAGAGTTCTTTTACCTGACTATGCAGCACTTGCCCATAGGAGGCCTTGCATAAACAGTCTACATAACAGACTTGTTAGTCAAAAGATACTATTTTATTTAAATATGCAGCCAATGCCCTTAGGTGGCCCTGCATAATTCAACCCCCTAACGGGTTTGTTAAATAATGGTAACTTCATTCTTTTAAACTACTTCTTCTAATGCCTTTTAGCTCTTTTTCATGTCATTTCTCAGATTCAAATATTCTTAAGTCATAGCTTACATATTTTCCCTCATACTTGAGTATGATAATATGTTTTCAGATGAATTTTCAAAGAATTGAGTCAATTCTAATCCATTTAGGTCAAAGATATTTCGACCTTAAACATTTTCCTTCTTATGTTCGACATGTATGAATTTAAATTGCCAGATTTCTTGTTTTCCTTTTCACCTCAGAGTCAAATCCTATTTTCTCTCCGGATCCAACTCTAAGGGGGGACATTTGTTGACGCTCCTTTCGTCACAGAGTCTAAAGATTGGAAAACGGGAATATCTTAGCTCAAAGTGATTCATCCTTTGATGAAAATATCAAAAAAAAATCGATAAAGGGATGAACAAGGAGAACATTTCCCATAGGTCGCGCAAGTTCCCTCATAGTCATGCAAGTACACTTGCGCGACGCATGAGGTCGAACAAGTTACTTGCGCGACCTAAGTGATAACCTCCCGAGGTCTTCTCCTGCCTATAAATAGACCCTATGGGCCCCCCATTCAGGGCGGAATTTTTCCATAAACTCAGATTTGAGCTCCTGATGCCCTAGTCTCTTCTCAAAGCTTCCAGAACACTTCTAAGGTAATTTCTTACCTAGAACGGAAGATCTAAAGAGGGGGAGGAAGGTCTATGTGTTGAAACTCATTAACACTTGCGCGCCTAGGTGTCCAGCCCTTAAGGGAAATGGCTACACTTGTACGCCGCCTTACTCCTTCAATAAAACATGCGCGCCCCTCTCCTGGAAGAACCTCAAGAGGATTCTAAAGGTCTTAACCAAAATTCTCTCAAGTATTTCCCTACTGGTTGAACACCGCGCAAGTACCCAACTTGTTGCACAGGTATACCTGCGCGACCAAGACTTGCGCGCCCACGCAGTACATGCACACCTTCCAGGACTTGCACGCCCTTTCCTTTTTGGGTTCCCTTCTTTCCCATTTCACCCCTCTTATGCCATTCCACCTCTCCTTTTCAAGATTAATTCTTCAAGACACTCTTTAAATCAATTTATGGAATGATTTCTTGATTTGGATTCCTTATCTGAAAGGAACTCTGTGGAATATCTCTCAAAAAATAGTGATTTACACATCTTTATGTCACTAAAGATTGAGATTTCATTCATTCAACCACATTCTTTAAGATGAGATAACTCAATTAACACGGGCCTCCTTTTCAGAAGTAAGTCCCAGTCATAATTCTTAACCTGGGCATTCTCCTTAGGAGTAAGCCCCCAGTCCCCTAATTTGGGAATCCTCCTCAGGAGTAAGCCCCAATTTTTAAAGTTCCCAAATCTGGGCATCCTCCTTAGGAGTAAGCCCCAGTCCTTAATTCCCTTAACCTGGGCCTCCTTTTCAGGAGTAAGTCCCGGTCATAATTCTTAACCTGGGCATCCTCATTAGGAGTAAGCCCCTAGTCCCCTAATTTGGTCATCCTCCTCTGGAGTAAGCCCCAATTCTTAAAGTTCCCAAATCTGGGCATCCTCCTTAGGAGTAAGCCCCAGTCCTTAATTCCCTTAACCTGGGCCTCCTTTTCAGAAATAAGTCCCAGTCTCAAATTTGGGCATCCTCTTCAGGAATAATCCCCAAGTCCCTTAATTTTTTTAAGTTTCTTAACCTAGGCCTCCTTCTCAGGAGTAGGCACCAATCTTAATTTCTCTTAATCAATCATAATTTACCCTTGATCTGGGATTCCTTCTCAAGAGTAAAACCCAATCATCAATCCTATCCTAATTTTGGGCCTCATTTCCAGGAGTAAGTCCCAAGTTCGAGTATTCAAATCTCCATGAAGCACATATACCTATATGGACCCTGTTCTTGGATTTCATCTCTGAAGTTAATCCTAATCTTCATCTACTTTGGGCAGTCATACATACATAAGTCCCACATCATTTCTTATGATTGCATCTTTCATGGTCTAATTGTCTAATTTTTACCAATACCTCTTGTTTCCCACACCGAGCATGAATCACGTGAGCTTAGAGGGTAAAAGTAATTATGACATCCTTCTTTGAGTCATCAATCATAAACATCATACTCCCTTACTCGAACTATGTGGGTTCTGATTCCTTTTCTAAACAAAGGATATGTAGGTAGCCCATCTGTGGGTTCGATCCCAACTCTGAAATAATCCATGTCCTTATGAATGAAAATAAACTTCAAGTGCCCCACTGAGTGGCTTTAAAACCAGCTTGGTCATCATAAATGACCAAGATATTTCTATATAAATGTGACGAAGGATACCATTGACCAAGAATATCTAATAAATACAGATGATTCTATATCGATTAAGAACCTCAAATACACATAATAGATTCTCTAAATTTTGTACATATTTTATCATTGATTGTCAGATCTAAAGGAAAGCTCATTTTATACTTGGTAATGTAATAAGGATTCACGAACATAACTTAAATCTATAAAGAGAGTCCTGGAATAGACAATAATTCCCCTCAAAAAGGTGTGATGAGTCCAACCTCCCATACTCTCGACCAATGAAAATTCCTAAGACTCATCAGTCCACAAACTAATGAGCGCCTACCTTTGGAGAGTAGGTCCAAATGGATGTGGAATCATTGGATGTTTCCGGTTCTATGAACAAACCCGTTAGAAACCGATTAGAACGTTTGAACCTCCCATCAAGGAGGTCATCCCCGAATTCCAAGGGAAACACACAGTATCAATGATAAGTCAATCTTCTTGAAACAAGGCCTTTATAGTAGGTTTCTGATGTCTAATATTATGATTTCTCTTAGTATGATATCAGTATTTTTGATATCCATGTTTTTATTAAAAGTCATAGTTATATCATGATTTTAGTTTAAAGTTGATTATGGATCCATGTTGTTTACATATTATTTCAATAGTATTTATTCCATTTTAAATCCATGGTTTATTTTATTTATATATTTTCCATTATTGAGCATTTGAGGTCACCCCATCTTATGTTTCCATATCCCTAGGTTATAAAGAAAATTAGTACAAGTGTTGTGATTAGAAAGATAACACGTGTGGAATAATTTTTTAGATATATTTAAGAATCATTGTGGATTAATTAGTTTTGTCTATAGTGATAAAAATTTACTTATTGATATAATGAACATGGTATTTTTTATTTTATTATGTGTCATAATTCTCTAAATCTCTAAACCAGAAAATATCATCGAGATGTAATAGATGAAATTAATCATTATTTATTTTCTAATTAAGGATATTTATATACATAATTTTATAGATAACGTCTAAGGAAGTTTGTAAAGTATGTTCTTATGAAATTAGATACAAGGGTGTATGTTCAAGGAATCATAGTTATAAAGGGAAATATATGTGGAAACATAAAATTACTTTTGAGGACATTTTAAACATTGATGTAAAACCAAATATTATAGGCCACTTCCAAAATTCTATTTCAATAATTCAATTGAAAGATCATAAAAACCATAATTTTTAGAGGAATCTACAATAATGGATCCTTGAGAATGAAATAATGTTTTTTTGAGGAAATATGGATCCATAACATTTGATTATGAAAATGAAAATTTTAATATGTGAAATTAACTTTGTTGAAAACCCACATTAAAAAAAGAGTAATAAAACATTCTTTGTATTAAAACAATATTTTCATAAATAATATCATAAAATACCATATAATAAAATAATAGGATAGGATAACCCAATTATGGAATAACAATTTTTATGACAAAGAATTATTACTCAAAGGAGAGGATTTGAGTTAAAAAAAAATCCCTACTATGGAGAAAAAACTATATCAATAAACACTTGAATAAGGGAACATTATTTGGATAGTAAATTCCATGAAATAATAATTTTATGATAAAAATATATTAGTTTGAAGTTCCAAAACCATAAAAAGAAAAAACAATGCATAACATGTAACATGTCTTAAAGAATCAGAATTGAGACCAAGAAAACCCTTACCTCTTGAGTAACACTTCAATCCAAAACCTTTGAATGATAGAAGTTATAATAGAACATAAAATACCATGATTAAAATATAATGAATTATATAATATCTCAAATAGGTAGTATATACACTAGATAACTGAATTACCTACCAAATTCTATACATGTCTTAGAGATATGAATTTGATATGAAAACCCTTACCCCCTTGGTGTCTTTTGGATAAAAAACCCATAAGAGTTTAAACATGAAATTTTTATATATAACATGAAATAAAAGAGATTAATGATAAAATATATCAAATTAGAATTATAAACATTATAAAAAATTATTTTATTTGATTTATGAGATTCTTAACTTTATGAAATTATCCATTCATCCGCTGTTTCACCTCCAATTTAGGATTTTAGGGGGATGGATTTTAGTGGAAAGGGTTTAGGAACCTAAGGTTGAAATGGAGGTTTGAGGATTGGCCTTTGGGTAGATAGAAAACATCCATTAAATAGCTGGTGGAACCCGTCATCCAACCTATGGGGTTCTAGTAGGTCTGTTAACTACAATAGAGCTTACTAGCTAGACCATGGGTCCCATCGGGTAACTGGTGTGCCCAATTAGGGGGTACATTAAATTTTCCCCATGTATTTTAATTACTCATAATTTTACACTTAATTTTATAAAAAAAATTGAACCCCAAGGCCTATTACAAATTTGAGATATCACCTCTTGATTCTTATTCCTCCCATTTATATCCCCTTACCTCTCCTTTATTGGAAAAATCCAGCAAATCATAATTGATTATATTTCTCTAGATATTTTCCAAATCCAACTTTCTTATTATGATTCAGTCATAGAACTATGATGGAACTATGATTTATTTATTTATCTACTGATTAATTATTAATTTTTTAAATTTCGGTGGATATATTAAGTTGGATTCATTACTTGATCAAATCAATATATACTAATGAATAAAATAATTCTATTGGTAAGATTTATTAAATCATATTCTTAGACCTATTCTTCATGGTATATTGATGAAATATCTTTAATATGTTAATGATTTCTTGGTATATTTGTGGAGGATGAAATGTATTAACAAAACCCCCTCCCAACTAGAGATATAACTCTCAATAACTATGATGTTTTTAGGTATGTATTTTTTGAATGATCATTTGTATATATTATTCTTCTTGAATATTTTCTTGGAAATATTCTCTGGTGATGTTTTTATGGTGTATTAATGATCGTTGACTATACCAAAGGATCTATTTGAGAATTGATAATGAATTCATTATTTATTCTTATATCTAATATGTATCTAGTGAATTTTCATTACTTTTTTTACAGATATCAAAATTAGATACATTTATGAACACCAAAAGGTATGTGATTATAGAGACACTATCATGACATGTTTTCTTCTTGATTCTCTATTATAAACCACTTTCTTGACAAACTGGTACCTGAGTTAGGAATTATTAACATGTGAACTCAATATCCATGGATGTGTGATGTGTTTTGGTATTAAATCCTTGATGAAATTTAGATTTTATAATAAAAAACCTTAACGTGGGACGTTCCATACAATTTGGGGATTTAGTATTCACTTTTTTCCATAGTATGATTTATATTTTGGATTGAATTGTTGTTCTTGATTGATGATGATTTCTTATGGGTGTATTCTTTGTTATGGTACCCATATATGATCCATGTTTCCTTGATAATTTCTTGACTATCTTGTTACCATGCATGATATTGATCACATGTTATCATATGATGATACTATATTTCTCATGATTCCATGCTATATTTTTCGTATCATGAGTTACCTTCTTGTATGTTATCTTTCCATTGGAGGTTGGTACATGGTATTCATTATGAGTGGACTATTGTGGTACTTTTACCCTCACAGGGAGAGCAAGAACAACATGTGAGGATGAAGATGATGGACTTATACATGGGTTTAAAGCATGAAATCCTTATAGACCAGATGTAATTTGATTCCTTGAGGATATAGAGTAACGTGATAGAACTCAATGCCTTGTGGATATCGAGTATCATGTATATTTAAATGTCTTGATAATATCAAGATACATGTCTCTAACCTATTGGATAGTTCTTGTTCATTTTGAAAACATTTTATCATCCTACCAGCATAGAGTTGAAGTAGGTACAACTGGGGGTTTGTGGTAGCTTGGTTAGCACACTATCACTCAATATGTGATTGTATGATTATTATTACCATTTTCATATTTATTATTATAATGTAATAAAATTGTTATATATGTGAATTTTATTAAGGAATAATTGTTGGAGTCCTATTGGGTTTTATTAATCAAAACCTATACATGAATTTAAATCTATGTGAAGAATTCATTTATAGGGATCCAAGAAATAGAAAGGGGACCATGGAAGATAGTTGAGTTGAGGATCATGGAGTTGGGAGTAGTACTGATATGTAATATGGTGGACACTTATATTTATTTATTTACCAACCTATATAGTTTCTCTATTTTTTTTATTTCCACTTTGGGATATCATTTATATATTGTATGTCTTTTATACCATCTACCATTATTTATTTATATATGTTTACTTTCAGTTGTTATATTTAATTATTATTTTTCAAGGACATGATACTAAGGATATAGTCTCCCCACCAATGTACATAGACCCTCGCAGCTAGTATGAATCCAATTACATATGGGGCACACTCATGAGTTCATGTGGTATTCTTGCTCAACCATGGTGGTATGGGCCTTTATATTATAAAATGACATCAAAGCACAATACCTTCTTTTCTTTTTGACTAACCTAGGATATGGTAGAAATCAAATAGAAGTGTGAGACTCAGGTATGAGAGTTACCATTTTTTTAGTCACCTCATGTGTAATAGACCTATGAGTCACCATTAAAGATATTATTGTTATAGTTTTATGGGATTTTGGGTGTGCTCATGCATCCTGACTAGGCACATAGGGTCATATTCCATATATATACCTACTAGTGTGCTTCATAATACTTCTATAATATAATGACTTGATATGTGATATCTATTTAGGATATATATATATATATATATATATCTATTGGAATTAATTATGATATATATCTATTTTCAATAATTAGTAGAACCTGAGTATGCTGTTTTGTTAGTATACATATGACTATAACTAACATATAGGGATGAAGAACCATAATTAGTGCTAAGAGGTATATACCTTAGGTTATGGGTACACTAAAAGGAGAAACTTGTGTAACACCTTAGTCTGATTAGGATTTATCCTAATAATTTTATTTATTTTTTCAAAATTCTTCCATCATGTTTTAGAAGATGCTACCCTGAAGGAGAATCATGTGACCACCATCTGATGTGGGTTAGGGTTCTTCTATTAGGGAGGATGTCCCTATTCCATCAACTACTATGCATGTTGGTTCAATAGAGCATACTAATACACTATCTTTGGTAGCATAAGTTATAGGTCCACTTTAACCAAGAGTCCTTCCTCTAGTTCCTACCTAGGGTAAAGGGGAACAATTATCCATGGTTGATTATGCTAGTGTCTTATAACTCTAGTATTCACTATCCTTTCATGGAATTGGTTGAACATAAGATATATAAGACTAGATAGACATTATCGAAGGAGTATTTTCACTCATTGAGACACACATAGACCAAAAGGTTAAAATTGTGGTGTTCATGCTATAGGGACCCACCAGGAGATGATGGAGTATTATGGGAAAGGAGGGGAGGTGTGAGGGTCTCATCTATGTGACATTCAAGAAACTACAATTTAGGGAGTTCATTCATGAAACTCTGATATTGGACCGAGTGTAGGAGTTCATGGAGATATAGTGGGTTTACATGATGGTATCTGCATGATCTACTCATTTCACTAACCTTATTCAGTTTTATCTACCCTTGTTTGAAAAAGATGCACAAAAGGTTTGGAATATTGAGACCAGACATTATACAAACATTAGATAACAGATTCATATTTTTAAACTAGCATCATAACTATAGGTTATGTGTAATACCTTTACCATAAATAAGGCTTTAGAGTAGGATCAAGAATTTATATTCCCTCTAACCTTTGATAATTAGGTGGGTGGAACTTTTACTGTTGCAATGAGTTCCACATTTGGTAGTAGGATGAGAAAGATTGGGGATGCATAACAGGGTGGTAGTATTTCGGTGGATGAGATTAAAACTTCTTCATCCATATAAAGATGTGATCCACTGTTCTTTAATTGTTTTAAGGTCATACATTAACATAATTTATATACATCACCTTAGATATAATGTTAATAATGTGGAATAATGGGGCATATTTCACAGTTTTCTCAAAATCATCATGGATGAGGAGCTACATGGGTGTAGTATAGACTTGATTTACCACCCAAGAATCCAGTTAGGGACCCCAAAAACAAGATTATGAGATGTAGAAATAGGATATTCACATACCTTAGGGATAGGGATACAAAGCCAATGCATGTTTTGTATATGTAGTGGTTTAGGCTTCAGCATATGGTGGTGAGGAAGTATACACTATTAAAGGTAAAATATTCACCAAATTTACATTTTATACCATGTTTTTTTGAAACCATTGCTTCCCAATACTTCATTTCTACCTATGTTATTTCTATAATTGACATAATAGTCAATTTTTCTTTTCAATTAATTTCCATTAATACACTATTGGGAAGGAAATTATATTGTATCTAGTGATTTATAGAGTATCTTATAGTCATTGTTGATTATGTACATCTATGAGATTTTATTATTCTAAAGATGAAGAGATTCAATGTGATTATCTCTATGAATTGGTTGACCAATTTATGGTACCACATTGACTATAATTAGAGGTGGGTGTTAGTTAATTCACTAAAGAGAGAGAAGTATGTGATGAATAGAGAATGGTATCTATGGGAATGCAGGGTTATTATAGACTTTAGTTAGAATAACATGATCATAGAACAAATTTTTGGCTTGGATATTTGAATAGGATCAGTTTTATCCCGATCATTTTTTCCTCCATTCATTGATCACTATCAGGATGTCATTATAGGAGATTTTATAAGATTTTCCTCTAATAGAGGAGTTAAATTTGAGATAGATCTCATGGTGGGTGTGCATCCTATTTTAATTCCCCCTTATCATATGGAACTATAAAAGCTAATGGAGCTTAAGGTTCAATTGAGGTATTGGATCATAAGGGCTTTATGAGGCCAAGTAATTCACTATCGGTGCACCACTTTTGTTATCCAAGAAGGTGGATGATAGTCTTTAACTCTATATATATTAATAAAAGAAGAAATAGGTGATGGTTAAGTATATACTTCTTTTTTCACAATATTGATGATATTTTTAATCAATTATGGGGAATCTAGTGGTACTCCAAGATTAACATCTGATTGGGCAATCAACATCTATAGGTTAGAGATGATCTCATCCCAAAGATGAAGTTTCAGTGAAGGTATAGCCAGTATGAAAATTTAGGCATGTTGTTTTTATTAATGAATGTGCCTATAGTGTTCATGGATCTCAAGAATAAGACCCCCAACCTATATCTTGACTCATTCATCCTAGTGTTCATTAATATCATCCTTATCTACACATAGACCCTAGATAAACATTTCAGTCATATTGAGATAGTCCTGAGAGTGATTTAAGCACATCATCTTTAAGACAAGTTATTGAAGTGTATATTTTGAATTCATGAGGTGAAATTATTGGGTAATGTAGTATCTTATATAGGTATATCCATATACTAAGAGAAATTAAAGGTAGTGATGTCCTAGAAACTTCCATAGAATATGTTTGAGATCAGGAAATTTTCGGGGTTTTTCTAGATACTACCAAATTCTTATCCTAATCTTCTCCCATCCAAAAGAACACATTACTATACTAATGAAGAAAAGACTGATGTTCTATTGGTCAAACCAGCATGAATAAGAATTTATTGAGATGAATAGGATGTCTACTTCAACTCCAGTGTTGATAGTTCATATATTGGGGATCAATTACGTTGTATACTATGATACCTCATGCAGTTTTTTTGGGAGCAATTATAATATAGAGAGAGTATATTGTAGATTATGGGACATTTCATTTATACAATCATGAGAAGAACTATCTCACTAATGACTTGGAATTAGAAATTTTTGACCTTGTGTTGATGTATTGGTGACCCTATATCTTCAGTAAGTGGTTTTTTGTCTACATTGAACACAAGACCCTTCATTATATTGTCATAAAACACGACCTGAATATGAGGCATAGGTTTTGGGTAGAGTATCTAAAAACTTTTTACATTGAGATAGTGTACGCACTAGGTAAAGGTAAATTTATCTTATATTATCTTACACATCAAACATAGATAGACCAGGATCTTGGTGAATGGAATTTAGAGGATCATTGGAGCTTGATGACCATATTGGTATAATATAGGATTTATGATAATAATGACCAAGGATTGATGAATTGGGCCTCTTTGGTGATTTAATATTCTATTTTAGACTGGGTGAGGGCTGTTTATGAATTTTAACTAGAGTGAACAATGATCCTAGAATGGCTAGAATGTGGTGACCTAATACCCAGGTGGTCATTGCACGATGATGATGTGATTATGGTATATGGGATAGTTTTATTCCCTACTTATATTAGGTAATATCTAATGAAATACCATCATACCTCCATGTGGGTTTTACATCATGGAAAAACAAAGTGTTTCAATTTCTTAGGTAAAAGTTTTGGGGTCCAGGGATGAAGAGGGACATTGCTGTATTTATTTCTCGATTCCCTACCTGATATAGGATTATATAGGAGAACCAGTGTACTTTTGGTTTAATCCATCCACTTCATGTTCCCTCATGGAAGTGAGAGGATATTAAAATGGACATTGTGATGGGGTTACCTAGGACCTTGAGGAGTTGCGATAGAGTCTGGGTTATTTTTGATCAGTTGATGAAGTTTTATTTCGTCTTAATGATATATGAGACTCACTCAATATACAAGATAGAATATCTATAATTATGTAAGTTTGTATGCTTATATAGAGTTCCCTTGAGTATTGTATCTTATATGGACACATGTTTTAAGTTGTGTTTTTGGTAGGGATTATAGAAGGCCCTAAGGACACAACTGAGATTTATCACAATGTACCATCCCCATATAGATGGACAATCTAAGTGGATAATTAACATAATAAAGGATATGATTCAGGCTTGTTCCCTAGACTTTAGTATAGATTGGGATGATCACCTAGTAATGGTTGAGTTTTCATAAAACTATATTTACAGTATTAAATTTAGATAGAACCATATGAGACTCTTCATGTGACACCATGTCATTGACCATTCTATTCACATGAGGCAGGTAAGGTAGTATTTGTGGGGACTGGTATAGTATAGGAGACCTCTAAGAGAGTGGAATAGATTCAGAATAGGATGATCACAACTCATAGCTACTAGATATCTTATTTCAATGATAGGATAATATGCTTTGATTTATCTATAGGTGACTAGGTATTTTAGAGATTCACTCCTTGGTTAGGACATCAAGGTTTTAGCAATCAAGTGAAACTAGAATAGTGATATGTTGGATCCTTTGAGATCACCGAGTGGGTTGGGTTAATGAAATAAAAACTAGATACCCTTAATTGCTACTGAGGTATAAAAGATGTGTTTTATGTTTCATAGCTCCTAGGGTACATGAAAAATCCCACACATGTCATCGATTATAAGGATTTTGAGCTGGATCCTGATGCATCATACATGGAGCACCCTGTGTATATTTTAAATCAGAGAAAGAAATCACTTCAAGGGAAGAATATACCACTAGTCCAGATTCTACCACAACATGGAAATATCTAGGAGGATACTTGGGAGTAGTTGTCTAAATTTTAGGGTCAATGGTCTGAGTTGTTTGAGCAATACCTTTGGAGGTAATTCATATGGATGAGAAGTCATTACAGGGGAAGAATTATAACATCCTCACTTTATTCAATGTATGAGATGTTTATGTAATAAAATTATCCATTCCTCTAATGTTTCATCTCTAATTTTGGTGTTGATGAGGTTGGTTTTTAGTAGGAAGGGTCCATGAACCCAATGATGGAATAGTGGTTTAAGGCTTGACCTTTGGGTGGATAGAAAATAGGTACAGACTAGCCAGTGGGGATCCATTAGGTTTGATGGCTATAGTAGACCCCACCAGATAGTTGGTGGACAAGGAATAATATAAATAATTCTTCTTGGATCACTATCCATTTGATGTCCAGTCACTAACCAATTTTTACACCTAGTCTGGGTGTTCATTAAATACACCATGTAACTTTTAATTGCATGATTTTTTTCACATAATTTTATACCAAATTATAATTCCCAAGGGCCTAGTCTAAAGTTGATATATACCTTAATTATTCTTTGCCCTATAATTTTTCACCCTATGTATTTACATTATTGAACCAGTATCACAATTCTTAATTAGTGAGATTTCTCTAGATCTATGAAAAGTCATTATTCATTCTTATAATGTTTGATGTTGATCACATGTTGTTATATGATGCCACTATATTTCTACTAATATCATGCTATGTTTTTTATCAAGATTTGAATTATTGTGTTTTATATTTCCTTTAGAGGTTGGTACTTGGTATCCATGATGTAAGTGCCTGGTCAAGATAGTTGAATCACTGAGAAGGGGAGGGGGTGAATCAGTGATATCTTTTTTCTTTTTAGGTTTCCTTACTAATGATACAACCTTCGACTCCAGTTAAAGATTTATTTTACTTTTGAAAAACAAATCAAACAGACATACACATGAACACAAGTATTTACATGGTTCACTATTCATCAAGAATAGCTATGTATTTGATATGGTTTGCAAATAATCCATTACCACACAATCCACTAGAAAACAATCCTTTTTTTGTGGAATATAATAAGTAGTATATACCCTTACACCCATGTAGTACTATAAAAAAAATAAAATAGTGCGTTCTCTCTTTATAGAATAAATGATATAATATAATTTGTGTAACAAACATGTTACGATTTTTCTTTATTAACTTTCACAAATATGATCATTTGAAACAATTATTCACTTTACTACCCAGATGTTGGTAAGAACTTCCTAGACTTAATAATAAAACTTAGTCTGATTTCCCAATCTAATTCCCAAGTTCGATTGCTCAATATGAAAAATATATATATACTTTAGAATATGTTTGAGACAATTTTGAACCACTTATATCTGATTTTTGAAATCCCAGTCCTATTTTCCTAGTCTAATTGCTCAATGCAAAAAATATATAGCTCTGTTAGAATACAGTTGAGACAATTTTGAAAAAATTATATCTGAGTTTGGAAATCCTAATATGATTGATTAGTCTGATTTATCAATACAAAATCCCTAAATACAATCTTGTATATTCTACTATGTATATTCTGTTAGGAAAAAATTTCTTAGGTAAGCCCAATCTAGAAACTTATTCTCTATCAAAAATTCTTTAGCACCCTCCCTTCTCTCTATCATTCATGAACAATATTTCTATTTAAAAATTACAAAGTACGTCTCCTTTTATAGTCACCCCAAATGTGTTTTGGGTGGGATTTTGAAAATGTTTCTTAATAAACCAAATTTATTAAATCTGAAATTTTGGGTGCACTTATGACATCTTCAACACTTCTCAACTCTTCTTTAACCTTCTCAAATCTTATATCAACTTCATCTAACTTCTGAATTTTTGAAAAAATTCAATCTGATTCTAATTTTCCATTCTAATTTTCATTATGATTTGCCTCATTATGATGAATACAAATGTAAAATAATAGATTCTTCTTCTTTTGTTCTCTTGGACCACTTGAATGATAAACAAAGTAATTCAACCTATTGTAAATTGTTGACTACATTATTGAAAAAGAACCAAATTTTTTATTTATATTATTCACTATATAATTTTATTCTTCTTTTATTTTATTAGTCCAAAACAATTCATTCTCTGATGATTATGATGACATACTGAGTCCATTGGACCAGTATAAGCAACTTCAACTTCAAAAACTTCTTTCTCTTTTGAATATGATACCAATGACTTTTCTGCATAAAAAATTCCACCTTTGATGAATATAATGACATACTAAATTATATAGACCATTATCAGTGACTTCTTTATTTACTATATATGATTCTCATAAACTTCTTTCTTTGAATATTTAAATCTTTTGTCTTCTGGTCTGACTAAAAACTAGCAAATTCATCACGATCATCCTTCTCATCCTTTAAAAAAATCTGTAAATGAAAATATCATTATGATGATCTTGAGACCAAAGATCTTTGGCTTCACTAAATCTCATCTTCTTAAATCTTTTATTAAGTATCATGAATTCATTCATGACATTAAATATGTTGAATACTGGCTTTAGAATTGTTTAAATTTTAATGAAAAGTATTGAAACTTCCCATCCTTTCCAACATATTCTTACTTTCATTATAAAGTATTATAACTTTCTATTATTCTAGAAACTTTATTTCTTTCCAACTATCCTCAGTATGATTTTCCTAAATATGATTCATGACCACTCTTTTCTTTCAATAAGATTCTGAATATGATTGTTAGTACTTTTTCTCACCCTTTCTTTTATTAAGCTTGCATCAAAAGTTTCACAACTAACTTATGATTTGTGGGAAATACAGAACAAAAAATCATCATCATATTTATATTGGATCCATGATGAATCCAATTTTGATCAGAACATCATTATGATCATAAAATCATTATGATCAGAACCTCATTATGACCAAAACCTCATTAAAATCAGATTTTACTTGATAAACCCAAGGTGGATCTGATGATCCTTTTCTTCCAGCAAGTAGCTTATGAATATGATGGAATTTCTTAAGTACCATGAGTCATAATTCTTGAATACAATTTTTGAGATTAATTACCATATTTTACAAAGTCATCCGATTTCCTTTTAATATTTAGAAGAAAAATATATCACCAAAAACCTTCTTCCTGATTATGATGGTGAATCCAATTTCCACTAGCTTCTGATTTTTTTATCAACATCCCAATCTGATGGATCGTATTGACTCATCCAGATGTTCTGAATTTGTTTGAAAATTTTCTTCAATCTAGATTTTCATCCATCATCTTCTCATTATACTTTGTTTCTTAAACATAATCATCATACTGATCTATTGGAAACAAATATAACCAAAACACAACTTGGGACTAATACATGACATGAACACTATCATGGTACATTTACTCTTAGAAGAGAAGCATGCATGACGTGCAATGATAATGATGATGGACCCAAACATGAGGTAGGATCATGAAAACTTTATGTCCTAGGTAGAACTAGATGACCTGAAGATTCCAAGTAACATGCCAAAATTTTATGTTTTATGGATACCATGTATCATATATTCCTTTATTCCCTAAAGATACTAAGTGGAATGTTAATAGTCTCATGGATAGTTTCTAATCATTTCGATGAACTTTGATCATTCCACCATAATTGAGCCTAAACACATATGATTGGGGGTTTGTTGCATCTTAGATATCACATGAATTATTGTTATGTGATTCTATTATTATTATGAATATTAGATAATTTATTATTATACTATAATAAACCTATATACATATGAATTTTTTAAGGGAACATTGGTGGGGTCCTACAAGGTTTTATTACTCACACCTTGTAGGTCAATTTCTATGCACAAAAGGACTTCATGTGTAGGGATCCTTATAAGGGAAAGGGGCCCGTGGTAGATGATTGAGCCATAGATCATGGATATGGGAGTATTAATAGGGTATAATCTAGTGTAAAATGATATTTATTTATTTTTTACCAGTCTACACATTTAATTTTTTTTTCATTCCACATTGGGAGCCGATTTATCTATTGTATATCATGTAAACCATATAATATTTTTTTTTCTTACTATATGTTTTTATATTTTATTATTTTTTTTAATTTATATGATACTAAGGGTATAGTATTCCCATGGAAGGATTTAGAACCTTTCTGCTAGTCGAAATCCTCTTAAATAGAGGGAAGAATGCATGAGGTCATGTGCTACTCTTGATCAGACCCAATGATTTAGGCTAGGGAATTACACACACCTTGATAGAAAAGTATCATATTTTTAAAACATGGTTTCATAATGGAATATATATTTGGATTGATTTTATGATATTCATATTTTGGATATTATCATAAACATTTTGGTTTTAGTATTTGGTTTAAGTATTTGGTTGAAACATGATCACAAAAATGAAGCCAAGAATGGTACATTCCTAGAAACCTAAATGTCTTATAACCAAATAAGGGTAAAAAATTAATTGGTTTAGAAACTTATTATTTTTCTATTATAAAGAAATATTTTAGTTTTATTTTGAGGAAGATATATAGTAATTGGAATTCTTGGGGTTGAAAATTGATTCATGATATTTTTGGAGATGTTTATCTCTTTTCTAAGATTATGATATATAGTGACAAGTGTGTGACCTTATGAACTAGTGGTTAATAGGATTTTGAGGGATAAATATATAGTTATGGATTTTTTAAGGCCTTATTTTTTTATTAATTTTTGATAATCCAATTTTAATGGTTGAGGGGTAACAAATACATAGTCCGTAGACTCAGAGAAAAAAAGATTTAATACATGTCCATTTTAGGCCCAATCAAATACCCAAAAGAAATCCCCACCCAACTAATTATAAATTTTTCTCCAAATTAACTGACCTACGAAGCATTCAAAAAGAAATAAAAATGCATGACTACATGGGATTGGTACCAATGGAAAATCCATAATCTCTCATTTATCCAAATATGATTGCATTTAAGGTGGTGGAATACTGCTCAAACCTCATCTGGGACTACAAGAATGATATATGTTAAATTGAGAGTGATAGAAGTTGAACCAATTCCAATATAAGTTGAGTTATTAAATTATATACTAACATGATAACACTATAATGTGAGACATATAGAGGATAAATCATCATATTGTTACTTATGATAATTATATTATAATTATCATTACTCATGTTAAAACTTTTTGTTTTAATGATGGATGTATCTAAAATGGACCATGTTAACAATGGATTCAATTGAAAATTCATAAATTATCCCAATGAATAACCTAATGGGATAAGGGATAGAGTGATAAATATTATGATCACAGCAAACCAAATATCATGAAACATGATTTACAATGTGAACATTGTTGAAATCCTAATCCCACAAATTGAGGGAAAGATGGAGTCTCATGAAATATCAAGGGATGAAGGTCATTAGACTCACAATTGTAATAGAATTAGGGAATCTACAAAAACACATTGCTTCAATTTAAAGAGTTTTAGGAATTATGTGACTAAATGTAGCAATCCAAAGGACAATAAGGGAGATATTATCCAATAACCATGAAAACAAAGAAAATCCTATGTAATAACTACTAATGAATCAGATAGTGAGCTTTCACTCTAGATTTTGTACAATCATATGTTATGTATGTTTTCACCAACTACTAGATATTGATATATAATAAAAATCCTTAATGGTATGAATATCATATAAAACATTTTTAGTGTTTATGGGAAGTAATTCCTTATAGATATAAATATTATTACCTTATTATAATTCTATATAAAATTTAGAATGGGATAAAAATCTTTATAAAGAACGTATAATAATTTTATATAAAGATAAATATCATTCTACATCCTAAATAAACCTATTATCATATAGTAGAGTATGGTCAATTATATGTTCATTATAAAAATTTCTCTCTTATTATGAGTCAAATCATGAGGATGATATTTATTTAATGGGTAGAATATAATACCCCAAAATTCTAATATATTATTACATTTAAATAAGTCATTTGGTTCAATAATTTGTTCCACACACAACACTAAACTTAAATGAATCTGAAATATATTTAGATAAAATATAAATATTCAAGTATATACATTTAAAACCAACCATCGAATTAGTTTTAATTAATATAATTAATTTCCTTATGAATTAAATATATGTAATGAAATTAAGTCTACTTTTAATATGATTAAAATTCAACTATTTTTGTTAAAATTACTAATAATATCATTAATTTTATAGAAAACTATTTTTATAAATATTCCTTTTACAGGATACACATTTATATTTCAAGAAACATATGGTTATTAATAAATTATTTTTTATATTAATAATTGGTTTACAATAATTTAGTTGGAAAGTGATATGAAATAAAAATAAAAATAGTTAATTTTTTGAAATTTCATTTTCTAATAAAGATGGGTTTTCATTATATTTTTTATTTTTATTCAAAAATTGAATTAATATGTTCTAGGATCTGAATTTGAAAAAATGATTTTTTTTGAATTAGAATAATAGTATTTTCTTAAGATCAATATTTTGGTATTTCTCTGAAATAATTGATTTTTTGGAGAATAGTGAAAAATAATGATTTTTCTAATAACATCACTTTTATATGACTTAAACATTCTTGAAACTATTTTGATATACAGAATATATATTTATAAAGTTAAATAAAGAATTAAAAAATTTAGCATCAACTTATAAAACTCATGAATATCAATTTATAAAATCATGTAGTATTTTAAGAAAAATATTTTAAATATATTTATTTTATTAAATATACACATAGAGAAATAAATTTTTGGATTTCTTTTAATGTCAAATAATTCTTATATAAAAATTATAATATTATTAATATCGATATAATTAATAACAATGATGATTTTTTTATACTTAAACTTTATACTTAAAAATACACTTTTAAAAAAAAATGGTTTTTATACATTACATGCACTAACGTTAAGATTAATTTCCCTAAACATAAAAAGTAAATTTTATAAAATGATTCTTATAATTTAGATACTAATTTTAATATTATTTAATATATCTAATTTAATTTTTAGGTTTAAAACATATATTATTTGGATTAATGCTAATTACCAGAATAATGGTGAAGCCATTATTTTAAAATTATTGATTTATTAATATTAAGTATTTTATATAGAGTAAATTAAATTGAAATACATAAAATAAGGAATATAATATTATTTTAGAACACATAATGTTTTTAACAATCATTTATTTGGTAATCAATACTAAATAAAATTAAGTATCCATCATAGATAAAAGGTAATTTTTTCTACTAAAATAGTTTTTCTAAAAATTATATATTTTAATTTAAATGTTAATTTTATAATATTTAGAAATTTAATTAGATTAAATATATGTTATTTTTTTCCAACACATCCAAATTTGATTATATTTTCTATGTTATATTTTTAATAAAACATAAATTCACTTAGTTAAAAATGTGTTTCCAAGTTTTATAGTAAAGGATTATAATGTAAAAATGCTTTGGTAAAAACAAAATTAATTGTTTAAAAAATACATGTAAATATTTTTTTGAGTCGTTATATACCCAAATCCATCCCAAACTCCATTATTTTAAAACTTTAGATCCATTTACCTTATAATTGTGTTATGGTATTATTAAAATATGAAGTGTGTATCCAAATGTTCCCTTTTCTTGTCTTATAAAAGGAGATAAATTACACCCTTTCAAACATAAAACTAACATATAAAAATTCTTTTAACTTCTTCAAAAATATCCTCTCTTAGAATTCCCTCATGTTCTCTTAATCCCCTGGTTACATTATGTTATCCTAACCCCTTAATTTATAAAGAGTTTTCCAAGGAAGGATGAAGTCTCCAATGTAAGTATTATATCATTCTTATATTTTCTCCTTAATATCAATTTTAAAATTATATTATATATATAAAAATTAAATTAAATAAATTTAATTATTATACTTATATGTTATTATATTATTTTAATATAAATTATTTATTCCTCTCCATACACTAAGAAAAACAAAATTTTTGTTAATGCATTGTGCAGAATACATCCTCCACAAAGCAATGTCTTCTAGTATTGATCTCGAACATTAATGTCAAATAAAAAATATGAAATTGATGATTAAATATGATATCTATAATATAAATATTATTCTTAAATTTCAAATTTTCATTTAACATATTTCTCTCTAATTTGTTGAGAAATGGAAATATTAATCATGTGTTTGTTCAAACTATCACCTCCATGAGAAATGAGTCTAATTTTTCCTCACCACTCATCATGTATGTATATAAAAATATATTTAATATATAAAAATTATGAAAATAACACTATTTATATTCTAGAAATTATGAAACTATTTTAAAACTCTTTATATGTTGGTCAACATACATGAGGAGTTATGAAAAATTAATCAAAAAACCTCAAGTAACTGAACTATACAAGAAAACTATATAATAAATAAATGGAATATGACAATAAAAGGTTTATATTAAATTAAATAAAGGAGAATAAGGTTAATAAGAATTTATCTAATAAACATAACTTTATTATTTAGGAAATTTTACATGTGTGAAAAATGAATATAGAATAAGTTAAGTGTTTTCAACTCTATTTCTCATTATTGAGACACGTTTTAATGTTATGAACTAATTTATTATTAATACACTCTATATACATTCAAGGATTTTATTTTATAATATCCCATGATTAAATTCATGGTATTTATAGAACCATATTATTTTTAGGCCTCCAATTACTTTTGATTCAAAAATTACTTAACCATGATATATTTAAATAAAATATAAATATAAGTACAACTGTTAAAATATAGCTGTTGAATTAACAAGAATGAATATGAGTTATCTCTTTATGAATTATATTTATATAAGAAAATAAATTCTACATTAATATGAAATATATTCAATTCGTTTGACTAAACAACTAATAATTTAATTTATTATTAAAAAAGTAACTTTCTAAAAAATTACTTTTATGTGATAAACATTTCTATTTCAGGAGACAAATGATTAATGATAAATTACATATGATATTAATAATTATTTGACACAAATTTAGTATTTAAATGATATGAAATAAGAATATTTACAGTTAATATTTGAAAGTATCATTTTCCAATGAAAAAGGTTTTTCATTATATTTTATGATTTTATTCAAAAATTTAATTTATAACTTTTCAGATTTGAATTATATGAAATGTACATTAATTTTTTATTTATAATAATGATATTATCTTAAGATGTTTTCATTGGTATTTTTATGAAATAATTTTTTTTAGGTGAATAGTGAAAATTATTGATTTTTCTAATACAATCACTTTTATATGATTTATATGTTTATTTAAACTTTTCAATATAACAAATATATATTTATAAATAAAAATAAAACATTTAAAATATTTTTTAAATTTATAAAACCAATGAATATCATTTCATAAAGCCAAGTAATATTTTATGGAAGCTATTTTTCATCTATTTCTTTAATTAAATTTATGCATGGGGAAATTAGGATTTGAATATCTTTTAATAACACATAACTCTTATTTAAAAAATTATAATATTATTAATATCATTTGAATCAATAAAATTGATAAATTTTTCCAAAACATAAACATTATGTCTTAAAATAGACTTTTCTAGAAATCATTTTTTATGATTTTTATACGTTAATGTTATAATTAATTTTCATACATATAGAAAATTAATTTAGTAAAATGATTAAAATATTTGAGCTAATAGTTTTAATATTATTGGTTTTGGAAAATTTATTTTTTAGTATAAAATTTATATTGTTAGGATTAATGTTAATTACCTTGGCAATGTTTTAACCATTATTTTGATATTATTGTTTAATTAATATCAAGAAATTCATACTGAATTAATTAAATTAGTAACTATTAAAATAATTATACAATATGATTTATAATAACATAAATAAAAATGTTAAGACTCTTTTATTTTTCAATCAATAGTAAATTAGATTAAGAATCCATATTGGAAAAAATGTCATTTTTCTACTAAAACAGTTTTTCTACACATTATTTGTTTTAAATTAAAAGTTAATTATATCATATTATGAATTTTAATTGGATTAAATATAAGTAAATTTTTTTTCTATCATGAACAATATTTTTATATGGTTTATGTTATATATTTAATAAAATATAAAATCACTTAGTTAAAAACAAGTTACCTAGTTTAAATATAAAAAAATAAAATTTTAAAAAATAAGGGTAAAAACCATATAACATGTTTAAAACTTGTTATTAAATCCATGTTTTATTCATGATCAATAAAAATACACCTGATACTGTATTATTTTGAAACTTTAGAGCCATTGAACTTGAAATAGGGTCATAGTGTTATTAAAATATAAAGGGTGTTTCTAAAAGTGCTCTTTTCCTCTATTATTAAAGGGGATCACTTAAGCCTTTATAAAAAACACCTCCCAATATAATTTTACTTGAAAATATTACGAAATATCATCTCATACAATTTTTTTGATGATTTTTTATTCTCTTGGTCATACAATGTTATCCTAAGACCTTTAATTTCAAGGAGTTTTCTATGAAAGGATCAAGTCTCCAATGTAGGTATCATATCCCTCTTATTATTTTATCCTTAATATTACAATTACAAATATATCATATCAATAAAAATATAATTACATTTATTTCACCTAAATATTTTAAAAAAATTATGCTATGCTTGATAGCGTACAAGACATTCAACATTGAGTTTAAATGAACTGTGAAATAATATTATTTTAAATATAACCATTATAACCCAACCCTTAAATTGGGGAGTATGAATAATATTAACTACTTTATGAAATATATATATAAATTTTCAACTCAATATTAATTTATTTATAAATTATTAGTAAATAATCAATCAATTTTTTGTAATGAAAATTTATTAAAAAAAAAATATGTTTTCTTCAAAAATAAATTTTATTGCTTTTTATAAGAAATTATTATAAGAAATTTATAGATAATTTAAAATATTTATTTTATAAAATAAACTTTAGTTTTTAAATAATCAAATAAAAATTATTTTTCTGTGAAAATTTGGATTTTGTTAAAAAAATATTGATTTTTTAGTGAATAGTGAAAAATGCTGTTTTTTTGTAAAACACTCATTTCTTTTGAATAAATTGAGTAATTTAAAATTCCCATTATGTTTTGAATCTTGTTTAATAAAAAATAATTATTAATTATAAATATATAATCCACTTAATTTCCTTTTAATCATATTTTTATTGTATTTTAGTATAAGTAAATTTTTGGGTATAAAAATGAGTTTTTTCTGAAAACTGTTTTAAAGTGCATAATGTTTCTCCATTTTAATTAACTAAAAAAACACTAATGAGTAATTATTTAAATTAATTTTATATATAATATTTAAATAAATAGTAATTTAAATTTATAAACTTATTTTTACTAGTCATATATTTAATATAAAATCATCTTATGAATGAAAAGTATATTTCTTAAAGACCTGCTTTTTGTTCACGTCTACATGTTTTATTTTAAATTAAATACTACAACTTATGTGAAATGAATTTAGAAAAATTTATTCCATATTTTGAATAAAAATAATTTATATTATCAGATAATACTATTATTACTTTTAGTCTTAAGGGATAAACTACTTTGGTAAATAAATAAAAAAAACTAGTTACTATAGTGAAAACTAAAATGGTAAAATTGAGTAAACTAAAGGGCTAATGAATAACATGTTTAAAACATGTATTTTTTTTGTAGGTGTTTCTCAACCATATCATCCCAACACTACTTTAATTATCAATTTTAATGCACTTGGGGTGAGAGTGACTTCCCATTATTGAATAGTTTTGGGTATTTTCAAAAATGCCACTCCTCTTTCATTATAAAAGGCCACCTCCTCCACCCACTTAATCATACCTAATAAGTTATTTGGATAAAATAAAACCTATATAAATACATCCAAATAATACTTATAAATTTTATGGCGGTTATTTTCATCCCAAAATACCAACCCTAGGATCCTTAATAAGATACCCAAAAGGGGTTGTTCTAAGTGAAGGTACTTGTCCTCACTAAAATCAATCTTTTATACTTCTTATCTTACCACCTTTATTCATGTATTAATAATTAAAATATAATAAAAAATAAATGATATAAATATATGTAATTATGTTAATAGAGTAAACCAAATTCACCTTCTTTTCCATCAAATGGGAAATGAAACCAACATCCACCAGTAGAGTGGACTACTGCCACGTGGACCAATACAATTCGTTTTCCAACACAACCTCTCCCAGTTTTTTTATAATTATGTATTAAAAATATATATATATATATATATGATATTTTAAACATAATTATATTTATATAACTATTATATCACATATAACTTATTATTTTCCATTTTGTGGGGGATATGATTGCATCGTTCATGTGTACAGTGAACTTCTGCCTCATGAAGTGATACCATTCATTTTTCACTAATAATTTTAATGGAAGATAAAAAGTATAAAGTTAATGAATATAAGTGATATATTATAAATAATTATAATATTCATGAAATTTTTATCATTATTAAAATATAATATATCATTTTATTTCTTACCATTACACTCATTGAAAAATGATAATGTCGTTTGTGCATACGAGTCGACTGTCACCTCCATAGAGAAATGTGGTTCTTTTTTAATCACCACGTAACATGGATAATATATATAAGTATATATAAATAATTAATATTTTATTTATGATATTATTATCACTATTTAAAGTTAAAATAATACTTACCTTTATTCCATAATGATCTTTGAAAAATGAAAACATTACTCATTTGTATGTACAACCTGTCATCTCCATGATTGTATCATATATCCTTTTTCATAAAAATCATTAATTATTGGTTTTAAAAGTATAAATTATGTAAAAAAATTATAATTATTTCATTATTTTTATTTTTGAGATGATGGAATAATGAATTCTTTGACCATGGTCAACACATCAAAGTTGCTTTGAAATAATGAACTGAACATCCTCAAAACATCTGAAATGGAATTATCTGATTAAATATTTAAATATGTCATTAAAAAAAATAAAATAAATTACTTAATTATAATTTATTAATCCTTAAAAAGGTTTTTAATAAATAAAATAATTGATATATGTTTATTATATAGGATTTAAAGGATATATATGGAAAGTCTGGACTCGTGGTAACGGACTACGTCTCAATTTCCCTTCATTGAGGAATATTTTAATGTCCTTCAAGTAATTTAATTTATATGGTGTATATAATAACAATTTTAAATTTAATATCATGAATAATTTATATATCATGGTATTTAATGTTTTAATTTTAAGTATTTCATTCAAGGGAATTTGACATGAATGTTACCAAGTTGTAAAGAATTTTATAACTCAATTTCTTTTCATTGAGTTATCTTAGTTATTCAATTTATTTTATATTCTAAGAGTATGTATATAATGAATTTTGATTATATTATGATTTATTTACACTTTTGAATGCAGATTTATATTTGATTCACATAATCAGTTCTATGATTAATTCTCAAATTCAATGGTATGATCTTAGTAAGAGTTATTCATTTCAAATTCTCTTTATTTGAGACATATGTTTATAATATGCACCTATATTTATTTCTAGGTGTATATACTACAATTTTGACTTGTAATATCATGAATATACTTATGTTGATGATATTTAATGTTCTATTTTATGTTAATCTTTTATGGGTATTACTATTGAAGAGTATAAAAGTGGTAAAGGATTTATGTTTAAATATTATTTCTTTTTGGATTATTTATGTCCAAGGTTCTTTAGAGGAAAAAATATACTCTTAATTTCTTGAACCAAATCTATTTATTTTACATGGTTCATGAATTTTTTTAACATGTTTGTTTTCCATTTCCTCCCATATTGATTAACAAAACATCAAGAAAGTAATTTGTAAGTGATATTGATATTGTATTTTCTTTTAGATCGAATTTCATTCTCTTACATATCCATATTTTTTAAAATGTTTTTGAAAATTTTTCTTTTATAAAAATAGATGATTTCCTATAATGAACCTGACCCCAGTATCCCAGATTTTGTGTCTACTTTATTACATTATCATATATACAAAGGGTCAAATCCCGAAGGACCAATCAGTTTAGTAGTTTTTGAGAACCAGATATATAAATGATACCAATTTTACATTGGTAATAGATTAACATAATATAAAAAAATCAAATGAACTGAATAATTTAATACTGATTCCAAGAATTCTTATACATATCATGGGTAAAGTAAACAAAATAAGAGTTAACTCAAATATTTAGTTAGAGTTATGTACAACAGAAGATATCATGAATGAATAAGCATAATCAATATGGAATGGTAAATAAATAAAGACACATTCCATTTAAATAACCTGAATATCATGTTAATATAAGTAGTAATCAATATTAAAAGGTATGTAACTAAAAAAATTCTATTTAATCAATAAAATTTTCATAATATGATAGGAATAAATAATGATCAAATAATTCTATATAAATAATCACATGAGCTGGAAAATTAACCATGTATATTATAATTAATCAAATAATTACATGGAATATCAATAAATAAATATGGAATGCATAATTATGGATATATAAAACATACAACTGAGGCTTGTTCCAAGACATTTATATAAACGGGTAAGGCCTCAGCCAAAACCATACCTAGTTTGTCTCACGAGGTCTACTGATGCATCAAGGTCCTATATTGGGACCCACCCACCACTTAAAAGGTCCAATGAGGTCATTTTATATCAAATAATCAATTTAATTCATGAATAATGTGTCCTATCATCAAATATCCATATTCAGTAAAAGATACGAATTTATCAATATTTCCCTAGTTAATCAAAGAACTTTAAAAGTATACACCACATGTAAAATGGTATCTATTTTTGGTAATAATTATATAAATAATAAAATAATATTTATATTTAATATAAAAGAAATTTATAATGAAAAATTATCACTAAAAAGTGATTATTTCAATATAAAGTTAACAACCACAAAAGAAAGTAAGATTGTACAATAACATGGTAATTTTAAAGTCAAATCTACTTGGATAAAATTATTCAAAGTAAAACATAAAATAACATTAATTATGAATTAATAATGATATTACATCTCAAATTGGTTGTATATACACCACATTAAAGTCAATTGGTGTATAATAACAAATACGACTCAATGGGATGCAAATTGAGATGAAATCCCTTACCTCATGATTACTTTTGGTTTAATGTGATTTATAATTATATATAATGGTTTTAAAAATGTTATTAAATTATAATATAATAATTTTAATATTTATAATATCATATATTATCGTTTATAACATATTATCATCTATTAATTAATAATATTTCATCCTTTTCATTGTTTTGGGTGCAAATTGCCTTGTTTTCTCATTCGTTATTTATCAAGAAGGTTCCAGTTATAATGAAAAATATATAGTTTCATAATCTATATAATAATAACAATGACATAATTATCATATATATACATTAATTATAATTTTAAAACCAACCATGAATGATGGTTTTTAAAAATGAGGTATGTTACAATCATAGAGACAGTAGACTGTACATACACATGAGTAACATTTCCATTTTTCAATGATCATTATGAAAATGAGTTAAGTATTATTTTAACTTTATATAGTGATAATAATATCACAAATATCAAATTTTATCTTTATATATATCATCCATGTGGTTTGGTAATTAAAATAGAGTCACATTGCTTCGTGAAGGCGGTAGTCCACACAAACACAAATGATGTTATCATCATTAAGTGAGTGAAAAGGTGAGAAAGAAAATAATATATTATACTTAAAGAATAATAAATATGTCATTTATATAATAATTATTCCATGTATATCACATATAATCATTAAAATTATCCTTATCACCTTACATGTAAAGCATTTGTGAAAGACTAATCACATCACTTCGTGAGGCGGTAGTCCACCGTACACACGAGCGGCATTATTGTATATCCTGTGGAATGGAAAGTAAAAATTATGTATTACATAATAAATATATAGGTATAATTATGTTATAAATATCATATATATACTTTATATCAATAATCATACCCAACTGTGAGAGGTGGTAATGGAAAAATGAAAGATATCGGTTCGTGAGGTGATAGTCTGCCGTACACACGAATGATGATTTTGTAAACAATTTTATGGAAGAGGATATGATTTTAGATCATGAAATTAACATAAAAAATCTTATTATATTTAATATACTTAGTTTATTATATCATCATGGTTTTTAAATAATTTAAGGAGGTGAATAAATAAATACAATAAAAACACTCGTTGAAGAACATTACCTTTTCAGGTAACCTCCTTAGGTTTGCACCAAAGCCTTCCAAGGTTGAATGTATTATCAAAATAAGGCTTATAGAATGAAGTGAGGGAATTTTTGAAGGGATTTTTTTAGGTATTATCCCAATAAAAAGTGTGTGAATGTGTGAATAAGAGAGGAGAGGGGATGAAATTTTATAAGTGAGGTGCGTACCACACTAATTTTTGAAAATAAAAACATGTAACCACATTTTTCACATTATATAAGGGTCTAAAATGGATTATTATCAAGAATTATAAATTATAGTGTCTAAATATAGTCATAAAATTTATTTTATCAAAGTTTTTAGGTACTTTTAACCCTTATCTGTTAAGTTTAACTACTTGGTAAATCCAGTTTTATCTTAATAACAGTAAATATTTTTTACTACTTTAACTATTCCTCTTGGTAAAAAATTAAGTTGAAATTATTTGATAATAAATTTTTTTCTGATTCCAAATATGGAATCAATTTTAAAAAATTATTTCCATATAAGTAAAAAAATTAATTTGAATTTAACCCCGCATAGGTGACGAGAAAGTGGGTTTTTTAAAGATAAAATGTTCAACAGTTTGCAAAGTTTTTCGATCAAAAGTCAATATTAAAATGATCCCAATGACCTAAATTGGATTAATTGACATAAAATTAAACTAATTTTACTTTAAAATAGATTCAAAATACAATTTAATGTTATAAATTATTTAAATGAAAATGCAGTTTCAATTGAAATTCAGTATTCTTTACTATTCATAAAAAAATGAAACTTGTCAGAAAATCCATAAAATTCACCCTAAGATAATTTTGATATTATTAATTCAAAAATGAAGTTTAATTTTTCGAATAAATTTTATAAATTTGTTACAAATTATTTTTAGATTATGTGCGCAAAGCATGACTAAACTATCTTTTAGGGAAAATACAGTTTTTAGAAAACATTTCATTTCCTTATAAATGATGATTATTTTATTTTTAATTAATAAATAACCATAATTTTAATAATGTAGGTATTAATATTCATAATAACTAATTTAATATCTATGTTATAATGGTATACTATATTATAGTTCATTTTGACTTGGGGTTGTGTGTTCCACAAGCTGTCAAAGAGATTAAATTTATTTTGAAAAAATATTTAATAAAGCATTAGTTGTTATATTTTATTATAATATTGGTGTTTAATATCATAAAAAATATTAAAATAATGCTATTATTTTAAAATTTAAGGGGTGTTTATCATGACCCATCCCCCTGGGACCGTATTGTGACTACCCTAAGCCCGCCTACCGATGGCCAAGGGCTAGCGACTCGCACCGAAGGCATTATCCCGTAAGTGGGAAGAATTTTACCGAGTACTTGTATGCACACACACACACACACATCCAACCCCCAATGCAGAAAAGTAAACAAACATGCCACTAAGACAACCATTGAGAGTAAAATTATGAAACTGGAAGTAAAGGAGCCCAAATACAAGCCCAACCAAAAGACAAGGACAAGCCTTTGAATTCCTTTTGCAGTAAACTCTACCTAAAGGGTGGGTGAAAGGGGTGATTCCTGAATCCATAGAATTACGCCTCATCTGTCATATCTTACTAGGAACCTCTTGGTGCTAGAACACCAAGGTCTCTTTCAAAGCATCTATTATCTGCACAAGACATAACATGTACGAGAAGAGATAGAGTAGGGGTGAGTAACACAATAATCATTAAGGAGCCCAAAAAACAATGGTAATACCCCAAAGGAAAGTATGCACAAGGTAGAATTCCAGAGAGGTACATGAAGTGTAGGATCTAAGAAGTACAATGGAGAGAGTCACTAGAGTCCGATCACACTTATATAACCTAAATTATAGAAAGCAATAATATCAGTTGAAATTCTGAACATCTTTTACTACTAAGGGACTCATCCCTAATGAGTCACCATGGCCTACTAGGCCACTAAGGTCTGCTCATCTACTGGGCCACTAAGGTTTTCTCATATACTGGGCCACTGAGGTCCAGTCTTCTGCTGGGCCACTCAGGTTCGATCATCTTCTAGGCAACTGAGGTCTGCTCTTCTACTGGGCCACTGAGGTATGCTAATCTACGGGTCCACTCAAGTCTTCTCATCTGTTGGTACACTGAGGTACGCTTTATTCTTGCTCGTAGTGCACTTGATTTGATAGAATATACTCCAAAATCCATCAATCATATTTTAACTTCCATGAAAATTTACATGGAGTATGTCACTGTATCGTCATGAGGGTCCTAATGTCGCAAATGACTCGTCAATCAAACCCACAATTCGTAAGTTATGCTTGTTTAACTCAAAAGAGGCCAGTTGGGTCTAGGTTTTATCCGACCTGGTCAGACTGACCTGAACCGATCTGGTCCAAGGTTCACCAACCCGACCCAACATGGGGTTCACTGACCTGACCCATGCCAGTCGGTCTGTAGGTCTGGCCCATTGAGCCGCTCGGGGTTGCCCATATTCTCTAGCCCAGTATGCCACTGTGGGACGGTTCAGTCTCCATTGGATACGGTGATGGCCACGTCCCCTCCGCATCATGTAATCAGAATCTGGAGGACCACCTCCCCCACACACTATCTTGCGAACCGCATGCCATCATATACCTGGGGCTTGACTATGGGTCATTTGGCCTGACGCGGCACCCTGCTGGTGCTATGGTTTCCCACCGCCACATGGCACTGGTTCATACTGCCTCTCGCATGTGGCCACTACCACGTGCCGCTACCGGCATCGATGCACCAGTGATTTCTTCCATGGGCCACGAGACTTTCTCTAGTGGTATGTTCTTTGATCTAAGGGTGTTCTGGAGTCCTCAGATCATTGTATTTCCTGTCATGGGTTCCAAATCATCTTCCTATCAATCCGGGGGTCCAATAGTGCTTAGAACCTCTTGGAAAAGTCTGATGACACTATGTGGGTCCGTTGGTAAAGAACATGAGGAGGAGGAGAGATCACAAGAAACACCCAAATTGATGAACACTGGCCCTATTTTTTTTGGAAATTTTTCATCATGTTAGAAAAAGGGAAGAAATCAAAAAATTATTAATTCATATACCCCTTTCTTAAATCCCCACAAAAGAGTTCCCAATCCCACAAGAACAATTGAACCAAAAATCAAATTGTTAGTGGGTTGATACACATTTTTTTAATGAAATAATGGTAAAGGTAAAATCACTCAGAAAAGAACCCCTTACTTTGAGGTTGGATCATCCGATGGAGAAGATAAGAGTAGCATTATCATCATCCGTCGCTCCTCGATCCTCAATCCATCGTTGGGGGTGATTATTTATTCATTAGTCGAAAATGAAAATCCTCCAAAGGTTATGAGTAAACTTGGATCCTTTGTGCATAACCCCATATTATATTAATTAATTAAAATGAGGAAACACATTTCAGCATTTCTGTTACACTGAGTTGCACCGTCGTTATGTTGTTTCATTTATGAAACAATATTTCTTGTTATGATTTAGTTTTAGAGTCATCACACTATTTCATTTATGAAATGAAACAACCAATGTGACAGTGCATCATAGCAAAACAATTTTGAATAAAAGAAACATTTTATGTTTATTTAATTCTTCTTTAAAGTGCCTGAAAATGAAATTTCTTCCTCTACCTACCTTTATCGAGTTTTTGTCATTTATTGGGTATTTTCATCGTTCCATACGCAATGGTGAATCATATTTTTAATCTGAGATCCCATTTAGAAGATTCAAAAACCGCACATACATTTTATTTTAAATAAACTTAAATAAAGTTCAAACACTTTCTCTAGGATCACCGGGCCTTGGAATCAAGTTTCTTCTGAGCGTATGGTCTCGAAATAATACCATATAATTAAAAAAATTACATGAAATTTCCAATAAATTATAGTGTTACATTCTCCCCACGTTAAATAAATTAAATCCTCTCAATTTAAAATTGATCTTGGTAATCATGGGTTTGACATTTGGAAATACCATTGTTGAAAAACCAACATCATAAAATTATTATTAAAAAAATACTCTTAATAAGAGAGAAAATGAAGTTTGAAGATTATTTGGAATAACACATTACTAGGTTTCAAATAAGGAGAACATTGGTTGGAAATGAAAACATAGACATGAAATAAAAACATAAATAATTATAAAGAGTGACAGAGGTCTTTGATCATAAGAAAGTGAATGATCAATATAAATTTAATGACCTCAAAACCATAAATCTATGATGATTTAAAATAATGCATGATTTATCAGATATAAATGAAATAATATAATTTTTTTGTTTCAATATTATTTTCCAAAAGTTGAGGAATTATTTTACTATCTGAGATTATGAGGAAATATACTTACTAGATACATTTATATTTAATAAGAAAAATTTAATCCTTTTGTTGTGCATCAAATTATTTTTAATTCATCACTTACTCCAAGAAATGAATATCCAAAAATTAATTTTTCATTATTTAATTAATAAAATTCACTTTTAATAGATCATAATATCCATAATAGAATGATAAGTCATTCCTCAAATCTCTAATTATTAATATGAAAAAAATGGTTTGGATAGGTTATCCAATATGCATGAATCTCTATATGGTAAATTAATACATTAATCTATAAAACCTCATCTAATGTTCAACTTAAACCATTTCATAAATGGTTAACTTATGGAACTTACAAAAGATTAATATCTATAACTTGTAGAAAATATGTCACTAAATTTCCAAAATGAACTTATCATTAATAATTTACAAGGTAGTTAGTACTATCCAATTTACTTCATCCATATCAATAATCCCTTTATCCTAAAATAATTATCTCAACATTAGAAACATATTAAGGGTTATATTTCCCTCAATCACGTGTTTTCCATGAAGTTTTAATTAACACAGAATCATTTTTCTTATTCATCAACGCCATTCAACATATGCTTAAAATCTTTAATGAAAAACTACGATAATACAATCATTATAAGTTTTGAGAATGTCATTAATAAAATAAGTTTACAAAATATTCCTTGGATCTAGATACATAAGAAGATTAATCATTCCGCTTCAGTTGTATCAATAATATAAGCTTGACCTTGATCCCTTAGCTTCTTATGAGGTATATTACCTTGAAACTTGGGGAATTAATTTTAAAAGTTCCCCATATCCTTACAATAGAAACATTAAACATCAGAAATTTCATTATTTCTCTTACAATCAGGAGAATGGTGGCCTTTATCTCCAAAATTGTAGAAAAATCCCATTCCCTTTAGTCATGTACAAGGGGTTTTCTTTCCTCAATTATCACTTATGGGGAAATCTTTCTTTCCCTTATTCACTTTATCTATTTTTTTCTCTCTCATTCACTTCTTCTCTTAATTCCATTTTCATCAATAAGACATGAATAATTGTTTATATATCTTGATAGTACATGATACTATGTCCTAGTATGATGAGAATGTTTGTGAGACTAGTTCCCTTAAGAGGATTGGCTTAATCCCATAAAAAAATGCTCCATATTTCTCTTTGGATTATGTATATAGTATAAAAAATGGATTGATAACCCTATAATGTTGTCTTCATACTTAGCAACATTTTTTGATTATTTATGTCTCAGAATCAAGAATTTTCTTTCCATATCCACTCATTTCTCACAAATAAAATATTTTTTCAAGAATATTACCTCAAACCCTTCCACTCCATACTTAAAATTTACTCCTCATCCTTAGTGATTTGAATCAATAAACACCATTGATCTACATCTATTAAGATACAATAAATTTTCATGACAACTTTCTCCCTTTCACTACTTCTTAGAGCAGGAAATATCTTCTATAAATAAGTTATCCATTTCTTAACTAAAAATGGATTTACATTCCCATTGAATGATAGAGGTCTTTGATGCCTGAAGCAGTCTAACATTGTTACACCATAAGTTGGATTAGCAGGATACTTTATATGGTAAAGGTAATTACTCATAACCTTAGTCATCTTCATCAATATGGTTATAATTTGATCAATTCCAGTTATAACTTCAGCTTTAACTTCATTATATTGACAAAGAGTTCAATCCATTCCAGGATTACATGCATTGATATGGTTCCCATTCCTTCTGTTAGGCACCATTTATAAACAATACAATAGATTAGATGATAACATTATGAATCACAATGTATAATCATAATACTATTGAAATGCTTAACATAAATTGAAAAATTTATGCATAACTAATCTCATAATTATAAACATTGTTTCTTTAGGGATATATTTATTTTCAAATCCTTTATAATTATTTTTAAATAAAATGTAAATTATCCAAATCATATACCCCAATAGTGTCAAACCAGGTGTGTAGTAATATCCTTTTCTATACATGAGGTAATGATCCTGTCAAACCCAATGCACCCTTTTCGGAGTTATTACACCTAGGTACCTCTAAGCCAGAACCACACCCACTTATAGTATCCATATAGGGATGTATTTTTAGAAAAAATCATATAATATCTTCCTTAACAAAACTTTATGACATTATTCTATACTTATCATCATATTTTATCACAGGGTTATGTTCTATAATCTATGTTTTTTTAAATATAGTTTCTAATATTTCTACTAAACTTTCTCTAATACAAATTTTAATGACACCAACCCTAGTAGTCTAGAGCCAGTGTCTGATATATTACCTTAGAATAAATACAAATGGTCAAATCACATAGGAATAATCAATTTAATAGTTTTAGAAAACTAGATACGTACATGATACCAATTTTACATTGGGAATAGATAAACACAATACATTACAAAATCAAATGAGCTAGATCCTTGAAAAATAATTCTAATAATTTTTCTTCATATCATGGGGGAAAGAAACAAAATAAGGGTGAGCTCAAATACTCAATAAGGATTACTTAAAATAGAAGCTATCATGAATTAATAAGAATACTCAATATGGAAAGGTAAATAATTTAACACACGTGCCATTTAAATAACTCGAATATCTTGATAAGATAAGGAATAATAAATATTTCAAGATAAATAACTGAAACACATTCTATTTAATCAATAACTTGAGTATAATATGGTAGGAATAAATGATTATCAAATAACTATATATAAATAATCATAATATTTAGAGACTTAACCATGTATATTATAACTAATCAAATAATCACATGGAATATCAATAAATAAATTTATAATGCATAACTATAGACATCTAAAACATTCCATTGAGGCTTGGGCCAAGACAACAAATACTATCGAGGCTTATTCCAAGGCATATAATACCATCGAGGCTTATGAAAATACATTTATATAAAAGGGTAAGGCCTAATACAAAACCACATCTAGTTTGTCTCATGAGACCTACCAATGAATCGAGGGACTATATAAGGCCCGAATGTTACTTTCATGGTCCAATTCACTCTTTATATTCTGAATAATAGGTCTAATTCACGAACAATGTTCCTTATCATCAAATATCTATATTGAGTAAAAGATAAGGATTTATCAATATTTTTCCTAGTTAATTAAATAACATTCAAAGTATGCACTATATTTAAAAATATTATATAGTTTAGAAAATAGTCATATCAATCATATAATAATATGGACATTTAAGAGAAATTTAATGTTTAATGAAAAATTATCACAAGAAAGTGATTGTTTCAAGATAAAGTTAACAATCCCAAAAGAAAGAAAAAAATGTACAATAAGTTAATACTTTTCAAGACAAATAAAATTGGATGAAATGATGGAAAGTGAAACCTAAATTACCATGAATTATGAATTAATCAGGATATTACATTTCAAATTCATAGTAAATATTCCACATAAGATTTAATTGGTATATAATAACAAATAAGTCTCAATAGAATGTAAATTGAGACAAAATACCTTACCTTACACATATTTCTGGTTGAATGGGACTTAAACTCATATATAATAGTTTTAAACATTTTATAAACTTATAAAAAAATCATATTAATATTTATAATATCATATATGACCATTTTATAACATCTTATCACTAGTTTGTTAATAACCTTTCATTATTTTCATTGTTTTGGGTGTTAATTTCCTTGTTTTCTCATGTGTTACTTATCATAATGGTTCTCGTTATTGTGAAAATCATATAGTTTCTTCATATATAGAATAATATTAATGAAAAAAATTTCATATTTATACATAAATTATAATTTTAAACCTAATAATGAAAGACAATTTTAAAAAATGATATATGTTATGATCATGGAGACGGTAGACCGTACACATACATGAGTAAAGTTTCCATTTTTCAATGATCATTATGAAAAGGAGTTAAGAAGTATTTTAAATTTAAATAATTATAATAATATCATATATACCATATTATTTATTTACATATATCATCTATGTGGTTTGGTGATGGAAATAGAGTCACATCGCTTCATGAAGCTGGTAGTACACAAGGACACGAATGATGTTATCATCTTTAAGTGAGTGAAAAGGCAAGAAATAAAATGATTCATTATCTTACCAAAATGATAAATATTTCATTATTATTATAATTAATCCATTTATATCATATATCATCATTAAATTTATACTTATCACATTCTATTCAAAGTGTTAGTGAAAGATGAATCACATCGCTTCACGAGGTGGTAGTCTACCGTAAACATAAGAGAAATTATTTTATCTCCTATAGGATGGAAAGTAAAAAAGTTATATATTATATAATGGATAATAAGGTATAATTATTTTATAAATATCATATATATTCTTTACATCTATCATCATACCTAAATGTGAAAGGTGGTAATGGAAAAATGAATGATATCGGTTTGTGAAGTGGCAGTCTGTCATACACATGAATAATGATTTCATAATCCATTTCATGGAAATGGAGATAGTTATAGGTAATTAAATTAAAATAAAAACATATAAGTATATATAATATACTTATTTTATTATATCATAATGGTTTAATAATTATTTAAGTAGGCTTATAAAATAAAAACACTCATTGAAGAATGTTACCTCTTCTTAGAGTAACCTCCTTAGGTTTACACCAAAGAATCCCAAGGTTGGATTTATTCCCAAAATAAGTATTATAGGATTATGGGAGTGAATTTGGGATGTTATTTTGGTAGGTATTGTCTGAACCAAAAGGGTTTTAAGGTGTTATTAATAGAGGAGAAGAGTTGGCCTTTTATAAGTGAGGTGAGTGGCACACTTATAAATTTTGAAAAGAAAAAGGTATACCCATGTTTTTCAGATTATAAAAGGGTATAAAATGGATTATTATACTTATTTAGACATTATATGTTCTAAATATGTCCATAAAATATTTTTATTCAATTTTTTAGGTTATTTCAACCATTATCCTTCTAGTTTAACCCCTGGTAGATCCATTTTACCTTAACCAGAGTAAATAATTTATATTATTTTCACTATTAATTTCTATCAAAAATTGTGTTTACCTTTTTATATAATATAAATTATTATTATTAAAAATATTTAATCCATTTTTCAGAATTAAATTCACATAAGTGATAAAATATAATTTAAAATTAACCCCACATACGTGAAGAGAAAGCAAGGTTTTGAAGAGAAATTGTTCAAAAGTTTTCAAAGTTTTTATATAAAACATAAATATTTAAATTATGCTAGTGACCTAAATTGGATTAATTGATATATATTTTCAAATTTTTTAATATTAAATAAACTTAAAATATAATTTAACATTATAATTTATTTAAATGAAAAGAAAATTGTTATTTAAAAATTTAATATTTTTTTACTATTCATCAAAAAATGAAACTAATCAGAAAAATCCAAAACATTCACTCTAAGATAATTTTTATATAATGATTTTAAAAAATATTTTATTTTTTCAAATAAATTTTATATAATTTCTAAAAATTAATTATAAATTTTGTGCTCAAAGCATACCTAAACTGCCTTTTAGTGAAAATACAGTTTTTCAGAAAACATTACATTTTTTCTTAAAAATGATTATTAATTTATTAACAATAAATAGATGACCATAATTTTCATAATTTAGTTATTAATATTAATAACCTATAATTTAATAGCTACATTATAATGATATACTATATTATGGTTCATTTCGACTTGGGGTTGCATGTTCCGCAAGCTATTGAGAGATTACATTTATTTAAAAATAAAAATTTAGTAAAGTCTTAGGTGTTATCTTTTATTATAAGATTGGTGTTTCATGTCATGCACACTATAAAAAACAATTTTCTTCTTTTAAAATATTTGGGTGTCACATTTCTTAAGGTTATTTTACATGATCACTGACCATATTTTAAAATATTTTAAAATGAAATTTCTTAAGATTTTCAAAATGGGTCACTTTGAATCCATTAAAAAATGACTAAAAATAATGACTATTTTTAAAATTGACAAAAATGAACATGATTTTACACCATCACAAACACTCTTTATTTTTACGTTTTGTTTATGTTTCAAAGTTTATTTGTAAAGAAAATGATTTCATCAATATTTGAGAATGTTTTAGGTTTTAAATAAGTGTTTTCTAAATGGAAAGGGTATTTTTATAAAACAAATCTAAGTGATATTTCAAAATAATTTTCTATATAAGATGACATAATTTAATGTTAATAAAAGTGAAATGGTTTTTATACTTAGGAATGTTTTTATTGATCAATAATGGTATTTCCATTCATCAACATCGACAACCCTTTATGTTACTTATGCTCTACTAGGATATGTTGAAATTATACCATCCTTATTTTTTCTCTGGATAAATAATTATTATTTAAAAATATTTTCATGGAAACCATTCCGTTTCCATGTTTCAATGAAGTTTGGAAAGTAATAATTATTTTTGATTAGATTTTTATTTATGTTATGGTTTTTAGACTTTGTTTACGAATGGTTGGGCCACATTACATCTCATGGGTGAGCCTGATACAACTTCTACAATAGGTTGATCGCCATTATAGATAAAGATATTGAGGGTTGAGCCCCACTATAGATCATGGGTGATCTTGATAAATCTTATATGATGGGTTGATCTCAATTATATCTCAGAATATGATAGGTGATTCACATAATAACACTTTAATGCATTGGGTAATGATTATACTCTCCAGATAATTATATTGGAATTTGAATGTAAGGTTATACCAATTTGTGATGGTTCTGTAAGGGTTGTATGAATATGATATATCAAGATACCAAAACAATTTAATTATTCTTTCTAAGGGTATTAAATGTTTCCTTCGATGAAGATTAACATCACATGGCTTATGATTATTGATTCTGATGACTCTTACATTTGTTAAATATTTATAAAATGCCACTTTTCTAATGATATTGGTTTTATGGGTACGATTTCTCTTATTTTATAATCATTCACTTTCATTATGTCATCATACCCTTATTATCATCTTATTCTCACTGATTACATTCATTTTTTAATGCTTATTCTTACCCTTATAGAGAATTTGAGCTCAAAATTCTTATGCTTACTTTTACCCTAGTTATCAATAATGATGTTAAATTATTAATGTCTATAAGGGTTTCATATGTATGATGATGATGACTTAATGTGAAATAAATAAAGTTACAATTAGTGAGAGGAAAACTCACTTGAAGACACATGTATTATTTATATAAGAGTTTTTATTAATTATATAAAATTATAATCCTAAAAGGTATTTGGGTATATAAGTCATCCAATATTTCACTTTGATGTTTTAAGGTTGGTATGGAAAAAATTGGGTCACATTTATCAATACCAAATCATTAAATGTAATGATGATTTTATAGAACTGGATCTAGGAGTGTGAGTTTGGGGTTATTATAGTTGGTATCAGTACTGGGTTTGGATTTCTTTGTAGATTAAGTTATTTTCATGAATTTTTTTCTTAAGATATATAGATACAATCATGAGTTTATATGATTATTGTTTATCATATTTTCGAAGTCTTAGACACCCACTTTTAGGTTTTAACTGATGAGTTTTAGAGGGAATAATGAAATTTCAGGAGATGTTTTATTGGGCTGAAGTATATATAATAGTTAGGATTAATTTGAAGTATAAATTTACATTTTGTTTATTTTTTTAATGAATTGATAACCTTTAGGGTTTTTATGATCCTGTATATTGATGTAATTATGGGAACACATGTTTTATCATATAGATAACTATGGGATTGAAAATTGATTTGGGGACTAAGTGATTAATGTTATTACCGAAGAAGATCACTATATTTTTGGTCAAATAATATGAAAGGTATGAGATAAAATTTGAGGTTAAAAAAATAATTAATGATCATGTTATTGAGGGTATTTGGGATATAGGGTTAGTTATTTATGGAATGATTTAGTTTGAACAATGGGTATTAGTTTTTAATTTTGGAGATTAATGTATTATTTCCTTATATTAAGTTTTATTAATTTTGGAAATAATCTTACCATGCTATAATCATTTTTTTCAATTTCTAAAGATAGTTATAATATATTTATTATCCCTTTTATGGTTATGTGATATATTAGAAGAATATTTTAGTGCTTCAGTCATTAAAAATTTATCTTGGATACTCATTATTTGAAGAAAAAGATGAGATTGTGGTGGGAATGGATTAAAGGATGAAATTAAACTTATCATGTATATATATTTAATAATATTCTTAGTATAGATGTTAATTAATTACTAAAATCTAGTAAAAGGATATTTAAAATGAAAATTTTATCCTATTATATTCATTTCCAATGAAATTATGTTCTTTTGTCATACTACTTTTGTTATTGTTATGTGATTGATAACATTCCCATGATCTTTCAATTTCTTGTGATTAATGATCTATGTCACTACAAATCATTAACTAAGCATTAATTTTTTATTACATGTCTACATATTCACTTTCCAAAAATTTTCTGCTACTTTGAAACCTAATTTTGTGCTATTGTAGATAAACTTCACACTTCTTTCTCTCTCTTTTCAAGTGGACGTTTTATGAACCCCTTTTATGATGTGGGATTTCAAAAGCGGTATTTTAAAATTTCAAACCCTTATTTACCAAGTTCAAGTTAAAATTATGAGTTATAAACTTATTAATGTGTGTGGGGGGGGGATGTAATACCCCAAGATTTAAAAAGGATACTATGATCAATAGTGCATAAGACACATGGCATCGAGATTAAACAAACCAAGAAATAATATTATTTTAAATATGACCTTTATAACCTTGTTGTGAAAATGGAGGATATGAATATTATTAAATAATATACGTAATATATATATAAATTTCATACTAAATATAAATTTATTGATAAATTCTTAGTAAATAATGAATAAAGTTTTAGTAAAGTAATTTTATTCATCAAAAATATGTTTTCTTGAAAATTGTTTTTATTTCTTTTTGTGGGAAAATATTATAATCAATTTGAAGAAATTTTAGAAAATATATATTATAAAATTATATTTTTTAAAAACATAATTTAAAAATTTATTTAGGTTTAAAATTATGTATTTTTCAAAAAATGATGATTATTTAGTGAATAGTGAAAAATGTTGATTTTGGTAAAAATGTCAATTATTTTAAATAAATTGACTAATTTAAAGTCCCATTATATTTTTAATCTAATTATAATTAAAAAAAATTATTATTTAGTTGTATTTAATCTAATTAATGACCTTTTAATCATATTTTTATTGTATTTTAGTATAAGTAAATTCTTATGTTTAAAAATAGGTTTTTTTGAAAATTCTTTTAAACTGCATAATGTTTCACCATTTTAGTTAATTAGAAAACCCCCAAATGAGTAATAATTTAAATAAAAAATATATATTTTATATAAATAAGTATTAATTTTAATTCTTAAATTGATTTTTACTATCCATAGAGTTATTATAAAATCATCTTATACGTGAGATATATATTTACTGAAAAAATATTTTTCATCACGTCTGAGGGTTTTCTTTTAAATTAAATTATTCAAATTATATGAATTTAATTTGATAAATTAGATACAATATTTTGAATAAAATTAAAATAAGTCACTTTTTTATTTTTATGATTAAGGGATAAATGATATAGGTAAATAAATAAAAAAACTAGTTACCATAGTGAAAACTAAAATGGTAAAATACAGTAAACTTAAGTGCTAAGGAATAAAATGTTTAAAACATGTGTTTTTTGTGGAGTTTTATATATATAAAATCATAAATCTAATACTTTAATTACCAACTTTGGAGTAACGTGGGGTGAGTGTGGCTTCCCAATATTGAATAGTTTTTGGTATTTACAAAAATGCCACTGCTCCTCCATTATAAAATGCCACCTCCTCCCCATAATTATACACACCTATGAAGCCATTTCACTTAAAAAATCAATAAAAAAATCCCACACCAACATCCTTATAAATATTATATATATATACTGGTGATTCCAAATGACCAACCTTAGAGTCCTTAATTAGATATCCAAAGGGGGTTGTTCTAAGAGATGGTAATTGTCTTTACTAAAATCTTCTTTCTTACTTATTTTAACACCTTAATTAATGCCATAATAATTCCAATATAACAATACCAATATATAACATATACTAATATTTTATTATTTTAATGTTATAACCCACATACACCTCATATTACATCAAATAGGAAATAACACCATCATATGTGTGTATGATAGACTACTGCCTCACATAACGATGTAAGTCATTTTCCATTATCACCTCTCAGGACATTTTATAATGATATATTTAAAGTATATATATATATATATGATATTTATAACATATTTATACTTTTTTAATTATTTAATCACATATACCTTCTTAATTTTCATTCCATGGGGGATATGACAATGTCGCTTATTTATATGGTGAATTAAAGCATCATGAAGCGATACGATTTGTTTTTCACTAACTATTTTCATGGAATATAAAAAGTATAATGTTAATGAATATAAGTAATATATAATACAAAATTATAAAACTAATTACATATTTATCATTATAAAAATACAATAAATCACTTTCTTTTTTACCTCTCCACTCATTAAAAAAATGATAAAGTCATTAATGCATACGTGTGGACTACCACATCCATAAAGAGATGTAATTATGTTTTCATCATCACATAACATGGATGATATATATATAAGTGTATTTAAAGAAATAATATTTTATTTATTAAATTATGATCATTCTGTAAAGATAAAATAATACTTACCTTATTTCAATAATTATCACTGAAAAATTAAAATGTTACTCTTGTGTACATACATCCTACCATCTCGATGATTATAAAATAGTTTATTTTTCGTAACCTTCATTCATGATTGGTTTTAAAAGTATAAACGATGTATAAAAATTATAATTTTTTCATTATTATTATTTTTTGGATAATGGAATATTGACCTCTTTGACCATGATCAACACACCGAATCTGTTTTGAAACAACGAACTAAACATCCTCAAAACACCTTACAAAAAAATAACTAATTATGCATTTAAATATATAAATTTTAAAAATAAAATAAATGATTTTAGTATAAGGAATTAATATTGGAAAAACTATTCAAGAAATAAAATAATTTATATAACTTTATTATATAGTAGTTAAAGGATATACCTGGAATTTCAGGACTCAAAGTAAGGGACATCATCTCAATTTCCCTTCATTGTGGCATATTATAATTTCATGCACCAACTTTCTTTTATATGGTGTATATACTACCCATTTTACATATAATATCATGAATACTTCATATATAATGGTATTTTATGTTTTAATTTGAATTATTTTGTCCAAGGGGATTTGACATGAATGTTACCAAGTGGTAAATAATTTAATAACCCAATTTATTTTAATTGGGTGATATTAATTCTTTATTGTATTTTATATTCTAAGAGTATGACTGTAATGAATTTTGATTGTATTATATTGTATTTGTACTTATGTTATATAGATTTATATTTTACCCATATAATTAATTCACTAATTAATTTTCAAATTCAATGTAATGATCTTTGAAAGGGTTATTCATCTCAAATTCTATTTCTTTGAAACACACATTTACGATTTGCACATATATTCATTTTTGAGGTATACATACTACATTTTTTACATTTTATATCATCAATATATTTATTTTAATGATATTTAATGTTTCATCTGAATTTAATCTTTCACAGGGCTTATGATTAAAGAGTACAAAAGTGGAAAAAGGATTTATGTTATATCTTATTTATTTTGGAATTGTTTATGTTTAAGGTTAATTTATAGGAAAACATATGATATTATTTGATTAAAAAATATATATTTATTCTCCACTGGTAATTAATGTGGTTAATATGGTTGATATACAATTCCTCCCTTATTGATTAAATAAACATCAAGACTATAATTTTTAAGTGATACCAATCTTGTATTTTCTATTAGAACAAAAATATTACTCTTCTTTATCCATATTTCCTAAAATGTTTTCCAAAAGGTTATTTTATAAACATAAATTATTTTATAAAGCTATTTTTCATAATATTTTACCTTTTTTAAAATTATTTTAAAAGTAAATTTCTTAACATTTTTATAATGAAAAAATTCGACTCCCTTTACAAAATGTTTTAAAAGAACGATTATTTTTAACATTTACAACATTAATAAATTTTCCCACCATAATGACCTCTTAATGTTTTAAATATTAATTTTTATTTTCAATATTTATATTCAAATAAAATAATTTTTTTCATAGTTTTAGAATGTTTTGGGTTTTAAATAATTTTTTTTTAAAAATTGAAAGGGTATTTTTATCAAGAAATCTTCCAAGTGATCTTTCAAAATAATTTTCCATATAAGATGAAATACATTAATGTTACTCATAGTGAAATGGTTATTCTCCTTTATTATATTTTTAATTATATTTAATTTTATTTATATACATAAACATCAACAACCCTTGATAATACTTATGACACATTATGATATGTTGAATTGATACAATCCTTATTCTTTCTCTAGATAGATAATTATTGTTTCAAGTGATTGTAATGGAACCTATTTCTTTTCAATGGTACAATGAATTTATAAAAGTAATAATGATTGTTTCTAAGAGTTTTATTTATGTTATGGTTCTTGTATATTGATTATGAAGGATTGATTCCCATCATAGCTCATGGGTTTTCCTGATACAACTTATATAATGGGATGATCCCCATTATAACTCAAGATACAAATTTTTGAGGCCCATTATAGCTCATGGGTGACCCTAATACAACTTATATGATGGTTTAGGCCACATTAAATCTCAATAAATTATGGGTTAGGCCCATTATAGCTCTCTAATGAATTGGGTAATGATAATATTCTTTTTATAATTATATTGAAAAGTCAACTGTAAGGTTATTCCAATTTGTAACAGTTTTTTAAGGATTCTATAAAGATTATATTCCAAGATACCAACATGTTTTCTTTATTATTTATATAGATTTTAAATGTCTAATTTAATTAATATTGAAATCACATGGATCATGATTATTTATTCACATGACTATTAAATTTTTTAATGCTTTATGCCATGCCATATTTTTGATGATCTAGGTTTGATGGGTATTTTTTCTATTATGTTATGCTCATATAATTTGATTATGTTATTATAACCTTATCCTAATATTATTCCCATAGATTAAATTTAGTTGTTAATGATTAATCTTACCCTTAATGATCATTTTATCTCACCCATATCATGTTTCCTTTTATATAGGTTATCAAGAGTGATGTTAAATGAATTATTTCTAGAAGGTTTTCATATGGATGATGATGATGACTTAATGTGAAATAAGAAAACACAAGATTAATGGGAGGAACAGAAACTTGAAGTCACATGTATTTTATTTGTTGTAGTTTATACTAATTCTCTAAAATAAAAATCCTAAATGGTATTTGGGTATGTATGTGATCCAATATTTCCTTTCGATGTTCTAATCTTTGGATAGAAAAAATTGGGTATCATTTATTGGTATCAAAATAAGAAATCTAAAGATAAATTTTTTAAAACCATATATAAGAGTTCAGGTTTGGGGATATTATAACATTAGTATCATTATTATAATTATATTATATTAAATTAATATAATATCCACTATTTATTCCACTACTAAAAAATACAAAATATTATTCAGTGCGTTGTGTAGAGTACCATCACCACATTTCAACATCTTTTGTTTTTCATCCCTGCCATTAAGGGATGATAAAAAGGACGTAATTGATAAATATATATGATATATATAATATAATCATGATTCTAAAATTTTATATTATTATTTAACTTCTTTCCCTCCAATTATTTGTGAAATGGAAACATTAATCATATGTACATGTGAACCATAACTTCCACGGGTAATGAGATTCATTTTTCATCACCACTCATCACGAATTAACTTAAAAATATATTTAATATATAAAAATTATTTATATAACACTAATAATATTCTATAAATTATGAAAATAGTTTACAATTCTTTCTACCATGGTCAAAAAACATGAGGAGTTACAAAAAATTGACAAAATAAACTTAAGTATATGGCAAAGGCAAGAAAAATATATAATAAATAAATGGAATATAATAGTAAAAGGTCCATATTAAATTAAGAAAAGAATAATAAGGTCATTAATAAGCTATTTAATATAAATAACTTTATTATTTAGGATGTTAGGTGCGTGATCAGAATAAATCTGGAACATGGTAATGGGTTTCATCTCTATTTCTATTCATTGAGACATATTTTAATGTTATGCACCAGTTTTATATTTCTATGGTGTATATACCCCCCGAGAATATATTTTGGAATAATAAATTATTTAATTCATGGAATTTATAGAACCATAATATTTTCAATCTTCTAAATACTATTTATTCAAAAATTACTTATTCTATAAGGGTTTTAGTTTTAATTTATATTTATTGAGACAATTATTGTATTTACACACTTATTATCAATTTCAAGGAGTATAAACTATAGATTTTGAGATATTATATCATGAATCCAATTTATTCTCATGGATATATTATCCTCTAATTTTTAGGATGATTCTAGATTTTAGTTATTTAACTATTCCTTTTATAATATTTATATCATGGTTACTGAAATTATATGTTTCCCTTACTATGCATTTGAGCACAAACATTTATAAATTTATATTTCTCCATGTTATGAAAAAAATTAGTACAAGATACCAATTTATAAGGATGATATAAGTGAAAGAATTATTGGGTGATGTTTAATACTTGTAATAAATTAACCAGTTTAATATATAATGAAAAAATTAACATTTTGATACAAAGATCATGGAATTTATCAGTTCATATTGTGTTATAATTGTATAAAGTTCTAAGAATAATAATATAATTTGGATGTAAGAGATACAATAATCATTATTAATTTTTTAATTATGGATAATTACATCCTATATTTTTTAGAAAGATCAAATAAAGTATGTAAATTATGTGTCTTGGAGAACTGGATCCCAGAGTGCAGGAATTGAGCATTATAGTTTGTATCAAAGGAAAAGTTTAGATAACTTTGTAGTTTAAGATTATTATAGAGGATAATTTAAGGGTTGACAAGATATGGTTTATCATATGTTCAAAGTTATATATAACCCATTAGGATGAGTATATTTTTTAATTCTAATGTAATGAAAAATAATTTTTAAGGGGTTTAAGGTTAGATAACCCCAGTGAAAACCCTATTGATGAATATACATATAATATGACTTCTTGAAGATTTAGTAAAGTACTCATCAATTGGTTTTACTTTACATTACATCCATATATAGATACTATCATGTATATGAGGTTGTAGTACAAATATACATATGGTTAATAACCTCAATGAGGGTATTTTGGGTATTAACTCAACTATGATATGATGCACGAAAAATAGGCCTTACTAGAAACTTTTATAGATACTACCAAGGGATATGATTTGGTTACTCATGTTCTACTTATGAAAATTATGAGGTTTTTAATATGATTGGGTTATAAAACCAAATAGGAAAATGACCATAGAAAACCAAGTATTAAAAAAGTAAAGCCAATGATTAATCTCAAAATATCATATATTAAAAATAAAGGTTTCATAAGGGAAGAAATTTTCAAAATGATGTTTTCATATTAATGTTTTTTATATTAACATAACGACTTTAGATTTAGTATTTGTTTGAAATAATATTATGAAAATTAATTATAGAATATTATAATCCTAGAGATAACTATTTCTTATAAGAATATATGATATCAAAATTAAATGGTTTAAGACCTTATTATTTCTTTGTTAAAAGAATGGTGGTTTTATATTGAAAAAGTAAGTTAGATATTAATTGGTAACATTGGAGTAGATAATCAATTCATGTTATTTTATGAGAATTCCTACAAAATTTTGGGATTATGATATATAGTGACTAGTGTGTGGAATTATGAACTACTGGTTAATACAATTTAATCGTTAAGGGTAAAGATGTTGTTTTGTGGAATATATAATATTATTGTGGTTTAATGTTATCAGGATTCAAAGAAATTTAGGTAAAGTTATGTTATTGAGATTTTATTATTCGAGTACATATATACTTGTGTATATGATTATAGGAATTATTAATGTTGTTTGAAGAAGGATATATATGATTTTGAGAAAGTATATTTTATTTAATTTTTAGTATATAATATTTTAATAATGTTAATGGTAATTTGGGATATCTATTTTGAGGATTAGTTTAAATTTTTTAGGGTACCCAACCCAAAATAAAATATGTTGAACCAATAATGATATATGTTAAACTGATAGTTATATAGGTTTAACCAAGTCTATTAAAAGTTGATTAATAAGAACTATATTCTAATATGATCATGTTATAAAGTGATACATATTGATGCTAAATCTTGTGTATATTTATGATAATTATATTATAATGATCATAACTCAAGTTAACTATTTTAGATTTAGATATGGATGAATTCCAAAGAGATCAAGTTAATAATGGATTCCATGGATAATGAAATTTTTTCCCAATGAACAACCTAAATTTATAAAGGTGAGAGTGATAAATATTCTCATTTCCCAAATAATCTACCATTAAATATGATTAAAGATGTAAATTTAGTTAAAATCCCAAAAAACAAAAATTAATATAAATATAGAGTATCATGAATGATCAAGTGATGAAGGTCATTGGACTCACAAGTCTAAGGTAAAGATAGAAGCTATAAAAATTAGTTGCTTCAATAGAAAGAGTGTTGGGTATTATACAACACAACATATCAATCTATTGGAAATCAAGGGAGATAGTAATAAAGAACCACATGAAAAAAGGATACTACTATGAAACTACAACTAATGAATCTGATTGTGAGTTTCACTCTATAATTTCTAGAGTCCCATGGTATGTAAGTTTTTACAAATTACTAAATATTGTGTTATAAATAAAAACCCATAATAGTATGATTATCATACAAATCATTTTCATGGTTTGTGGGAAGTAATTAATTAAGGATCTAGATATTCTTCCATTATTATAATTTTATGAAAAATTAACAATGGATTAAAATTCATTATAAAGAACATTTAATTATTTTTTATTTAGATAAATCTCATTCCATGTCCTAAATAAACCCACTATAAACTAGCGATGTATAGATAAATATAAGTTCCCTATTGAAATTAATCTGATCTTCTGAGTCTAATTATAAGGATACAATTTATTTAAGGAGGGGAGAATGAAATACCCTAAAATATTAATATATGATTACCATTAAATAAGTCATTATATTTAATAGCTTGCTCCACACACATCAATGAACATAAACGAAACCACAATATATTTAGATAAAAAATATATATTTAAGTGTGACCATTAAAAACTAGTCTCTGAGTAAGTGAGAATGTATATGAGTAACTGATTTATAAAAAATATGTATATAATAAATAAATTCTTCTTTTAATATTAATTAAATTATATTAGTTGGCCTAAAATGACTAGTAAGATTATTTATTATTTAGAAAAGTATTTTTCTAAAAAGTGTATTTTATGTGATAAACATTTATATTTCAAGAAAAAATATTATTAATGATAAATTATATTTGATATTAATAATTTTTTAACACAAATTTAGTTGGTAATTTACATTATATAAGAATAATAATAGTTAATATTTAAAAATGTCATTTCCTAATAAAAATAGTTCTTCATTATATTTTTTAATTTTATTCAAAAATTGAATTTGTATATATTTTTTTATTTTAATTTTAAAAATTTAACATAAATTTTGGATTTATAATAATAATATTATATTAATATGTTTTTTTGGATTTCTTTAATATAATTGATTTTTAAGAGAATAGTGAAAAATACTAGTTTTGTTAATACTATCACTTTTATATGATTTAATTTTTTTGGAAAATATTTTGGTATAAAAAATATATATTTATAAATATAAATAAATAATTTTATAATACTAAATATATATTTTAAACCCATGAATATCATTTCATAAAATCACATAATATTTTATGGAAACTATTTTTTGTCTGTTTGTGTAATTAAATTTACACATGAGGAAATTTGGTTTTGATTTTGTTTTATTTCATATAAATATTCATTAAAAAATTATAATATTATTAATATAATTATAATCAATAAAATTTATAAATTTTTCCTAAGCATAAACTTTATGTTTTAAAACAAACTATTCTAAAAAACTGGGTTTTACGTGTTACATGTGCTAACATTGCGATTAATTCCCCTACACATAGAAAGATAACTTGATAAAATTAATCCTCAATTTTATTTAATAATTTTAATATTATTTAATATGTAAAATTCAATTTTTGGTCATAAAATTTATATTATTCGGATTAATGCACATTACTACAATAATGGTGAAACCCTTATCATTAAATTATTATTTTATTAATATCATTGAATTTATATCGAATAAATTAAATTAAAACACATTAAATAATTAATATAATATTATTTATAAACATATAAATAAGTATATCAATAATAATTTATTTGGTAGTCAATACTAAATAATATGAAAAATTTTGAATGGACAAAATGTAATTTTTTTACTAAAATTATTTTTCTACAAAATTATTATTTTAATTTAAAATATAATTTTATAATATATATAAATTTAATTGGATTAAATAGAGGTAAAATTTGGTTCTATAACAACAAAATTATATTATTTATGTTATATTTTTAATAAAATATAAAATCAATTTGTTAAAAACTAGTTACCTAGTTTAAAAGTTTAAGAGTAAAATGTAAAAACGTAATTGTAAAAAACCTATAACATGTTTGAAAAATGTTTGTAAATCCTTGGTTGAGTCTTTATTTACCCAAATAGACCCTTAAATCAATTATTTATAAAATTTTGATCCTTTGACCTCAGAATAGTTTCATGGTATTATTAAAATATAAAGGGTGTTTCCAAAAGTGTCATTTTCCTCTCTTCTAAAATGGGATCACTTACACCATTTCAAACATATAAATGCCATTATAAATTTCCTATAAACTCTAGAATAATATCATATAATATAATTCCATTAAAATATGTTACTCAACTATCCAAAATAAGATATCCAAATACCTTTAATTCAAAGTATTTTTCCAAGGAATGTTTAAGTCTCCATTTTAAGTATTATCTTATTATATTTTAGTCATTGGTCTTCCTCAAAAAAATATCTTATATATATAAAAATAAAATGAAATAAGTATCATTATTATAATTATATGTTATTATATTAATGTAATATTTTTTAATTATTCCTCTCCGTCCTCTAAAAAAACAATAATGTCTTTAGTGTGTTATGCAGACTACTGCCACCACAAAATGATGTGTTCTATTTTTCATTACTGAAATTAATGGAAGATAAAAAGGATGAAATAGATGAATAAATATTATATATATAAAATAAATATTATTATTTAATTTCAAACTATAATATACCTTCTTCCCCTCTCATTCATTGAGAAATGAAATCATTAATCATACATATGTGCGAATTATCGCCTCTATAAGGAATGATTTTCATTTTTCATCACCACCTATCATGGTTGAACATAAAAATATATTTATTATATTAAAATTATTTAAATAAAACTATTAATATTCTATAAATTATGAAACTATTTTACAATTCTTTCTATTTGGTCAACATATTTGAGGAGTTAAGATAAACTGATCGAATAACCTCAAGCAATAAATGTGTGGAAATAAAATTATATAATAAATAAACAGAATTTGATAATAAAAGGTCCATATTAAATTAAATAATGAATAATAAGGTTCTTAATATGTTATTAAATTAACTTAACTAGACTATTCATTATGTTACACACATTCAAAGAATGAATTTGGAAGATGTTAATGGTTTTTGCCTCAATTTCTCTTCAGTTAGACATGTTTTTATATTATGACCCAATTTATTATTCTTGTCGTGTATATACCTCCTAATAATTTATTTTGGAATAATAAATGATTTAATTCATGGGATTTATATAAAAATATTATTTTTATGATTCTAATTATTTTTTATTCAAAAATTACTTAAGATGTAATGCTTTCAGTCTCAATTTTAACTTCATTGAGAAACGTATTCTATTTATGCACCTATTTTTATTTAAATGGGGTATATACAACCAATTTGAGATATTTTAACATGAAACCATTTTATTTCATGTTATATAAATATAAAGTTTATATTTAAACTCTCAAGGTTTTCTAATCCAAATGATACCAAAATGTAAGGGTTTTTATCTTAAATTGCTCTCTTCAAGTCATATTGCATATTAAACACCTAATTTTATTTGTTTTAAAAATATAAAACATATGTGAGATATTATATAATTAATTATACTTGAATCATGGTATTTTTATTTCAATAAAGTCCCTCTATTTTAATGTATTTTGATTATAGTGTTACTCAATTTGTAATATTCTTCTTCAAATCAATTATGAATCTTTTGTAAATGTTACATGTTATGCACAATATTTTCAATGAATGGTGTATTCAATACACTTAGATATATTTTTTCATACAATTTTTATTTAATGGTATTTACTATCCATTTTATATTCTCTTATTCATGTGGCTATTGATTTATTTGTTTCATTGATAGTAAGGATTTTGGTAACCAAAATCCCCTCCTTTGAGTTACAATGATTTATCTGAAACATTGTTCTTCCATGTTGATTTATCAAACTTTAATATTTTATTATATTTTATTTTATGATCCTATTTGGTAAAATTGTTTTTTAATAAAAAGAATGTTTTATTACCATTTTTACAAAGTATATTTTTGACAAAGGTAATTCTATGTATTAAAAATGTTCTTTTTATAATAAAATGTTTTGGATCCATATAATTATTTAATTTTCAAGGATCTATTATTTTAGATTATTTAAAAAAAGGCTTTCAAATAGTTTTCACTTCATCATTTGAAAAATACTTTTGGAAGTGAACCGTAATTTTTTATTTTACACAAATGTTAAAAATATCTTTTAAAAGATCATTTAAGTTTTCACTTCCATTTACCTTTCTATTTTCAAAAGGTTTTTAACTAACAGGGTTTATGTTTCATGATTTTACATCAAATATATATATTTTATCATTTTTTGGAAACGAACTCATGATACCAAACAATCCAATTAAGGATCTCTTCTTGGGTGGTATCATTTAAGAATTATTTTGCAGGGATATTTTTCATCCATTTTCACATCTATATAGTTTTCCTTTATTACACAAGTGATATGTTCTATTAAAACTATATACCTTATTCCTATGGATGTCTCATGATCATTTTGTACAAGTATTAAATTCATTGTATACTCATTTTTATATAAACTGTGAACATCACATTTTACATAGTTCTAATTTCATGATGTTCACCTAGAAATAATGTTATTATATTGAAATCAGGAAATGTATTAGTATTACATATATTAAAAATTAAATATAGGTGATTATTGGTAAGTTGACTGTTTAATGTTTAACAATCCACCATATTCCTTTGTAAATGTTACAATCATGTTATCCCTTTTATCATAATGGGGGAAGTATTTCCCTTATGTATATTGTTACTCCAATACAAAATATTGGTAGAAAGTTGACTATGTAATTTTTTACCATTTAAATTATTTATCTCATTGGGTTATGATCATGTTATCCCTTTTATTGGAATAGGGAATATAATTGAAATTATTGATGATTATTGACCTCTAATACATTTTTATCATGTATAGATATACTATATTATTCCTTATACTAATAGCCATGTTTTTATCCAGGTAAGGGTTCCTTAGGGAATAGTATAAAACTTCTTTATGACTATTATAGTCAATGCATTAGACTTAATCAGGTGATGTGTGGGCCCAAAAATTATACCGCTCCAATATGCATCAATGAGTCTCATGAGGTAAACAAACCAACAATCATATTTTCTTTATTAACCATTATGAAGGATTTAAGAATGATTTTAACTAATTAATTTAGAGAAAATAATAGAAAAAATGACCATGGATAACCAAGGATTGACCGTGAGAGTCATAGGTTGATACAAAAATATCATATGTTAAAAACAAAGGTGTTAAAAAGAAATTCATATTCATATTGATGTTTTTATAATAATATTTTTAATATTATCATAACCATTTTTTTTGTATTTAGATAAAAAATGATTATGAATATGAAGATAAGAAAGTAATCTATCTTGAAACCACTAAGTCTTATAACTGAATAAGGAATAATACTTAAATGGATGAGAATCTTAGTATATTTCTATTATTGAGTGATATTTATCGATGATATTCTGGTATATTCTATATGTTATTAAGGATAATTTTTATTAGTTTTAAATAAATTGTTTGAAATCATATATTAAATTCTATCAATAACCTTGAGAAATTATTTTATGGAAAGTTTATTTTTTAGAGATAACTATTGAATAACACATGTTGAAGGATGGATAAGTTTTATGTTTAGTATATGTTTGATGTCAAAGAAATAAAGGGTTGGGTAAATCTTAAAATGTATGATATGTAGTATCAATATCCTTGGGATTTATGATAATTAATTGGTAATGATTATCTATTTTTTATGATATATAATGACTAGTATGTGACTTTTTGAATTAGTGGTTAATACCATTTGAGGGTTTAAAATAGAGTTAATTTTTAGAGTAATATATAATCTCATTATGGTTTAATGTCATGGAGAATCAATTGAGTTCTTAGAAAGTTGTGTTATTTAGTGTATACGATTAGGTCATATAAACACATGTGTGTATAATTGTAGCAATGATTAATGATATACGAGGAAGGATTAGTTGGATTTTGAGAGAATATATTTAAATTATTATCAAGTTTAGAATATTTTAATAAATTTCATGGTAATTTAGGATATCTTATTTAAGTAATATGTTAATAAGTATGAGAGAACACAACTCAATATAATAGATGATGAACCAAGAATGATATATAAGTTAAACTGAGAGTAATATAGGTTGAACCATGTTTGATAAAATTCGAGTTATAATATCTATAGGATAAGATTATAGAGTTAAAAAGAGATAAATATTGTAATGATTCCAAACTGGTTATCATGAATTATTATTAAAAATATGGACATATTAAAAATCCCGAACACCCCAAATAGAAGAAGGATGAAATATCATATAAATATGGGTGACCAAAATGATGATGGAAAGAAGATTATTACTCCCCGATATTTTAAAAGAGGAACATCATATTTGATAGAGTATATGACTCATGACACAAAGATTATAAGAGAATGTATCAACTCGAGAATTTAAGATATATTTATTTTTAAATAAATTCAATCTATGTGATAGATTTCAAGGCATTCAACATTAGGGTTGAACAAAACCTGATACTTAAAATATTATTATTTAAACATGACCATTATAACCTAGGCATTAAGTTGGAGGGTACAAATAGTACTAAATAAATTATAAAAATTATATAGTTTAAAAATTTATAAAATAAATTAAATGTTTACATATTTATTAGAAATAAAATTAGAATCATTTGGATGAAAAATAAATGTTTTTGGAAAAATTGTATTATTCTAAAAGGCGATATAGTTGAGTTCTGCACACATAATTTAAAATTTACTTTTACCACTTATAGAAAAATTATTTGAAAAAATAAACTTAATTTTTGAAATCTAAACATCAAAATTATATTTGGATTAATTTTTTAGAATTTTCTCTATTATTAAATTTTTGACGAATGGTAAAAAATACTGGTTTTTACAGAAAATGAGTTTTTATTTAAATTATTTTTAATTTTAAATTATATTTTAATTTTTTTTAAATTAAAACTAGTATAATTATATTTATTTAATTTTAATTAATTGGAAATTGAATTTTTATATTAAAACATTTTATACTATTGAGAAGTTTCTCTTCAGAAAACTCATCTTTTATCACATCTATAATTTAATTTTAAATTGAATTCTTCCACTTATGTGAATTGAATTTGGAAAAATAAATTCCATATTTTGAAACATAATAATTTATATTATCTAATAAGTTCAACTTAATTCTTTAAGATAATTAATAATGAAAATAATAAAAATTAATTACCGTGGTTAAAGTAAAAAAGACATTACTGGGGGGTTAAACTAAGAAGATAAGGGTTAAAATGACCCAAAACTTGTAAAAAACCCATTTTTTGGAAATATTTAGACCCTATAATCACCAATGTTAGATAATTAACAATTTTTATTATTTTTAAAATATAAAAACATGGGTATATCTTTATCTTTTCAAAAATTCCATGTGTATCCCCTCCCTCACTTATAAAAGGACCCCCCTCTCATCCGTTATTTAAAATGCCAAAAACTTTTTTTTTCATCCAATAACTACCCAAATACCTTAATTAATTCCATAAAAACATCCTAGAGGCCTTTATTATATCATAAATCCAATCTATAAAGTCTTTAGGTTAAACCTAATAAGGTTTCTCAAAGAAGAGGTAATGGCTTTTACTATATATTTTCATTTTACTTCTTCTAAATACATATAATATTATACAAATATGGCAAAATAATAACACCAGAATATAATATATACTGAGATATTATTTTGTTAATTTAATAACCTATATTTATCTCCAAATCCATCAAATGGGAAATGAAACTATCGATTGTGTGTATGGCGGACTGCTGCCTTGTGAACCGATGTAATTCATTTTCTATCACCACATTTCATTGTAGTATATAATGATGGATTTAAAATATGTATATAATATTTATAAAATTATTATACTTATGTAATTATGATACCAAATATATATTCTTAATTACCATTCCATGGGGGGATACGATAACATCGCTCATGTGTATGGCAGACTACCGCCTCGCGAAACGATGTCATTCGTTTTTCACTTAAGATTTACATGGATGGTAGTAAGGATATGTTTAATAATTATATGTTATATTTATGAACTAAAAATATTTATGTAAATATAATATCTCATAAAATGTTTTACCTTCTAATCCGTTGGAAACCATAATGTCACTCATGCGTACGTGTGGACTACTACCGCCACATAACGATGTGAAATATTTTTCATTTTTTACAAGGATGGTAATAAATATGAATAAAATTAGTATAAATTATATATATAAAATAAAAATAATTTTGTAAATTTAAATTAAGATTAATTTTAATTTCATTTCATCTACTGAGAAAAAAGGTAACAGGGTTCATGCATACTTATGACTTACCGTCTCCATGAACAGTGTAATCAAATTTCTATATCTAACTTTTATATATTAAACTAAATAAATATATAAAGAATAAATATTATATTTATATCATGATTTACATTCTATATGTGATTTAACTATTATAAAATTAAAAGTACCAAAACATATATGAAAGATAAAGTAATTATCACTCGAAACAATGATTTTAACGAATAATTGATAATAAATAGGTGATAAAGACTATAAGTAAATAATATATGGTATGATATATATTATTATGGTTATTTAATAGATTTATAATTAATATAAATTAATTATACATGATTTTTTAACACATAAAAAGGATATAAAACCTGAGGTAATATTTTTCTGTCTCACTTTTACTTCTGTGAGACATACATCATATTCACCATTTATTACTTTTTGTGTATATACTACCCATTTTGATATATTATATCAAGAAACAATTTATTTTAATTTTATTGAAAGTTTAATTTGGTTTTATTTCATACATGGGTCTTATGATTCAAATATTACCAAAGTTTTAAGGGTTTATTTTACAATCTCATAATTATTCGAGATTGTTTTATTAAGTCTCTATTGGAGGAAATATTTTATATTTCTATCCTAAAATAAATCTATTTTATTATAATTTTTTTATTAATAAAATTTTTCAATTAATAATACCATTTTATACTATTAAATATTAAAAATTATTTGGAGAATGATTTTAAGAAAATATTACTTTATTTGTCTCTTCGGTCGAAAAAACATTTTTATAAAAATCCATGTTTTATAAAAATTATTCCAAAAACATTTTTAACCTTTTACGATTGATTTATCAAAGTAATTTTTACCCATTTTTTACTTTTTAATTTTTATTAAATAATTATCCTTTTTTTAAAACATGTACCATTTGGATTTTATTGAAAATGTAAAAGGAATCATTGTTTTAACATGTACGACTTGAACATAATTTCACACTGTCATAAAATATAAATATTTTGATGTTTATATTATAAGTTTTAAAATTTATTTACAAATAAATATTCTTTCAAAAGTTTTGTGAACTTTTTGTTTTAAACAGTGATTTTCAAAGAGAAAAGGTTATTTTTCTCAATAATGTTTTTAATGACATTTTTATGGTATTTATATTCATCAATGATATAAACCCCTTATTGTACATATGATCCAATTTTAATATATTATATTTATATCTTCCTTATTATGTCCCTATATCATTTATATTCATTTTGAATGAGGAAGTATAATTTTATTACCATTCACCATATTATTCTAGATGGTTTGTGATTAAGTTTATTTGATTAAGGTAAGTATTTACATTTAATAAATTATTTTTTCAATTGAAATGTTTATGTTGATTATGTTTCAACAATTTAATATAAAGAATTTATTGGAATTAGTAAGAGATAGGTGGGGCTTGTTACAGATAACCCCTTAATGCATCAACAGGTATAATGAGACAAATCAGTTGGCCAAATTAGATGTTTTTTACCCATAGATAACTTATCTTGTGAAAGGTATTGATAGTATTATTTAGATGTATGAAATTATGTATTCACTCATGTGAGAGAATTTGTTGATGTCTATTTGATTATTATATTAGTTATAATATCCACAGATAACTTTCAAGATTATGTGATTATTTATATGGATTTATTTGAACATCATTTTTTCCATATTATGCTCAGTTTATTGATTTAATGGAATGTGTTTTAGTTATTTACCTCAGTATATATATTATGATATTTTTGTCATGATAGCTTCAGCTATAATATTACCCTTATTGAGCATCTGTACCCACCCATTTCTTATGTTTTATTTTCCCCTGGATACCAGGAAGTGTTTTGTGATTTATATGAATGTATACAATATGTGGAATAATGGAATTTTTAAAGTAAACACTTTGTGTATTTAATATTTTCAAATTTATGTGAAAGTAATGTATGTGTCTAGTTTACCAAGACTACTTAAATATTCAATAATTCAGGATGTGATACCTTATATCTAGTTTCAATGTAATAAAGTAACCCTTATCCCAATTCTACTGGGGTTGGGGTCTTTACAGTTGGTATCAAATATATTTTAGTAGAAATCCTAGGAACTACATTTAGGAAATCATAGATTAAGGAACATAATACTATGATAAATATTAAGTATAAATATATAAAAAAATTCTAAAGTTTTGGTAAGAAATATATTATATGGTTTTTCCAAAAAACACATCCCTGTATAAATGCTATAGGTGGACATGGTTCTCAAATAGATGTACATAAGGGTAATAACTACAAAAGGCACATCAGACTTGACTCGAGCATTGCCTGATACATGAAAATGGGCCTCACTATGTATCTGGGTTGACACTCTCAATGGGTATTCTTAGGATAATTTAAATTTTATTTACAAAACATTTAGAATGATTTATAAATATTTTTATTATTTGGAAACATTCCCATGAAACCATGTTTATGATTATGAGATTATCCATGTATAAAATTTTCAATATATGTTAAGTTTTTCACTAGTTTTGGGATTATAAATTATGATACATAATGTTATGATCTAATATAGTGTATAAAATTGTTTACAAATGGAACCTAGTGGAAGGAATGAGAATCATATCAATGAATGTAATCTAAATAGTAAGAATGATTGTTTCTTTGATAGTATTAAGACAATCTTTCAAAGGGAACTAGTCTGCAAAAAATTCTTATCATACGAAGAAATAATATCGTGTTTTACCAAAATAGATAAATAATTATCTAATAATTATTACTTATAAGGGAATAAATATAATAATAGGATGATAGAGAAAAAAATGGATAATGGGAAGAAAGGAAAAAAGGTTCTCCCATATGTGATAATTGTGGAAAGAAACACCGAGTAATTTCTTGAAGGGAATGAGAGTTTTCTACATGTGTGGAGAGAAATTCCACAATGATCATAATTGAAAGGGTAAGAAATAAATTTCCAATGTTAAATGCCTTAAATATAAAGAGATGGGGAACTATGCAAATTAATTCCCCAAGCATCAAGGGGATATACTCCAAATGAAGCCAATGGATCATGCTCCAGCTTATGTTATTACTACAGATAAAGTGAAATGATTAATGTGATTGTGTTTGAATTTAAAAATTATATTATAGGATTATTTTATCAATTATGTTCTAGTTATAATAATCATAAAATGTATAAGTATTATAATACCATACTATTTCTTAATGGATTTGATAGAATATATTGAATGGTACCGATGACCAAAAAAGTGATTCAGTGATAAGTTTAACCTCATGTAAAACACATTTTTAAGGGAGGATAATCCTTAATACATGATTCATGTTAAGAAAATAATCATATGTTTATGGGATAGTTTCAGTGACCATGGAATTGGTTAGAGGTTTTATGGTTTATGTCATCTTTTCTGGAGTTTAATGCAAGCATTGATTTATGGAATATATTTGACAAACTAAAATTTTGTTTTGGGATGAATTCATGTTTTCATTATGGTTTTATAGTGATAAATGTGTTCACTTATTTTTAATGTGACATTAAGATCTACTTTATATTGTTTGGGGGTATATAATTCTGATTTAGTGGCCTTTCTTCTAAATTTAGTCAGACATATTTTGGATGATCCATAAGATTAAATAATTATTGAATGGATTAAGTTGAAATTTGGGTGTCATTGGAAATTTTTTTCTAACTATTTTGGTTTTATTAATGACATTATATATAACTTTTTACACTTATATAGATCATATAATTCTTTAAATGTTAATTTTAGAGCTTTAGGCATAAAAAATTCATTTATGGATGTTCATTTTTACAAATAAGAGATGAAGTGAAAATTGATCGAAGAACAACCAAAGAATGAAATTTTCATTATGAAATAAAATTATATAAACTAATTATATTTCGTTATATTATTAGATGGTGAAAAATATTTAAATCTAGGAAAAGTATCTTGAAAAAAAATATTCTATCCTAATTCCTTTATTTATAATGAACCGATGGTGTTATAAGAATTTATATATTTTTGGTTTTTTTGTCATTAACCTTCCATGGATAACCCAATTCTTATGATAAATTATCTCTATCGCCATATATAATTATTTATTTTTTTATTCTAAGTATATATCTTTAATTCCCACCTAAGTTCTCATAATTGGAAACATAGTTATGTGATTATTCTAAATGACCTTCATATTTACCTTTATATCTTATCAAGAGGATGTTTTATTAACCCTTCTCATGATTTTTTATTTAAAGAAAGGTATTTTCAAATTTCAAATCCTTGATTTCCATGATCAATATTAAATTGCGGGGACACAATTTTATTAAGAGGGGTATAATGTAACACTCTGATATTTTAAAATATGAACATCATATTTGATAGAATATATGTGGTGTGACACCAATAATAGAATATAATTTAAAATACTGATACTTTTTGATATTTTTATTTTTAAATAAATTCAATCACTTCAATATCTTGAAATTCATGTAAAATGAGGTTTTAATAAAACAAGATACTCTGTTAGAATATTATTATTTAAACATGACCATTATAACATAGATGTTAAGTTGGAAGGTATGAATAATAATAAATAAATTATGAAAATTATATGGTTGGAAAATTAATAATATAAATTTATTTTTTATCAATTTATTATAAATTAAATAATAATCATTTAAAAGAAAAATAAATGTTTTTTAAAAAACTATGTTTTTCTAAAAGGTGTTCTGGTCTCACTTTGTGCGCATAATTTATAATTCAATTTTTACAATTTTAGAAAATATATATGAAAAGAAATTCATTTTTTAAATATAAATGTCTAAATTATCTTTAGGTGAATTTTTGATAATTTTCTGAAAAGATTAATTTTTGATAAATAGTGAAGAATATTGATTTTTATTGAAAACCAATTTTTCATATAAAATATATAAAAATTTAAAATATATTTTAAATTGGTTTTAAAGTAAAATTAGTTCAATTATAATAAAATTTTACTAATTTAGGTCATTGGAATCAATTTCATATTGAAATTTGATATCAAAAAATTCTATACTTATGAGAATTTTCTCTTTGGAAAACCGCTCTTTCATTATGTCTGTGGTTTAATTTTAAATTGAATTATTCCACTTTTGTGAATTAAATTTGTATAAATATATTCCATATTTTGAATTATAATAATTTATATTATCTAATAATTTAAACTTAATTTTTTACTATAATGAATAGTGAAAACATTAAAAATTAAGTAACGTGGTTAAGGTAAAAATTGGTTTTCTGGGAGGTTAAACTAAAATGATAAGGGTAAAACATAACCTAAACCTAATAAAAAACCCATTTTATGAAAATATTTAGACCCAATAATATAAAAGGTTATATAATTACAATTTTTTGATTCTTTTGGCTTGAGGAAAATGTGGGTAACACTTTATCTTTTCACATATTTCATGTGTGCCCTCTCCCCCACTTATAAAAGACACCCCTTACTACCTTATTAACACTTTAAAAACAATTTTAGTTGAAAACTACCTACCCAAATACCTTAATTAAGTCTCTAAAAACATCCTATATTCCTTTTTTAGATCATAAATTCAATCTAGGTAGGCTCTAGTTTAATCCTAAAGAGGATTCCCGAAGAAGAGGTAAAGTTTTTAACAGTGAATTTTCATTTTAATTCTTTTTATAACTCCTTATAATCTTATAAAAGTATGAAAATATGAAAAAATAATAATAATAATATTTAATATATAATTATATGTTATTATGTAATTTAATAACCTATATCTATATCCACTTCTTTCAAATGGGAAAGGAATCTGTTGATCCTATGTACGTCGGACTACCGCCTCACGAACCGATGTAAATCATTTTCCATCACAACCTTTAAAGCCTGGATATAATGATAAATTTAACATATTTATAAGATATTTATATAATTATTATACTTATTTAATTATTATATAACATACAACTTCTTACTTAACATTCTGTGGGGGGACACAATAATGTTGGTCATGTGTACGGAGCACTACCGCCTCACGAAGTAATATGATTCATTTTTCAGTTACACATTACATGGAAGGTATTAAGGATAAAGTTAATAAATATATTTTATATTTATGAAATAAACATACTTATGGAAATATAATATCCTATCTAACATCTTACCTTCCAATCCTTTGGAAAACAACAACATCTCTCATGCATATTTGTGGACTACCTCCTCCACGTAGTGATGTTAAAGGTTTTTATTTTAATTTTTAAAGGGATAATAATAATTATGGATTTGATTAATATTAATTAAATATATAAAATAATAATTATTTTGTTAATGTCAATTAAAATTTATTTTCCTTTCCTTCCATTTTTTGAGATAAATGGAAACAATATTCATGTTTACTTACGACTTACCATCTTTAGGAAAAATGTTATCCATTTTATATATATAACTTTTATAGATGAATATAAATACATATATAATAAATATATTTGATATTTATATCATTATTTAAATTCTGGATATTTTTTAATAATAATCAAATTCAAGGGACCAAAATTAATGAACTAAAACATACAAGAAAAAGAAAGCCATTATCACATAAAATATTAATTTTAAGAAAGAATTGATAATAAACGGGTGATAATAGAATATAATTAAATAATATATAGTAAGATATATATGATTATGGTTTTTAAAAATATTTATATTAAAATTATGTTAATTATACAGGTTTTTTGGACACATATTAATAAATTCAAACCTAAGGTAAGGGTTTCTCGTATCACTTTTATTTCCGTGAGACATACACAACATTAACTACTTATTCATTTTTGTGTGGTGTATATATAACAATTTTTATATGTTATATTGTGAAACTATTTCACTTCATGGTTTTTAATGTTTCTTTTGAATTTATTTCATTAATGCGGATTTTGATTCAAAAGTTACCAAATTGGTAAGGGTTTATTTTACAATCTCAGCATTATTTAGGATTATTTTTATTTAAATATACATCAGGGGAATTATTTGATATTTATATCATAAAATAAATATATTTTATCATCCTATAGTTACGCATGAAAATTTTTAAGTAATAGTACCATTTTCTCACTCCTTGGTACTTAAAACTATTGATAAAATGTTTTTAAGAAAATCCGAATTTATTTCTCACTTTGATCAAAAATATATTTTCATCAAAATCCATGTTCAATAAAAATATTTTCAAAAATGTTTCTAACCATTTTTAAATGATTTAATAAATAAATTTTGACATATTTGGACATTTTTGTGAAAGGAATATTCACATCTCTTTCAAAACAAGGCCCATTTTTCTTTTACCAAAAACGTGAAAGGAATATTTGTTTTATCGTGTATGGAATGAATAAAATTTCTTTCCATAATAACTGATCAATGTTTTAACGATTTTTTATAAGTTTAAAAGTTTATTTTCAAAATATTTTGTGAAATATTTATTTCAAAAGATGATTTTTAATGTGTAGTGGTTATTTTCCCCAAGAAAGTTTCTAATAGCATTTTTATGGTATTTATATTCATTGAACTCATCAAACCTTTATTCTGATGATGATCCACTAGGGATATATTATATTGATATCATAATTATTACTTCCTTTTATGTTTTATGATAATTTTTACTGAGGGTGTACAATTTTATTACCATTCACCATGTAATTATGGATGGTTTTTGATTATGTTTATTTGATTGGGGTAATTATTAACATTTCATATATTATTTTTCCAATATGAATATTTATGTTGATTCCAATTCAACCCTTTCATATAAATAATTAATTATATTTTGTAATTGATGGGTGGTTTCTAGTTATAGATAGCCCCTCAATGCATCAACAAGTCCCATGAGACAAGTTAGTTTTCCAAATTGGAGGGGTTTCTACCCATATATTTAAACTATCTTGTGAATCGTATTGACACAATGTTTCAAATTCCCTTCCTTATGCATCACCTTATTATGAAATTATTTATTTATATCCATGTTATTATTCAATTAGTTATAATATCTATGGATGGGTTTCAATCTTATGTGATTATTTATATGGATTTATTTGATCATCATTTCTTTCTTTCATATCATGCTCATTTTATTAATAAAATGGAGTGTGTTTCAATTATTTAACTTAATATATTAATTATTATTATTTATTCATGATAGATTCCAATGTATTATTACCCTTATTGATCATTTGAACTCACCCCTTTTTATGTTTTATTTTCCACCAGATATTAAGAAGTGATTTTTGATCAATGTGCCTAGATACACTATAAGGAATAATGGAATTCTCAAAGAAAACAATTTACAAATTTGATTCTTTCAAATGTATGTGAATTCAAGTATGTATCTAGTTTACCAAGACCACTAAACTATATAGTCCTTTGGGATGTGATACAATGTATCTGGTGAAAATTTAATAAATTAGCCACCAAATATGGGCTACTGGGGTTGGGTTGTTTATATATATATGTGTGTAATCTTCTTCATGTTAATGATGTGGGAAGAAGCACCAAATGAAATTTATTCAATGAAATGAAAGATTTTTTATGCGTATAAAATAAGGAAATATAGAACCTAAGAGTTTGGTTAACACGATGAATGAAAAATTGTGTTTCTTATTCATATTTAAGATATTAAAGTTTACACATCACTTGAAAATATATATTCAGTTAAAACTATCCTCTAGGTACCCAAGAATAATTTTATTATTAGGTGATAATTAAAATTGCATGGAATAATGTAACACCTTGACATTATAATTACCTTTAAATAAGTCAATATATATGATAAATTATCATTCAAACAACACTAGAGCTAAAAAAGTCACAACATATTATAATTACATTAGTAATTAACCTAATGTCACACCCCGAAGTTTTAATTTTTTTTTATTTTTTTTTATTTTTGGGCTCGGTGTTCTTGCATCTAGGATCGGGCTAGGTCCCGGTTTAAAAATTTTGACATTTAATGTTTTTGGTGGGTTTTATACCCATGAACGGGCACCGCATGGTTATTGGTAACTGTGTGATCGCCCAAGGTGCTTGTGCAGGTGCCCAAGTGGACTGTGTTGAGGTACGTAATTTGTGTGTATGTTTTTTTAAGCCATGTGATGATCGTATGATTACCTGTTTTCAGAATTATATAATTAAATGGATTAAGTTTTAAAAGAATGTTTGATAATAATAATAATATTATTATGTTGTTATTATTACTATTATTATTATTATTTATTCTCTATAAAATTATTATTATTGTATTATTATTATTGTATTATTATTATTAGTAGTATAAATGAAATAAAAAAAATTCTCTAAACCTAACACTAATCCCCCCTTTCCTCATTCCCTACACGAGCCGCCCCCTCCCCTTCATCTGCCTACACACACCCGAAGCCCTGCCCCTCCTTCCTTCTCCCCTCACGCAGCCTCACCGGCTCCACTGCCACCCGACTCCATCCTACTGACTGTCTTAGCCTCCTGCTTGCGCCCCAGCCTTTGCACTGCCACCCCGACCTCTACATTGCCACCCCGACCTCCTGCTCGCACTCCGTCCACCCATGGCTCATAGCTCCAGCTCCAGCTAGACACCACTCCAGCTAGCCACCTTCTTAATGGAGCTCCAACCTCTTAGCACCTGCACCCTACCATGCCCACATTGGCCTCCCAACCTCTGACCTCTTTTCCCCAGCCAATGGCGTGTCCGACCCTCCCTACTCTCCTTGTTCTGGCTAGCGGGGTATCTGGACTCTCATGCACCCGACCAACCCACATCCCTCCTTCTCAGGTATATTAATTCATTTATTTATTTAATTTCCTTTCCTTTATTTATTGGTTTTTATTCAATTTGTCTAATCAAAATTTTTTCACGGGTTGTGTTTCATGTATTTTTTTCACTATTTAGCAAGTGCAGTTGCTCCGTAGGGATTGTTCTTCCTTTTGGCGAAGTTTTTCGGGTCCACGCTTGTTTGAGGTAGGAGAATTAGAGTTTATCCTTTATGATGCATTCCTTTAACAGTTTCATTCTTCAAATTAATATATTTTAATTGATTCAAAGTCTTAGTTTACATCAAAGTGATCTGCTTTGGTGTTTATGAAATATTTAGAAGATGTTAAAATTATTCTCTTATAGATATAAAGAGGGTGAACTTTGATCATGTGTACTTAGCATATTTGATAAATACTATATTTCTTCAAAGTAGAATTCATGATTTTTATGAAATGTTTAGCTTTGATTATGTTTTGTGTTAGTATTGGTTATTAGTGAATTTAGTTTAGTGTATAATTTTGGTATTGGTGTAACTTGTTAATTATGTTAAGGTGTTATAAAAAGGGGGATCTTTGGTTTTTAATGTGGCAGTGTGTTCTTTTCAATTAAAGTAAGTGATTGGTTTTAGTTTCAAAGAAAGTGGAAGTTTTGCGGAAATAATGTTGGTTATTTTATTGAACTGTAGGTGTATAATTGGATATTGACACATCCAAGAGTGTACTAGGTGCAGACATGGATTTTCCTTAAAATAAAAATGACATTTAATATATTGTTTCTTAAATTTTTTTATTTTAAATGGTTTTCTCTTTATAAATAATATTTGGTCCTTTGTGTGCCTTTTATGTGAGGGTTGAAATGAGATCTCAAAGTCTATTCTCATTTGGCCCTTAGTGTTTGTTTTGGAAAATGTTAGGCTCAAGAGGCCGTTTAGTCATTTTGTGTGTTTTTCTTTAAAAGTTTGAAAGCTTTTAACAAAAAAAATGCATAAGAGACTTTGGACTTAAAGGCCCATTTTTATCTTTTAACTCATGGGTGAATTTTGTGTTACCTTTTGGAATGGTTTGTGTTGGAAAGTTGTGTGTGTGCCTGGTTAGTGTTTTAAAATGTTTTTAGAAAAAAATGGTTTCGACATGATGTGGCATGAAGGCCCGTTTGGCACTTTAACCCAAGGGTAATGTTTGTACTAAATTTTAAAGAAGATTTGGTTTTGGTGAAAGTGTATGCCCAGTTGGAAACTTTGAGAATTTTATGAAATGGTTTAAATGTTAGATGGTATGGAGGCTTGGTTGGAACCTTCATGTGATATGAAATGTATGTATATAATTATGGGGAACCTTTCTAGTAGGGATATCACATGAGGGTTATCATATATCGGTGTCCATGTTTGGGTTAGGAAAGTGTGGTGAGATGAGTGACGTGTGCGAGGGCCTCCTACTTAAATAGTATCATTAAAACCACCATGGGTTCTTGGGTATCTTTTAGATGATCGAGTGACAGTTGCTGACCAAACCCTATTAGATGGGTTGATACCACAATATTTGTTGTTAGGCTAGGTGGGCTTTGCCACTGGATTGGTCAATTTTGGGTGGCTAGTTGGTTATAGACTTAGGAGCTTCACCATATGCCGATAGATGGTTCTGAAACCAAGTACGTACAAGGGTCTTCTAGGGATGTTTTGGATTACCCACGGCTACTTGATTATTTACATTGTTTTTTTTACTTTTTGTTATACTAGTTTATTTCCAGCTTTCACTTTTTACCTATTCTACTTTATCCCAGCATTGGTATCTTTTGTTTTGGGTTTTGTTTTAGAAATTAATAATGGTTTTGAAAATGGTATGTCGTGTGTGTTGGATTTTTAATTGGGGAAAACATGTTGCTTTTTTTTAAATGTGAAAACCCTAATTTTATAATTGTATTTCAAACTTGTGTTAATGGATTGTTTTGAGAAGGAGACGTTAGATTTTGTGGTTTATGGAAACCCCACTAAGAATTTTAATACTCATGCCTGTTTTATCAATTCAGTTGCAGGTTCCCCTTTTTTCAGGTTCTCTTGGCTGAGTTTCTCATTATTAGAGCAAGGCTAGCCTTTGGATGGGTGGTGACCTAAAGGGTCACATGAAGGTATGTCGATCTGTTCTATTTTTTTCCGCCACTAGAGTTTAGTTTTATTATTTTATTTAATCTTGTTAATTTATTTATCTTTTATGGGCCAAATCATTCCGAACGATTAAATTTTGATGCCTGACACTGGTTATCAGCTTGTGGGGATCGGGAACACCCTTTGGACCATGTCATGGACCGACTCAGGTGACCGGTTCAGGGTTAACCCGGGTTTGTTTGTGACACATAATGTGGTAATCAATTAAAAATAATTAATTTTTTAAGAAAAATAATTAATATGTGTTAATATCAACAAGGTTGATTTCAATAAAAGTAATTTTCATTATATTATATGTTTTATTTTAAAAAGATACATTTAAAAATTTTATAATTTAAACTTGATAAATTAAAATTCATTTTTTAATTCCTCATAACAAAAAAAAAACATTATGATGTATTTTTGATTTTTTTCAAAAATAATTGAATTTTATGTGAATAGTATAAAATTCATATTTTTCTAATACTGTCACTTTTAAATGAATTATAATTTTTAAAATATTTTTATTATAAAAAATATTTTTCTATACTGTAATATAAAGAATTTAAAAATACTATATCAATTTATAAAACCCATGAATATAATTTTAGAAAATCAAGTAATATTTTATGAAAATTATTTCTCATCTATTTATTTAATTAAATGAACACATGTTGAAATTAGGTTTTATAATTATTTTAATGTCATATAAATTCTATTTAAATAATTTTAATCTTATAAATATCATTATAATCAATAATATTGATAAAAGTTACCTATACATAAACTTTATGCTTAAAAATACACTTTTCTAAAAAAGCAAGGGTTTAAGTGTTACATGCACTAACATTAAGATTAATTTCCAGAAACATAGAAAGATAATTTTATAAAACTATACATATATTTTAGATAATTATTTTGATATGATTTTATATGAAAAATTTCATTTTTTTGTATAAAATTTAGATGGTTATGATTAACACTAATTACCACAATAATTGTGAAACAATTATTTAAAAATCAATGGTTTATTAAATTAAAAGAATTTATATTGAATCAACTAAATTTAAATAATTTAATTAATGAATATATTATGGTTTATAAGAAATTAAATATAATATCACTCATATTCTGTGTAATGAATACTAAATAATATTAAGAATCCATAATGGTCAAAATGTCATTTTTCTACTAAAAGTGTTTTTTACACATTATCTATTTAAATTTAAATGTTCATTTTAAAATATTTTGAAATTGAATAGGATTAAAAAGAGTTTAAATTTTTACTAGAAAACCCAAACTTGGTTCTATGGGTTATTTTATATTTTTAATAAAATATAAAATCACTTAGTTTAAAACTAGTTAACAAGTTTAAAAGTAAAAGAGTAAAATGTAAAAACATATTGGTAAAAACCATATAACAAGTCTAAAAAATATGTGTAAATAATTTTTTGATTATTTATTGATATTAAGACACACCATAATCCATTATTTATAATCCTTGTATCAACTTACCAATGAATAGGGTCATGAAATTATTAAAATATAAAGGGTGTTTTTAAAACTACATTTTTTCTCTCTTATAAATATTGATAACTTATACCCTTTCAAACATAAAACTACCACATAAATTTCCTTAAAACTATACCAAAATATAATCTAATATAATTTCTTCACACTATCTAAATCCCCTATTCAAACTATGTTATCCTAAGGCCTTCACTTTCAACGAGTTTTCTAAGGAATGACTAAGTCTCCAATGTAATTATCATCTCTTTATTTTTTCTTATTCTTAATATTCATCTACCAAATATCATATACACATAAAAATATAATGAAATAAATATAATATTAAAAATTATATGTCATTATATTAATGGAATAACCAATATTTATTCATCTCTATCTGCTAAGAAAAAGAAAAGTGTCATTAGTGTGGGCCACACACTATCACCTAAAAAAAGGGGAATATTACTTTTTTTCAATAAAACCATTAATGGATGATTAATAGGATGTAATAGATGAATAAATATAATAAGTATAATATAAATATGACTATGATATTTTAAATTATCATTTACCTTCTTTCCCTCTAATTCGCTGAGAAAATGAAACATTAACCGTGTGTACGTGGAAACTATCTTGCCCATGATCAACAAGCTTCATTACATTAAAAACCATAATGGATGGATTTAAATGAATAAATATAATATAATATAATATAATAATTATTCCCATAACACTATTAATATTCTAGTTATTATAAAACTATTTTACAACCCTTTTTATCATAATCAACAAACATAAGGAGTTATAAGGTAATTAACCAATTAACCTTAAATAGTTGATATAGGAAAGAAAAATATATAATAAAAATATATAATATGATTATAAATGGTTAATATTAAATAAAATAAATTATAATAAATTTTCTAACAATTTATCTAATAAAATTATACTTATTTTTCATGATGTTAAGAATGTGTGCAAAATAAATCTATAACAAGGTACGAGTGTCAGTCTCAATTTCCCTTCAATTAGAAATTATTTTATTTATACACCTATTTTCATTTTCAATATGACAAATAAACCCATGTTTCCCTCAAACCTAGCACTCGAACCATTCCATCACATACCCGAAGGGTGTTCCCAATCCCCACGGGCTGACGACAAGCACCCAGGCATTGAACAACACAACAAAGGGAACACTTTTTCCCAAAATGAAAACCACATGGTATATATATATATATAAAGAAAAAAAGAAATAGCATAAGACTAATGAATAAATATTCTATAATTGTAAGGAAACAATAAAAAAATAAATAATAGCCAAAAACTCCAAGACAAGTCTAACAAAAAAGGAATAAAAAACACAAAACTACTCTAAAAGATGGTATGAATGAAATGCCACCATCTCAACACCAGCTACCCAAACAGATGACATGAACCCCATGTCCTCATTGTGGTTACTTTCATTTTCCTACATTGGAATACAAACAAAGGTATATGCACCACCGAATTCAGTAGGATCCCACCAAGGTGTTCCATAACCTGTCCCTATATAAAAAATCTTTTATGCTGATTTTAAATAAAAAAATGACATGATAAATAGTGAAGAAATTTTATAGAAAACATGGTAAACAGTTCCCTTTTTCCATGGTTCCAAACAAAATAAGGTATATCAATTTCAAAGCACATATTCCATATCATTTTCCACAAAAATAAACATGCATATCAAGGCTAACTCATAAATACAAGAAATAAGAAATAGAAGTAAAGGTATCACAACACCAAGGAAAACTACATATCCATGCTACAGACTAATCGTACCATAATAACCAAGTGTACAAATCGAATCCAAGAATAAAATGCCTAGTAAGGAGAGGAATACCCCATGAGTAAACCCCACAAAATGTAAATATTGGTTCCCTAGAACAATGGTCCTAGGAAACATAGGAAATAACCAAGACAAACCTCCTTGGTAAATCGTAAAACAATGGACGATGACCCTAAGATAAAGCTTCCACCTAAGTACCCATGGTAACCAATATTCTCTTTTTCAGAAATAATTTAAATTATTTGAAAACTAGTTCACAATTTTCATTTCAATTCTTGAAAATACCCATTTTCTCTCCATTTATCAATAACCAATTAAAAACCATTTTTCACTAAAAAACATTTTCAACACACATAAAACAACCATGAAAATTTCAATATACAAAACAGTTTATAAATAAAAACAATTATGTTCATCAACATAGGCTGGAGACGGAACCACCTACCTCAAAACTTGGGTCTCACACACCTATAACAAAATCCAAAATCAAAAAAACCCAATAACTTCAACGAAGTCCCTAGAACCAAGTCCACATCAATATTGATTCAATTTAGAAGATGAGGGGTTAGTGGAAGAGAGGGAACCCACATACCTCAAAGACAAACACCCTCCGTACCATGATCAACATATGAAAAGGCCTTCGGAATGAGATCACACAATGAATATAAAATAAAATAAGAATAATTACCAACTTTAAACCCAAAATATAACAATGCAACCCTAAGATGATACCCTGATCAAAAGAAAAAAAGAAAAATAAGGACAAATTACCCAGAGAGAGACACCACAATCACAATGGAGATCAGACATCGAAGAGATTGATCCAGAAGGGGTTGAGTCTCTCAAAATTTTTCCAGAACTACCTTAGGTTGATACCCACAAAGAACTGACAAAGGAATTGAAACAAAATAGCTGCACACTATATTTAAAAACTAGATACAGGCCGATTCATGACGTGTAACCCATAGTCACATTGTGAAGTCCACACTGGATAAGTATGCAGAAAACCCGTCACCTCATATTAAAAACTAACCTTTTATCAAGTCACATTGTGTAAGACCTGATCACAAAGTGTAATGCTTCATGGCATGACCTCCCATTTCACGACTTGTTCCTAGAAACTATTACATTGCATGTAGTGTGGTTACATAGCATGTAACTTCTATAAATCCTATAGAAAATTTAGAAAACCACCTCTAAAAACTTTAAACCAAAGGTGAACATAGAGAGAGGGAAAAACTTACCCGATCAAGGTAACATGATGTTACAAACTCCTCCCATAAAGACTTTCCATCCCTAAGAAGTCATACGGAAGATGTAAACCCTGTAAAAAGATGATTCCAATACTTCCTCATAAATTATTCACATTCCCAAATATCATGTGAATATTATCTTTATTTCCATAGAACTATGACCAATGAAATCAACTTCCCACACAAGCCTTTCTTTTGAGAGTCAACGATCTCAACTGGTTTCTCCAAAATAGAAGCATCTGGATCTTACTCAATTTCTTCCCAACTCAGAATATGAGTAGGATCAGGGTGATAATTTCTAATATGAGATATGTAAAAAAACATAATGAATACCTATCAACTAAATTGGTAATGCTAACCAATAAGTAACATGTCTGAGTTGTTCAATGATCTCAAATGGTCCAACATATTTCAGATCCAACTTTCCATTTTTTCCAAGCCGACAGTGACCCAAACAAGGATAAATTTTCAAGAAGACCTAGTTACCTGTGGAAAACTCCCAAGGACAACATCACCAATCTGCATATAATTTTTGTTGACTCTGGTTTGTAACCAGATGTCGTCACACATCTTGAATCTTTTATAGATGTTCCCTAAACCAAAATTCATCTCACTAAAGATACTTCACCCACCTCCACCCAATAAAGAGGTGATCTGCACGGGTGACCATAAAATTCCTCAAAAGGGGGACATTTTGATTAGTGACTGATAAATATTGTTATAAACAAACTCAACAAGTACTAGATGACAATAACATGATCCAACGAAACCTAAGACATAGGCATAAAGCATATATTCCAAGATCTGAATTACACGCTCTGTCTAACTGTCTTTATATGGATGGTAAGCTATGCTCAACTTTATCTAAGTTCCCATTTCCTCTTGAATACTTTTATAGAACCTTGAGGTAAACTTAGGATCCATATCTGGGACAATGGAAGAAGGAATCCCATGTAACATCACAATATCATGCACATACATCTTACCGATATTTTCAACTTTAGTGGTATCTTTGATTAGAATAAAATGACCAGACTTCATCAACCAATCAACTACCACCCAAATACAATTATTATATCAGTTATTCCATGGTAATACAATAAAAAAACCATGGATACCTCATCCCATTTCTAAATTGGCACTATAAAAGGATGAATCAAATCAGAGAGTTTCAAGTGCTCTACCTTTATCTATTGGCAGGTATAAAAGTGATACAAAAACTCTGCAATGTCACACATCATACCTGACCACCAAGATCTTATTCTCATGTCATAATACATCTTCGTAGTTCCTAGATGTATGGACCATAAAGAGATATGAAAATTAAAAAAGACTGAACTACTTGCATATGATGGAACAAAAATCCTTTTCCCTAAGTGAAGCATACCATCTGAAGAAAGAGACCAACCTAAAATAGTCTCCCCATCATAAAGGCCTTCTTGAGTCTCCTGAAACTCCTCATCCTACTACTGATATTGAAATATAGACTCCAGGAGAGATGATGAAAACTAGACACTAGATTGAACCATGCCTGAAACATCATCCTGATAATCTAGGTGAAAATAGGTGAAAAACACCATAAGGTTCCACTCAACCTTCAATTCTAGGACACCTTATGATGGTACTTTCCTACTAAGAGCATCTCCAACAACATTACCCTTTCCTGGGGTGTAGGTGATATTTAATTCAAATTTCAGAAGGTATTATACCCATCATATCTACCTAAGAATTAATTCATTATGAGAAAATATATAACTCAGAATCTTATGACCAGAGAAGACCATGAACATTTCCCTAAAAAGATATTGTCACCAACACTTAAGAGCATGCATGACTATAATAAGCTCTAAATCATGAGTGGGGTAATTATTCTCATGCGATTGGAGATGAGGAGATCCATAAACCACCCCATGGTCATCTTACATAAGAACACATCCTAAAACATCACCCAAGGAATCAAAAAACACCATGTATCCCTTACTAGGATCAGGTAAGATGAGAATAACAAATGATGTTATAATCCTTTTTAGTTCATAAAAATAAGTATGACACTTTGTATATTTGGTAAATTTCACCAATTTATCGGTGAGAGCAGTCAAAGGTGACACCAGATTAGAGAAGCCCTTGAAAAACCATCAATAGTATCAAAAAATAACAAGGAAGATTCATATCTCAAATACATTCTGTGATTCCTTCCAAGAAAGAACAACCATCACCTTGCCATGATCAACTGATAAGACATGTTTGTAAATCTTGTGCCCTAATAACTTCACTTCTTGAATCCAGAAACTGCATTTTGAATGATATCCATACAAATATTGACTTCTCAAAATTTCTAGAACCAAACTCATATAGTTCTCATTCCCACTCTCATATTTTGAATAAAAAAAATATCATCCATGAAAACTACCACAAAAGTGTTGAGATATTAATGAAATATCCGATTTATAAAGTCCATAAAAATTTTAGGAGCATTATTTAAACCAAAAGGAATCACAAGATATTCATAATGGCCATACCTACTGCTGAAAGATATCTTCAGTATATCAGACTCCAAAATTTGAGCTGATAATAACCCAACCGAAGATCAATCTTTGAAAACCACTTTCCCCCTTTAACTGATCAAAAAAATCATCCACATGAGGCAAAGTATATTTGTTCTTAACCATAACCCAATTTAAATTTTTATAGTCCAAACCTAAATGAAGTGAAACATATTATTTCTTAGAAAAGTGCACTGGGGATACCCAAGGTGAAATTCTAGGGTGAACAAAACCCTTTTTAATAGGTTTTCCAACTAAATATTGAGATATTTTAGCTTCGTTAGTACCATATGATAATAAGGAATCGATATCGGCTGCGTACTTGGAAATAGGTTAGTTGTAAACTCAACCTACCTCTCTAGAGGAAGACTATAGAATTATTCTAAAAAAATCATGAATGTACTAAACAATAATAGGAAGGTCAATGATAGGAGAGAAATCATCGGGCTCAAACATAATAGTGGACAGAAAAATCCCGAGCTCTGGGTAGGAAGATCATGTACGACCTGACCTCAGGTTCCACTCCCCCTTAAATACACGAGAGATCCCATTGGTAGTAAGAAAAAAAACATGCCGATGATGACAATAAACCTCAGTTAGATGAGAAAAAATCCAATCCATACCAATGATGATGTCAAATAGATATAAATCAATAACAAGAAAATCCAAGACCAACTCTGCATTAGACATTGTCAATAAACATGAAGGAAACATGAACCGCTGCTCTTTCCTCATAACAAGATGTGTTGCTAAATAAATTGTAAAGGACATAAGTTTCATTGGAAGTTTAAGAACATCAACAATATTTACATATATAAACAAGTGGTAGGCACTAATATAAAATAAATAAATTGCTACTAAAGATGAAATAATGATAATATGTCTCACTATTGCTGGACCCACATTAACTTTTGTTGGACACTCATCTACTTCATGAAAATGCTTCACTCCTAAGCCCTATGGTTGGAGCCCTGTAGTCTTTAAAGCTTATAACTACAATAAAATATCCTTTGAAGCCGATGAACCTTGAACATAATGAGGTGTTATCATAGCCTGATAAAAGAGCTGTATATGACCAATACATCCACATCTATTGCAAATCTTCATAGGAATAGTACAAGAATATCTGGTGTGTTCTCCCTTGACACACTAATAGAAAGTCAGAGGAATGTTACCCACTATGACAGATAGTGTAGAGGGTGCTCATTGTTGAGACCCACCTCCACTACTTTTGTGATGATCCTACCACTTTATCTTCTTCCCATGCACACCACTGAAGCTTCCACCTGATGGAAGAGAATAGGAGGAAAATATAACCTTTCCTACCATATTCATTTCTACCATTATAGATATATCTACTATCTTTGTATAGGTAGAAAGATTCAGAATACATGCCTAGGATATGATATCTAGTCATGAACCTTGTAGGTACTTTTTCACCATCAGCTGATTATTCATTAGAATATATGGATAAAAACATACAAACTCATTAAATCAGTTGGTTTATGATGACACTGAATTATCTTCGTACTAAAATGATGATAACACTAGATACTTCACCATCATTAGTGACTTTGGACAAAACTACTGAAATAACAGGGTTTTAAAACCCTTTTAATCCAACTCTACATGTCTATCTTCTTGTAAAATAGAATCCCACCATCGGTTGTCGGATCCCTCGAGTCTGAACACTGCACACTTCACCCTGATTTTTCTAGGTGTATCCAGGATGTCAAAGATTTTTTCAACCCTATCTATCAAATCCTATGAATCTTGAGGTTCAGTTGTTCCTTTAAAGGATGATGACTTCTTGTGTAAGAACTCCCATGATCGATCTCTCTCTTCTCCAACTTTTGGATGTAACTCAACCACTGTGTTATGAACTCATGGAACATCTTGATCGACATCACAAAATGCATGTATGATAGTCTTAATGAGGTTATGATCTATAGGTGGGTTCCATTGAGAAGCATCAGCTACACCTTCCTAAGGAACTCGTGGAAGATGTCTCAGAGGCATACTGTTGTACACCAAAACACAAGAACAATATGAAAACAAAATAAATCTCCATTCAAATGAGAAAAACCATAATAAAAAACAAAGATTTTTTAAAACAAAAAACAATAATAGAGACACACATCCCAACATTCTATGGAAACTTGAGTCTCTTTACAATAAGATCTGGCCATGAACTTATCGCAACATACCTCTCAGGTCCCCACAATCCTCTCTCCAGTTTAACAGATGTCCCAAGATAAGGACTCTTGTGGAAAAAACCTCCCTCTAATACAAAACTGTAAAGAACCGACCTGGGATTCCCTCAAACCCAGCACCCAACCCATTCTATAACATACCTGAAGGGCATTCCCTAGAGGCTGGAGAGAAACACCCGGGTATCGAACAACATAATAGAGGGAACAATTTCACCCAACCTAAACAACCACATGTAATACATATATAAATAAAGAAAGAAACAATGTAATACTAATGAATAAATATTCCATAACTGTAAGAAAACAACAGAAACAAAAAATAGAAAAAGTATCCAAAAACTCCAAGACAAGTCCAATAACAAAGGACTAAAAACCACACAACTACTCCAAAACATTCTATGGATAAACTACCACCATATCTCCACCAGCTACCTAACCAGCTAACACGAACCCCACCACTTCATTGTAGGATCTTGCATTTCTCTACACTAGAAGACAAAAAAAGTTCTACACACCGCTGAATAGGTGCATAGGGTGTGAGCTAATAGGTTCGGTAGGATCCCACCCAGGTGTTCAATAACTAGTATCTATATATCAAATCATGTATACTCATTTTAGAGAAAAACATGGCATGATAAGAAGTAAATCAATTTTATAAAAAACATGGTAGACATTTCCATTTTTCCATAGTTCTAAAAAAGTGGGCATATAAATTTCAAAGCACATTTCCTATATCAATTTCCACAAGCATAAACATGCATATCAAGGATAACTCAAAAATCCATGTAGTACAAAACATAATCATATGTATCACAATACCATAGAATACTAAAGGTTTAAGACCCTAACAACTCGTACCATAATAATCAAGTGCACAAATCCAATCCTAGAGCAACGAGCCTATAAAGAAGAGGAATACCCCATGAGTAAACTCCCCAAAATGTAAATATTGGTCCCCTAGAACAATGGGACTAGTAAACAGATGAAAGCCCTAAGATAAAGCTCCTTGATAATCACAAAACAATGGATGATGTCCCCTATCAAAACTTTCAACATAAGCACCCAAGGTAACCAATGTTCTTTTTTTCATAAATCATTTCAATGCTTTGAAAATGATTTCAAAACAATTTCACAATTTTCATTTCAATACTTAAAAATACCAATTTTCTATCTATTTATCAATAACTAGGGAAAACCATTTTTCACTAAAAAACATTTTCAACACACACAAAATAACCATGACAATTTCAATATACAAAATAGTTTATAAATCAAAAGAACCAGGTTCATCTACGTAGGCTAGAGATGGAACCACCTACCTCAAAGCTCGAGTCACACATGCTCATAATAGAATCCAAAATCAATGAAACCCAACAACATCAATTAAGGACCTAGAATAAAATCCACATAAAAATTGATTCAATTTAGAAGATGAGGGGTCGATAGAAGAGTAGAAACCCATATAACTCAAAGAAAAACTCCCACCACAACATGACCAATATAAGAAAAGTCCTTCAGAATGAGATCACACAATAGATCTAAAAGAAACCAAGAATAATTACCATCTTTAAACCCAAGGATCCAATAATACAACCCTAAAGCGCTACCATGATCAAAATAAATGAAGAAATATAAAGAAAAATTACCTAGAGAGACGCACTATGATCACAACCTATATTATACATCAAATGGATCGAACCATAAGGGGTTGAGTCTCTCAAAAAATGCGCGAAAACTACCTTAGGTCGAGATCCATAAAGAACCAGTGAAGGAATTGAAAAAAAACATCCACAAACTGTCTTTAAAAACTGGATGCAGACTAATTCATGATGTGTAACCCCTAGTCACATCATGAAGTCCACATTGAATAAGTACACTGAAAAACCCATCACCCCAACTTAAAAAAATGACCTTTTAGCAAGTCATGTCATGTAAGCCCAGATCACAATGTGTAATCCTTCACGACATAATCTATCCTTTCACAACTTGTGTTGAACAACCATTACATGGTGTGTAGCATGGATACATAGTGTGTAACTTCTCTATAGCCTACAAAAATTCTATAAAACCACCTCTAAAGACTTTGAACCAAAAGATAACTTAGAGAGAGAAAAAAACTTACCCGATCAAGGTAACAAGATGTTACATTCAAGCTATGTATACTAATAATTTGATATATTTTATCATAAATATTTTTTCTCCATTTTATATAAATATAAATTTTATGTTAAAACTCTCAATGATTTTTGATCTAAAAGAAACAAAACCAGTAAGGTTTTTTTCTCAAATTCCACTCTTTGAGACATGTCATGTATTATCAACCTAATTTAATTTACATGATCTATATAATACCTATTTGAGATATAATAAAATGTAATATATTTTAATAATTTTATATTATATTGAATTTCAATCCCTCTATTTTGATGGTTTTTATTAATGTTTTACTGAAACCACAAGGGTTTTCTTGGTCTCAATTAGGATTCATCTAGACATATTACTTGTTATGAACTATGTTTTATTTGAATGGTGTATTCAATGACCATTGATATAATTTTATCATATTATTTTTATTTCATGATATTTACTCAAAAAATCATGTACTGTTATTCAATTGTCTATAGATGTAGTTTTTTTCCCAATAGAAAGAAGTTTTTGTGACTCAAAACCTCTCCTTTGAGTTATAATATTTTTTCTTGAAAATTGTTCTTCCATGATTGGGTCCTCCCATAATAATATTTTATTTTATGGAAAATTGTAATCCTATTTGGAATATTAACATTTTAATACAAATAATGTTTTATTATGATTTTTTTCAATGTGTGTTTTCAATAATGGTAATTTCCTATTTTAAAAATTTCCTTTTCATAATCAAATGTTTTAGGTCCACATTTACCCAAAGAAAACATTATTTCATTCTCAAGGCTCTTTTATTGGATATTAATTTAAAAGTATATATTTTCAATGAGTATTAACTTTAATTATTGAAAAATTCTTTTTTTACATGACCCATAATTTCCGTTTTTTATCAATGTTAAAAATGCCTTCTAATTTTTTTATGTTTTTAATTCAATCTCCCTTTACATTTTCAAAATGTATTGATATAAGAGGGTTTTTTTCATGATTTACCATCTAATATATATATATATATATATATTATAATTTTGTGGAAATTAAGTAATGATTCCAAATAATCCAATTCATGATCCCTTCTTAGGTGGGACCATTTAAGAATTATTTTACACAGAAATTTTTTATTTATGTAAACATCCATATAGGTTTCCATTATTACACCGATGATATGTTATTTTGAAACCATCCAAACTATTCCCATGGATGGATTATGATCATGTTTATTAATTATTGAATTATATGTAAAATCTTTGTTCTATATGGTGTGAACACCACATTTTACATAATTCTGATTGTATGATGTTCAAATATAAATAATTTTATTTTATTGAAATGGGGAAAAGTATTATAATTATGTATGTTATTATTGAAATATAATTGATTATCAAAAATTTGATTATGTAATTATTACCATCCATATTTTTTCTTTGGATGGGTTATTATCATGTTATCACCTTTATTTATATGGGGAAAGGTAACAATATTCCGTATAATATTATTCAAATAAATAATATTATTGGAAAGTTGACTATGTTATTTTTGAACATAAAAATTTATTCTATGTATGGGACATGAACATATTATCTATCTATTATAATGGGGAAAAGTATTGTCATTATTGATGATTATTTAATTAAAACATTATTTGATCAAGTATTCATATTTTTTATTCTTCATTATACTGATAACCATGTTTTTAATCTGGAAATGGTTTCTTAGGGAATGATATGAGTGTTCTTGATGACTCTTATAGTGAATTAATTTTACTTAATTAGAATATGGGTGGGGATTAGACATATATATTCCCTTGATTCATTAACATGTCTTACGAGATAAAATAGGTTGGAATTTGGTGTATGCCACTTCCCATGATAGGATAATGTCTTAGCATAAGGCATTGATTAAAAGATGTCTGGAATATAGTCTCGAATACAAGTAATGTTTCTTGAAACAAGGACTTTACAGTTGTTTTTTGATTTCAAACATTATGAAATGAAATAACTTTAAATTTTATTACACAATTACAATTAAATAATATATTGTATTCTTTATATTTCTCTACACACAACAAAAATATAATTATAATTGTGATATATTTAGATAATAGATATATATGTTTTCATGACCACTAAAATATAGTCTTTGAATTAGTATGAATCAATAGATTTAACTGATTTATGAATTATATATATAAGAAAATAAATTATACATTTAATATGAAGGAAATTCAATTAGTTTTCCTAAAATTACTAATAATATTATTTATTATTTAGAAAAGAATTTAAAAAAATTATTTTATGTGATAAATATTTCTATTGAACGAATAATATTATTAATGATAAATTATGTTTGATATTAATAGTTGATTAATTCCCATTTAGTTCGTAAATGACCTAAAATAAGAATAATAACTGTTAATATTTAAAAATTTCATTTTCAAATAAAAATAGTTTAATCATAATTTATGATTTTATTCAAAAATTGAATTTATAATTTTTTGTATTTTAATTTGAAAAAATGAAAAAAATAGATTTATAATAATAGTATTAGATTATGATGATGTTTTTGTGATTTCTATGAAATGGATAGTTTTAGATGAATATTGAAAAATACTAATCTTACTAATACTATAATTATTATATGACATAAATGTTTTTTAAACCTATTTTATATAAAAAATATATACTTATAAATTAAAATAAAGAATTTAAAAATACTATTTTAATTTATATGACCCATGAATATCATTTTATAAAATCAAGTAATATTTTATAGAAAATATTCTTCGTATGTTTCTTTAATTAAATTTAAGCATGGAGAAATTAGGTGTGGAATATAATTTAATTTTACATAAATCATAATTAAACAAATATAATATTATTAATATCATTATAATAAATATCATTGATAATTTTTTCCTATACTCAAACAATATGCTCAAAAAGACACTTTAGAAAAATAGGGTTTTACATGTTACATGAACTAAAGTTAAGATTTATTTCCATACACATAGATAGTTAATTTGATAAAATGATTTCTATATTTGAGTTAATAATTTTCATATTATTTAATAAATTTTACTTCATTTTAAAAAAAAAATTAGATTGTTTTGATTATTTTTAATTAACATGATAATTATAAAACCATTATTTAGAATTAATATTTTATTAATATCAAGGATTTTTTATTAAATAAATTAAAATAGAATAAATTAAATATTGAATATAATATTATGTAAAAAACATAAATAAATATATTAACACTCATTTATTTGGTAATAAATATTAAATAAATCATGAATCCATAATGGACAAAATGAAATTTATTATACAAAAAATGGTTTTTACACATTAAATGTTTTAATTTAAAATATAGTTTTATAAAATTTATAAATTTAATTGTATTATTTTTTGTTAAAAAATGGTTCTATAATACCAAAATTTGGTTACATGGGTTATGTTAATTTTTTTTAAAAAACATAAAATATCTTAGTTAAAAACTAGTTATCTAGTTCAAAAGTAAAAAAGTAAAATGCAAAAACATAAGGTTAAAAATAATATAAAATGTTTAAAACATGTGTATAAATCCTTTATTGAGTCTTTTTATACCTAAATACACCCTTTAATCCATTATTTCAAAAAATTCAATCCATTATACTTGGATTAGTTTAATAACATTATTAAAATATAAAGGGTGTTTTCGAAGGTGTTGTTTTCTACTCATATAAAATGGGGTCACTTAAAACATTTCAAACATAAACCTACCATTTTATATTTCCTTAAAAATCATTCCAAATATAAGTTACTAGATGTAACTCACACTCTCCAAATCCCCTGGTCACACTAAATTAGCACAATCTCTTTAATTCTAAGGAGTTTTCAATGGAAGGATCATACCTCTAACGTGAGTATTATCTCCTTCTTAGGTTTGTATCATTAATATTATTCTTCAAAATCTCTTATATCCATAAAAATATAATGAAATAAATATAATTATTATACACATATGTTTTTTATATTAATTAAATAACCATTATTTATTCCTAATCATTTTCTAATAAAAACAAAAGTGTTGTTACAGTGTTGTGCTAACTACTGCCTCCACAAAGAGATGTATTAAATTTTTCATCACATCCATTAATGATTTATCAAAAGGTTAGAATGAATGAATAAATATGATATATATAATATAAATATTAATATAAAATTTCAAATTATCATTTACCTTATTTCCCACTCATTCATTGAGAAATGGAGACATTAATCTCACATACATGAGAGCTATCACCTCTACGAGTAATGAGTTTCATTTGTTATCACCAACCATTATAGTTTAAAATAAACATATATTTTATATATGAAAACCATTTAAAAAAATATAATTATTCCATACATTATAAAACTATCCTACAATTCTTTCTACCATAGTTGACATTAATAAGGAGTTACAAAGAATTGAATGAATAACCTCAAGTGACTGACATAGGCAAGACAACTATATATTAAATAAATATAATATGATAATAAATGGTTTATATTAAATTAAATAAAGAACAAGTTAATGTCCCAGAATTTCCATATATATATTTTTTAATTTTAATTATATGGAATTATTACGAGTCTGCAAAAATTTACGGCATGTGATTCTGAGGCCCGGAGTACCCAGAATGATCTGTCAAAAAATGTTAAGCCTTAAATATCACGCCTGAGATGTTTTCATAAAAAATTGAAATAAATCATAAATGGGTGCCCATATTAGAAATCTAAGGGCACCATTGCGTTTAGGATGGTGGGTTTACCCTAGGCGTGACTTAGGTTTAGTCGGTGTAGGCCTCTAGTGAGAAAACCCAAAAATGGAATAACCGTAAATAAAAAAATTAAATTAAATTATTTTATTTTTCAAATGCTTATAAATCATGAATGGTGACTCAGATTAAAAATCCGAGACCGCCATTGAACTCATGCTGGTAAGATTTTTTGAGGTAGAACCTAACCTTGTCCGACACAGTCCAACAATGGAAGTTAGTTTTTGGCCATAAATAAAATGATTATGTAACAATTATTTTATTGGTAAATTATTTAAATTTTAAATGGTAACTTAGATTTGAAATTTGAGAGTATTATTGAGCTCATGTGGGCGTGTTTCCCTTAGGCAGAGCCTAACCTCAACTGGCGCAGGTCGAGTGTGACTGTTAATAATTTTTGAGCTTTTTTTAAAGTACATTCAGTAAACATGTGGGTGGCGATTTATATCTTTTGAACCCATGATCGGATTAAAAATAAAAGGGAACCGTTGAATCCATAGCACTAGTATTTTCTTAATGAAGGCTTAACTTTAACCATAGTAGGTCGGGTGAAAAATGTATCTTTTGAAACTTTTAAAGAAATAATAAAATAACACAAAAAATGTTATTTAATTTTTCTACCTATAGTTACGTAGCGGAAGCATGGTGGGACCAATTGGTTGTTAATCCATTTATTGGATTGATTATTGGTCTTTGTAACCACACCATTGAGAGTTAATATGTTCTTTCATTAATGAACCTCATTAATTCTTTCAGTTCATTACTCACCCTCACCCTCTATTTAAATGGAGCTTGGGTTGGTGTTTTTTACACGAATTCATCAAGCATGGAACCTCTGGCGAAGTACTATGGAAACATCCACAAACAGAGGATAGAATATTGGGTGGAAATGATCTGGGATCAAGGAACGTCAGTGACTTCATTCAACAAGGACTATTCTCCCACCACAACCACAACACCTCCATCAATTCTCAAGGTAGGGGTTTTGTTTAATTCAAGTATTTGTTTCTTTCCCTCATTCTTTAAAGGAAATACGAAAATTAGAAGTATTATAATTTATCTATATTTAAAAAAATACTCCCCCTTGTTGTAATGCTAACACGGAGGACGTGGGCCAAATGAACAAGGCCAAGACCCTCCGTCGCTTTGGTATTTTGTTGCATTCTTTGAGGGTGGATTTTCTCAACTTGATGGGTCATTGAACTGGGAGGCCCATAGGCACAAAGCAGAGTGGAAACAGAGCTCCAGAGCATCTCCACAGCCCCGTGGAAGATGTGTTAGTGCCTTACGGCTGTGGAAGGTGGTGGTTCTTGTAGGGTCCTGAAAAATCCGCAAATGAAGATAATAACCCCCTTCATTCGAGAGAGGATTTTTACCCAATTACCTTCAATGAGTTGGGAAAAGGAAGGAGGACAATACTCAAAATTGGAAAAGGACCAACCGGTCCGTGAACTGGCCTGAGTGTTACGCGGCCGGTTTAGCGAACCGCTCCCCTCTGCAGATCAGCCTCATTAGAGAGATGGAGGCGGAGATCCTCCATGGGCGCAAAGCAAAACAGGTGCCGAACCGGTCGATCGTCACAAACCGCCTCAGTTGTGTACCACGTCAACCGGCCCAAGCAACATCTGCTGTCGTTCGCGGAATGGAGGTGGAACCCTCCACGACCGCAAAGCACTCTCCGAGCTCGTTTGGTTCGCGGATGAGATCATTTGGTTCACGGGGGAGATGCGCTTAATGCCCCCCGTGAGTTGCGAATTGACCGGGTCATCCGTGAATCAGGTTTTTAGTCATGGGCCTCCGTAAATGGTGCCGCATGACCATAGATACATATGTTTCCCCACTCTATAAAAGGAGATCAAGGGGAAGATAAGAGGGATTATTGGAGACTCAGAGAAGATCAATCACATTCAGGTGGAAGGATTTCGAAGGAAGGCTTAGGATTTCGGAAGTTCCAGTTCACGAACCAGAGTAGGTATGAACCTGTGAACGAACTAATAAGGAACCAAAAACGCATAATAACTTGGTGAACCGTGAACCTAAAATAAAAAAGAAGAGAAAACTGCGAACCATAGTCCCTCCGCGGATGAACTCCCCACAGAACAGGGAGTTTATGCCTCTTTTCCGATCCGCCGCACCGCGTACCACCCTCCTACGTAGGTGAATCCCCGACCGACGAACCCCCGACCGGTGCCACCCTTGGCCACCGCTGCTCGCATGGAACCCTTCACGAACCACCCTGCTTCACGGATCGAACCTGAGGCCACAAACCACCCTAGTTCATGGGATGATCACTATTCCGCGAACAACCTTGGTTCGTAGGATGCCCATCAGTCCGTGGACCACCCTGGTTCACAGACGGCCTCTCCAGCTACATATCACCTTCCTACGCAAAGAGCGCCACCACCCATGCCCCAGTGTTTCCCGCCGAATCCTTCAGAGTTCCCATTCCCTGAGCCAGATAAAATCCTTCCAATCCATCCTGATCCTCCGTGACTCCCTCATTGGCCCACTTGTTAGCCTTGAGCTGAGGCCTCCACCAGAGCCACCGGACCCGTGTGATGTAACCTTCAGGTGCATCCGTGCGCTATTTTGAGTTCACATACCCACAATAAGTAGGGGTGAAGGGGTTTCTCCAACCCTTGAGCACATTTCCAAAGCATTCCTCGGTCCACATTCCCACGGTAATGCAGAGTCTGAGCTTGGGATCCCCCTTTCTTTCCTTAAACTTGTTTGGGCCGGGGCACTTCTCCCTTTTTTCAGGGGTAGTAGAATAACCATCCAAAGGAATCCCCCATGCACTTCGGTACTTCCCCCAAGAATAAGGGAGATGATGGGCACAGAAGAACCTCTTTCCCTCTCCCTCTACGCTTTGTCTCCATGGGAGTCCATCTCAGAGTAAGCCCCGACCATATGGGCCGCCCTATGCGTAAGCCCCACTCCACTTCTCAGATACGCACCTTTCACGACATGATCGTCTGGTCCCTGCTGCCTCTTGTTTCTCACATCGAGCATGAATCACATGGACTTTGAGTAAGCATCGACCATGACATCCTCTTATGGGCCTCCTCAGAGTGTATGCCCCAATCCACACCTTGGGCCTCCTCAGAGTGTAAGCCCCAATCCACACCATGGGCCTCCTTAGAGTGTAAGCCCCAATCCACACCATGGGCCTCCTTAGAGTGTAAGCCCCAATCCACACCATGGGTCTCCCCAGAGTGTAAGCCCCAATCCATTGTGAACTACGAGAAATTTGATCCATGTTAAGTCATGGTACGTAGGAAGCCTCCCTGAGGTTCAAGCCCGATCACCATCGGACCCTCGGGTCCACCTTCACGTCGATTTTCCAACCCCCCCCCCCCCCGATTCAAACTACGTGGACTTTGATCCCTGTTTCCTGGGCGTGGTACGTAGGAAGCCTCCCTGAGGTTCAATCCCAACAATCAGTCGATCCGACTATATTCACATCGGTACACCGAGCCGCTCCTAGCACCGTCTCAATGAGTCCAAATTCTTTGGAGTCATTAATCCAATGAGGGATGGTAAAACTCCTGCCTAAATGATTCTGAACCCCTACGTCCAGCTGACCATTGCCAACTAGGGGTAATCTGTGTATACTATGCTTGGGTATAAACAAAAGATTCATGAACATATGAATACGTCTTAAATCTATAAGAGAGTCTCGGAACATGCAATAATTTTCCCCCAAAAGGGTGCGATGAGCCCGAATTCCCATCCTCTCGACCAATGTGAGTTCTTAAGTGTTGCTGGCCAAATCTCCCGGAGAACGCCTGACTTTGGAAAGAAGGTCCACGCATCGTCAGATATGGAACCGCTGGGCATTTCGAGACTGAACCAAAACAAAAAATGGTGAAACTGACGTGAATATTTAACCAAGCATGACGGATTTAACCCAGTTCCATGGTGTGCCCCCTTTACACTCATAAGGAGGGACAAACAAGGTCATGAATTACGCATGGGATCATGAGATGATGCTTTGACGAGTTTGCTGTTTGTATTTGTTAAAATATTTTATAGGTACCACACAGAACTACCTTCGATCCAATGGAATCACAAAGGAACTCTCAAGCGTGTGCTTCCAACAACGTGATGACCGGGCATCCTCACCAACGGAGGACCCCGTCACCTACCCAGCATCTTCAACGCTGGGTCTCAGACACATTTATCTAAGAGTACCACGTGAACGGTACTCTCCCGATGGTGGAGGCGGCCATGAACGCCCTCCAATCTACTAGGACTCACCGGTCACCTGCCCAGTAGTGGCCGCAGAAGCAGATCCAGACAACCCATTTTGCTGTCTGCAACCATTTCCGGAGTTTATCCCCGAAACGGGACAACGCGTACCTCTCTTATCTTAGGGAGGCAGATGAGGTCGACGCTGAGGACCTCATCCCTGCTGAACGGGGGTTTCACTCCAAGGCCCCCGCCGGAAGATGACATCGCGGTCACGCCGCGACTCAACATCCTCACACTCAGGAGGATGTAACCCTGAGGATCCAAGCCCACGCTCCCCAAGCTTCGGCCCCTCGGACCGCCCGACGAGGGTAGAAAACTTACAACCAGGGACTAGTCATCACCCTTGTCCCCAAGGAGGAGCTCCGCTACCCAGTCACGAAGACGCATCATGAACAGGCACATACACCTGTTCACTCCTCCCAATCCTGCCATCCAGATATGGCGGCATAATACGAGCAGGCGCGCATCCCCGCCGAGCTCTGTCAAGCCCGTCGCTCACACAGGGTGGGACTTACTAGGTAGGCACCTCTCCCTGCTCAGGGTCGTGAAGCCCACCAACCCGATGTGGTGGAGACCCAACGTCTGCAGGGCCAGCTCCTAGCAGATCCCCTTGATGCCTACCATCCCAGCATGGTGGGGATCAACAAAGCCCACCACCCAGATGTGGCGGCAACTCATTGGCAGGCATGTCTCCCTGCCAACAAAGGCCACCGAATCGATACGGTGGGAAACCAACATATGTAGGGATAGATCCCTACGGATGAAAGTAAATTCTGCCATCCTAATTTGGTGGAAAACGGAGAGATAAACCGGCATATCCCGACCCAGGGGCAGATTCGTTCACCTGCCCCGACATAAGAGAATATTCAGTACCCACAGACCACCAGAGGACCATAGTAGGATATTCATACTCCGATACCAGAATGGGCCTTCATACCCATTGCAGCCAAAGATGTCTCTCTACATATCTTGGAAATGATAGAGGAGCAGGTATCGATCCCAGATCATATCTTGAAGACTTTCCAGAATGTAATTGCTTCAGCGGAAAAAGAAAAGACTCAGGACCATGAGCCCATCTCCCCAATTGATGTGACTCATATTAGAGACGAGATAGCCGCCTCGGAGCATATCTGCAACCCTGCTTCAGCCCAAGAGGGTCGCCTACTATATTCCGCGACGCAAGGGTAACCGGATTGAGCAGCTTCACTCATTCCAACTGGGGGACACCCATCTATCACAGTGTATGCTTTAGAGCAGGCATATATCCCTGCTAAAAGTCAATATGTTTGTAGATGTATCCCGATGGCATCCCGAGACCCAATTAGATATGGAACCAAAGGTGAAGGCCATTTTCAATAGTAGACGGTCCCCACTGCCCGCAAAAGAGTGCCCCGAATGCGCTGAAGGTAGCCGAAAAATAAAGAGAGGGTTCATAACTCCACTCTGCTAGATGTTGGGGTTCCCAACGCCGCTAAATGTATATCGAAGACTCTGAACCCTGCCCAACCATTACCATATTATGGGAGTGGTAGTAGCAGTTGCGAAGGTCCTCCCTGCAATGTTGCTACCAGCAGCTCTGAAGGTTCTCCCCAGAGCACCCACGGGGGCCTCCCCCGTGGGCATATAACGATCGATCATGAGAACTACTCTTTTGATGCGAGTCACGGAAACCCTCCATGTGACCAGAAGATCAAGAAGCAAGAAGGTCCTCCACTTGCTGCAATCCACCCTGAAGGTCCTCCCCAGGGTATACACTGCAAACACTCTCCTTGCAGTGGGACCACAGATTATGATGTTAGTCCTCACTATCATAGTCACAACTGCAGAGGCCCTCCCCACAGTGACATATCATCATGAAAAGAAGGCCATACCCTTGTCGTAGCCTTCCCTGAAGGTCCTCCCCAGGGGTTACGATGCAACGACACTCCGCGTAGTCAGGCATCATATCACGGTGGTAGTCCTCACCACCCTGTTAATATAGGTCCTCCCCATAGTGACATCAAGAAAAGAGAAGGCCCTCCCCTCGTTGTGGTACATTATGAAGGCCCTCCCCAGGGTGTACCCCACAGATATTCTGTCTGCGGTAGCTGTAATGGTATTCCTCGCCATTGCAGTAGCTGTGATGGTAGTCCTTTCCACCACGGTTGCTATTGCGAAGGTCCTCCCCACAGTGGCCCCAAGCAACAAAAAGGTCCTCCCCTTATTGCAGTGTGTCTTGAAGGTCCTCCCCAGGATACACATCGAACATCAAACCATGATGTTCATCCTCACCATAATGTCAGTTGTTGTAAAAGACCTCCCTGTAACAACGCTACGCATCCATAAGGTCCTCCCCTTGCTGCGACATGCCTTGGAGGTCCTCCACAGGGTATGCACTACCAAATTCCTTTATGTAGTGAGGCGTCGAGAAGTAGTGGTAGTCCTCACCATTATGGCCGCCATTGCGAAGGATCTCCCCACAATGACATATCACATCGACAGGAAGGTCCTCCCCCTGTCGAATCAAGTATAGAAAAGCCCTGGTATGCCAAGGCACTCAAAAGGAAAGGATCTATCATGTCAGATTCCCAGTTAATCGCCAGCGACACCCTCCTTTAATCGGGAGACGTTCTGGGGCCACCTTCATCCTCTGAACCACCTTGGAATTTCCCACATGATGATTCAGCACCAATCAGTCCCACATCCTTCGACCACACTATCGGCGGGCATCTCAGTTGGGCCGACCAGGTAGACGATTCACTAGAAGAGGAGCATGCCGACATGTTGCACCTGAGGAAACAACTGGCTAGGGATGATATACCAGTTATGTTTTGGCCCATGGACACCTCTCAATTAGACATACCCATAGATATTGTTGGAAGAATGCATGCACAAAATCCGCCACAATATATGGATGACCCTCCGCCGACTGAAATCAAGTTTTCTGCCCTACGACAGGTATGTAGACCACATCAAGACAATAGGAGACCTCCTGCGTCACATCAACCTGAAAGATCTTCCTTTGGCGCGGCAACAACGACCTGAGAGGCAAAAAGGGAACTTGAAGATAACCTGCCTCCGTGCATTGCACCAGCTGAGCCGCCTCATCGGTGACACTCCGACGAGAGTCCATATCAGAGGATGAAGGGAACATGGAGCTTTTCATTTCACTCTGCTCCCTGCCCAGAAGAACCCGTTCGGCATGGTGTCATGCAACGTCATCACATCAAGATGGAAATTGGGTGGCCTCCCTGTTCACGAAAGGCAATACACCCAAAAGATCCAAGCCTTGAGTAAGTCCCAGAAGCGTCGGGCCCGACGAGAACAAGCTATTCAAGAACTTCTGAATCAGGCCACCGAGGGAATACAATAGGCTTCTTGAATAAGAGAGGCCAATCAATGATATTTTCCTACCTCCTCAGAAGGGATTGATTCACAAAATAACTCGGCACCAAACCCAGTTCACCCCCTAGTGGGGGTACACAATATCAGGTAGGTAGCGATAGCAGCAGCCACTGCCACAATCTAGGGTCTACCCCAGCTTGCAGGGCTGGGGGAATTTTGAAAAATAGATACCCCCGTAAGACCAATAGAAATGGGAAGAGACCCAGCGTCCAGGGAATGGATCCAACCCCAACCCTCAGGGATGGGGGAATTATTACCCCTCAACAACAACCTCCCCCATGAGAGTCAGTATTCTCACATCTAGGGAGGACAGTCAGAAGAGGAGGTTCATGTCCTATCCCGTTGTTTGAATCAACATCCACTCCAAGAGGGATGCGTACCGTAAGGGTGCATCAAAGAAATATTCACGTCACCCTTCATCAAGAAGTCCGAAGGCAATCCCGACACATGAAAGGGAATGACAGTAAAAGATGAGGGAGATATTATTCTTATTTGGAAGATGACATATTCCCCACCCCGCGATATGAATCTATAAATGTCATAGAGGTTAACCCCACATGTGACACTAGAGATGATGAAAATTAGGATGGATCGGGAGACGATGTTTCTGGTCAGGCTGCAACCAACAACGAACCACCAGGTGTGCACACCCAGAACCAGAGGGCTACTTTAAACATGGAAGCCCCTTCAGCTAACCATCCTTCGCTTACCTGGAGAGCTTCCAACAAGGATAATAACAAAAGACTATTTACCCTTAATCCATCCCCTCCACATGACAAAAAACGATCCACTCACGCTCGAATAGTGGTTCGCTCGACAGGAAGAGGAAATAAAGGAATTGAGGCAGATTAACGCCGAGCTACTCCAGAGAACCGTCTTATTGAAAACGCATCCCAAGAGGAGCCACATCATGCACTCCCAGTAAGTGCACCTCAAAGACCGAGGTTTACCCCGGCAAATGAAGCACGATCAGGGCTCCCACCCAACGAGGCACCTAGTCTGTCCAACTACCTAAATGTGGATCTAGATGAATACCAAGACTTCCCTCCACTTAGGAAGCAACTAGAGAAAGTATGCCTGAACCCCCCGAGGGTGTCCCAAACGGCGTATGCACCATTGGTGCCGGCTGAGCTAGATCCTCAAACAATGCCTCATGCTGCACCTGCCAAAAACCTGGCCCAACAGGATGTAAACCAGGGTCTCACCAGCACCATCAAAGCACTAACAACTTGATTGGAAGAAATAGAAGGTCGGCGCACTCTGATACAGCTAGAGCAGAAGCCCTACCCGGATTGGGTGAGCAACACACCCCCTCCTCCCAATTTTGGGAGCCCTATATTCCCTATCTTCAACGAATCAGGTGATCCGGAACAACATCTGATGCACTACGCATCCTATTGTGATCCTATGATGGGGTCTCCAGAACAACAGGATGTAGTGAAACTCAGATGATTTGTATGGAACTTGCAAGGATCTGCCTTTGTCTAGTATTTGAGACTATCATCCCAGTCAATAAAAATCTAGGAAGACCCTCGACAGCAGTTCCTGTTCTACTTCATCTCAATGTTGCCTAAGAAAATGGTCAGTGACCTCATGAAATGCAAGAAGAGGGAGAATGAGAGGGTCTCAAATTTCATCGCCTGATGGAAAGGTCTGACCTACTCTCTAAACAGGACAATGTCTCAAGTTGAGTTGCTCGCTATAGGTATCGACAATCTTCGAGACGAGCTGCAAACTCCTCTCATACTAGTGGAGTGCACCATTGGCTTCCTCCATCTCTCTTCCATTGCCCAGAGAATTGAGGACTCCCTATAGCGGACCAATTTAAAGTCCCGAATAGCCTCACAGGCTCCCACAAAGAGAGTATCCAAAGCTGAAACGTCCTCTGTCACAGTCAAGCCAGCCCCTGTGCCCGCTCCACCACTCAGGCCTCCACCAAATCGTCAAGGGCCCCCTGCATATCAGCTGCCTCCTCCTCACAGGTGGGACGATCAGAAAGGGAAAAAGAGAAACCAGTTTGAGGAACGAATACATAAAAAATACTCATTTTAAGATGACCAAGTCCGCGGCTATTTCATCACTTCCATGAATTGCAACTTGCTCTGCCTCCTGGAGCCAAGGAAACCTGAAGAAGCTGGCCACGATGACAGGCCAAACTATTGTCCCTACCATAAGATGTTGGGGCACAATATTTGGGAATGCTTCGTCTTCAAATAACTCATACAAAGGATGGTAGACTCTTGGCAGGTCGAGCTAGGACCTCCCCCGGCGCATGTGATATATATTTCCACCACTGACTCCGACAAAGGGGAGGGGTGGCAGGAATTCACCAGAAAGAAGGAGCAGAAGTTTGATACTGGATGACTCGAAAGACTATCAACCGAGACCAGGGCATACTCCGAGCTCAGCTACGGAAACCAGTGTTTCCACCAACAGCCCCTGATGTCTCACAACCAACAGTATCAGCCTCACAACCCTCCACGAGCTAGTCATCTAGGTGTAATTGAAGAGGGATGGGAAAAGAGAAAGAGGAGAAATCCAGAACAAGGCCGAAGTTATCCCCGATGCTGTCAGATTTCATGCCGCCAAACATGGCGCTACGGGAACTGACCCACCAAACGACACCATCAGGGACAACTGACCAGGATGACCTGTCAGAGGATGAAGAGCCAATATTTGGTTCCATAAATGTCATCCATCTTATGGAATAATTCCCTGACGAAGGGTATGGTTATGAACCTGAGTTCCCAATGCAATGATCCGGGATGAGGAATTGCAGAGGCAGGGGATACCAAGGGAGACGTAGTCACGGCTGAAACCAACCCTACGGTTGGACCTCGACCCAAACAGTCAATATCGCAAAAACCCATTCGAGAGCCCTTAAAAGGACTCAACAGGAGAAACAATATCACCCCACCTCCACAAGCGGCCACCCTGGCCCCGTTATTCCATGATACCCATCAGAGGAGGAACAAGCGGCTAGCCTCTTAATGCGCACAAACAGACCAGCCGTACCGAGTCCCCAAAACCTGGGAACATCGTCAGCACCAGACCCCGTGGCGGTGGGTCCCTCCTCGTCACATACTCCAACTCCCAAGCCGCCTGCTATAACTCTTAAACCAGCGGAGAATCATCGGCCATTGAAGCAAAAGTACGACATCCTTAAGTAGATAACGTCAAATACCAGCCAAGATGTCCATCTTGGAGGCCCTGGGTTTATCAGCTGACCTCAGGGAGGCACTAATATAATCCTTTCTCAGCCCCCAAGAGTTTCAAGCCGAGGTAGCTACCGCCGAAATTTACCGAACGGAGACAGTCCCGGCTGAATTAAATACGGTGATTTCCTTCACCGATCAGGATGAAGATGCCATCATGCAAGGACACATCAAACCACTATATGTGTTCAGCACATTAGATGATTTTGAGATCCAAAAAGTCTTCATTGAAAACGGTTCTAGAGTTAACCTCATTCCTTTACAGACAATCCGTATGTTGGGAAAGAGTGAGGATGATTTAATACCCTTAGCGACCACTCTGTTGGGTTATGAAAAGAGCAAGCAGAAGCCAATGGGACAAATTAAGCTAAATACCCATTTTGGTGACCTTGTGGCCTAATCGGAATTCCTGGTGGTATGGCAGAACACAGCATTCAATGCCCTACTATGGAGGAAGTGACTCCATAAGCACATGGTTGTTCCTTCATCCTACCACCAGTGTATTAATTACAGCGTAAATGGGAAAAGTGGGACACTGCATGCTGACAAGGCCCCTTTCGATCTCTCCAAGTCACACTATATTGACACCAGATTTTATGAGCAAAAGAACAAGAAGACGTTGGCCGATGGTGTTGACTGGTTCCCCGGTCCAAATGGTCTGCAAGTGGTTCATGATGACCCCCTCAGGCAGCTTGGTGGAGACTACATACTGCCCATCAACCATATTGAAATTAGGGGTTCATGTCTAGAGACACACTCTGCTATCTTCATGACTTTAGCCACAACAGCCGAGCGTTACAATGAAGGAATGTCCGCAAACCCACAATCAGGGGACAAATACTCAAGCGGGGATGCCCACGACGCCTCACCCTCAAACCCCCAAGAAACTATGCCGGAAACACTCCCCCCGTTAGATCAAGAAGATGAGGATTTGGGAGAAGAAGAGGAGGAAGACCTCAGGGATGCACCCCCCGCATTTGAGGAGGGTATCTCCACCACGATGGACGAGCTCAGGGAAATAAACCTGGGTACCGAGGAAGATCCAAGGCCTACTCTCATTAGTGTATCCATGTCCCTCGAGAAGCATGAGGTATATACCTCATTCCTAAAGCAACATTGGGATATTTTTTTCTGGAATTACAGAGAAATGTTGGGACTCGATCCCGAAGTGGCGACGCATCACCTGGGTCTTCCAGAAACAACCGGGGCTATAAGCAGGCTTCCAGAAGGACACATCCCTCACATGCCACCAAAATAGAGGCTGAAGTCGATAAGCTCATCAAAGTAGGCTTCATTATGGAGGTCTAGTACCCCATATGGTAGGCCAACATCATCCCCATCAAGAAAAAGAATGGGCAAATCTGCGTCTGCATCGACTTCAGATATCTTAATCGGCATTGCTGGAATGATGACTTCCTGGTCCCGATCACTGAGTTATTAATCGATGCAACGGCCAGGTATGAGGCTTTGTCCTTCATGGATGGCTATTTTGGGTATAATAAAATCCGAATGGCCCAAGAAGATGAAGAAGTCACTGCCTTCAGAGCCCCCCCAAGGAGTATTCTATTACAGGATAATGCCCTTTGCCCTCAAGAATGTTGGCTCCACGTATCAGCGCGCCATGCATCATATTTTCAAGCCATTCCTGGGGAGATTTGTTGAATGTTACGTAGATGACTTGGTGGTCAAATCAAGATAGTTCTCAGATCACCTGTCAGACCTCGAGACTGTCTTCAACAAACTTTGATAGCATATCCTGAAGATGAACCCCTTGAAGTGCGCCTTCGGGGTTACCTCAAGGAAATTCCTTGGCTTCATTGTACGCCATCGTGACATTGAAGTGGACCCTAAAAATAAAAAGGCTATCCTTGACCTTCCACCTCCCCGCAACCTCACTGAGTTGAGAGAATTCCAAGGGAACTTGGCCTATATCAGGCGATTCATAGCCAACCTGGTAGGAAAATGTTTTCCCTTTACCAGATTAATGAAGAAGGGAGTCACGTACCAATAGACAGATGACTGCCAAGAGGTGTTTGACACCCTAAAGAGGTACATTTTAAGCCTACCAGTTCTCATGCCCCAAGTTGAGGGAATACCTCTCATCCTATATGTGAAGGCCCAAGAGCGATCACTGGGAGCCTTCCATGTGCAAAAGAACAACACTGGTAGTGAAAATAGTCTCTATTACCTCAGCCAAACTATGATCGCTGTTGAGAATTGATACTCAAACATCGAGAAGAGCTATTTGGACTTGGTCTTCACGGTTCAAAAGTTGAAACATTATCTGCAGCATCATGAATTCCATTTGGTCTCGCGTAATAACCCGATAAAGTACATCCTCAGCCGCCCGATGTTGACTGGGCGCCTATCTCGATGGGCAGTCATTCTGCAACAGTTTGACATCTGTTTTGTGCCTCAGAAAGCCATCAAGGGCCAGGTATTAGCAGTTTTCTAGCAGAGCACCCCTCAATAGGGACTACCACACTGGACATCAAGCTACCGGATGAATACATCTTCACGGTTCAAGAGGAGCTCCCAACATGGTAAATGTACTTCGACGACGCATCCCGAAGCCCAACGGGGAAGAGGATGGGAGACCCCAAATTTAACAAGGTGGGCTTGGGGATAATACTCTTGTCCCAAGAAAAGGAAGTATTGCTATATTCCTTCCTCCTGTCAGAGGGATGTATAAACAATGAAGTGGAATATCAAGCCCTCATTGCAGGCCTGGAGCTCGTACTCCAAGCACAAGTACAGCACCTCAAAGTCAAAGGTGATTCAGAACTGGTCATCAAGCAAGTCAATAGTGACTATGCTATCAAAAAAGAGGAGTTGATTCCCTTGTTTGAACATGTCCGAGGGTTAATGGAGGAATTATCTACAGAACCCACATTAACCTATATTCCTCGGTCCCAGAATGCCCAGGACAATTCATTAGCCAACGCGGCAACAACCCTGGCTGACCGAGACCGGGATGAAACATTAATTAGTATTGCTCACCGCTGAATGGACTTACCATTTGTCTAGACCAAGATGGAGGAGATCCACAAAATCAATCCTGTCCCTGAGCCATATGCTCCCGCCACCGGATGGATGACCCCCATTGCAAGCTACCTTCAATAGGGAGAACTTCCATCAGACAGGACTGAACGAGAGCAAATATAGAGAAGGGAAATCAACTTTGTCCTATATGGAAGCGCAGGTCAACAAGAGGTCCTCTACAAATGAGGCCTCGATGGATTCCTCCTCAGATGCATTTACAGAGAAGAAACAGCCATCTTCATGACTGAAGTGCATGCCGGAGTATATGGAGCACATCAGCCAGGGTCCAAGCTTTCCCATTAGGTTCGAAGGATTGGGTACTATTGGCCCATAGTGGCATGAGATTGTGAACACTTTACAGAAAAATTCCACTCATGCCAACTTCATACACCAACTCCTGGAGTTACTTCATCAGTCCAAGTACTCCTGGACATTTTCTGTTTGAGGAATGGATGTCGGGGGACCATATCCTCCTGCCACAGCCAAACAACTGAAGTATATCCTCACGACAACTGACTTCTTTTCCAATTGGGAAGAAGCTGTACCCCTTAAGGAAGTCGGGGAAAGAAATGTTGTCAGCTTTGTGAAAAAACAATATCATCACCAGATTTGGTGTAACTCATACCATACTGACAGATAATGGAACCAACTTATGCTCTGCTAAATTGGAGAAACTATACCAAGAATATGGTATCAAGGCTAACCGCTCATCCTGCTACCATGCAGCGGCCAATGGAAAGATAGAGGATTTCAACAAGACCCTATCCAACATTCTCTAGAAAATGGTGGAGAAAGACAAGAAGTCATAGTGGATTAACTCCTCCATGCATTGTGGGATTATCGAACCACAATCCGCACCGCTACTCGGGCTACCCCGAACTCACTGGTATACGACATAGAGGCGGTCCTTCCTATTGAACTCCAACTTCCCTCACTCTGTGTTGCCATCTGTGATCAATTATCCGACGATGAGAAATCATAAAAGCAGATAGGTGAATTGGAACAGCTAGACAAGAAGCAGTTGCACACTTTTCCCCATCTGGATGTCTACCAGAACCATATTGCACGAGCCTTCAATAAAAAGGTCCGTCTTTGGTCTTTCTTGGAAGGAGAATTGGTATTGGTCCTCCAGACCCCAATGATACCTGGAAGGAAACCTCCAAAGCTGGAGCCCAAGTTGGAGGGACCATATGTTATACATAAGGTCTACTCCAACAGAGCATATGCCCTGATCTCAATGCACGGGAAATTCACCACGGCTCCTACAAATGCGATATTCCTAAAGAAGTATTTGTCATAGAAACCAAAATAGTATTTTTTCCTTACCGCATGATGATAAAATGAATAGATAAGAGAAAAAAAGGGGTCGTCCGAGATGCATGACGTTAAAATGCCAAGAACCCAACGATCTTAACTCCATGACCTTAAACTAAAAGTATTTCATGCTTACCACACGACGATAAACTGCACAGATAAGATAAAAAAAGGGGGTTGTCCAAGCTGCATGAAGTTAAACTTCCAAGCACCCAACGGTATTAACTCCATGACCTTAAACTAAGAGTATTCCATCCTTACTGCACGACGATAAACTGCATGGATAAGGTGTTTTTTTTAAATTCCCCCTCCCCCCGTTTATCGACTAGACCTACACGGGGTGTATTTTCTTCCAGAGAACTACGTGAGGCTTGATTCCTGCCCTTGTATGATACGTAGTGATGCCGGGGTTCCTCATCCTGGCCCATCCACCTCTAAAAAAAAATTCCCTATTTCCCCCGTGTACGGACGAGACCTGCATGAGGTGTATCCTTCTTCCTCACCGCATGATGTTAAACTGCACAGATTTCAAATAACTACGTATGGATTGATTCCTACCATTGCAGGATACGTAGCGACCTCGGGGTTCCTCATACTGGCCCATCCACCTCTCAAATAAAACAAAAAAATGCCCCTTCCCCCCCGTGTATGGACCAGCCCTGCATGGGGGGTATTTAGTAGAGAACTATATACAACTTGATTCCTACATTCACAAAATACGTAGCGATGCTGGGATCCCTTCCTAGCCCAGCCACTCGCAAATTAAATTAAATAAAAGTTAAAAATGTCCCCTTTCCCCATGTATGGACCAGCCCTACACGGGGTGTACTTCTTTTAGATAACTACGTGCGGCTTGATTCCTCCCCTCGCAGGATATGTAGTGATGACAGGGTTCCCCATCCTGGCCCAGCCCCCCGAATAAAAGATAAAAAATTCCCTCCCCCCCATGTACGAACCAGACCTGAACGGGGTGTAGTTCTACGTCCTCACCGCACAACGTTAAACTGCATGGATAATGAAAGAAAAAAAATTCTCTTTCCCCCGTGTACGGACCAGACCAACATGGGGTGTACTTTTCGTCCTTACCGCATGACATTAAACTACACGGATAACAAGGTTTAAAAATGACCCCTTTCCCCCGTGTATGGGCTAGACCTGCATAGGGTGTATTTTTACGTCCTCACCGCACGACGTTAAACTGCAGGGATAATGAAAGTTAAAAATGCCCCTTTCCCTTGTGTATGGACCAGACCTACACGAGGTGTATTTTTCGTCCTCATTAAACGACGTTAAACTGCATGGATTTCATCATTAACCACCTAAGATATATGGAAAAACAAGGTGGAAATACTCCTTGCGCATTTGGATACATTCTCCCCATACATAAAACTCCACAGCCCGGATAATTATGGATCTTAATAACCATTCATGGACATCAGAAGTGGAAATTCATCGACCCATGGACACATTTTCATAACTATTCATACCATGAACTCAGTGGCTCTACATATTGATAGGCCCTGGCCCGTCTACCAAAGGAAGGATTTCCACATGCGACACACTTTCTACCCCGTATGCTCACCGGCCTCAGATCCCCCATAACAAACCTCACAATCCAGAAGTTTATGGAGCAGTGGTTTAAAAGTTCGTCCCCTTTTCACATCCAAAATCACCAAGGTATCCCTACCCGGTTAGCCTATGTATCTTCCCTTGGTTCACGTGACGACCTGCGTCTATGAACATCAAGCCAGGACTAGGCTACAATGACTCAACGATCAATTGCAGTGAAGATGTTTCTTGTATACTCGGACACCACTATCCTCACATGCCGAACTCTGTACTGTGAGCAATCCCAGATTTTCATAATCATTCATGGCCATCGAAAGTGGAAAGTTATCGACCCATGGACACCTTTGTATGACTATGCATACCATGCCTTCAACGGCTCTGCATAATCATAACCCCTAGCTCATCCATCAAAGGAAAGATTTCTTCAGGCTATACTCTTCCTAGCCCCATATGCTTACCGGCCTCAGAGCCCCCATATCATCTCTCTTGATCCGGGAAACCTCAGAGTTGTAGTTTACAACATTTGTCTCCTACCCTATCCAGAGTATATCATAGTATGTTAACTCAGTTGTCCTTCGAGTGACTGCATCAATAGTCACCTAGTGGTCCGAGCTCTATGACCGCTAAACTAGGAGTACTTCATCCTTACCGCATGACATTAAACTGCATGGAGTTAAAGTGCACCCCCGCACACAGAATAAATCAGCACTGGGAGATCTCTAAGCTTTAATAGCAACCAGGGCCGAGTATGCCCGACATGTCTAGACATTTCCTTCCCAAATGACAGACTTCGTGGCCCAGATAATTGCGGATCCTCATAACCACTCACGGCCATCGGAATTGGAAATTTATCAACCCGTGGACACCTTTTCATGACTATGAATACCATTCCCTCAGCATCTTTGCATATTGATAGCCCCTAGCCCATCTACCAAAGGCAATATTTCCACAGGCGACACTCTTCCTAGTTCCGTACGCTTACCGGCCTCAGGAGCCCCATATCATTTCTCCTGATCCATGAAGCCCCAGAACCACGATTTACACCAATAAAACCCTCTCCATGTCTGGGCATGCCCAGATGTTCGAGCCCAGTTGCATTCTGATGAAGAGAGGAATTTTCCACTACGTCTTTACCGCATGACGTTAAAGTGCACGGAACATCTTGGCCGCTTGGCATAAAACTGCAGAGACCAAGCATTAACCGTCCCGGGAAATGCCTTCAACTACAAGCATTTTCACAGGTTTAAAAATTCCCCCCGTCCTCGCTGCATGATTTAAAACTGCACAACATCCTTTAAAGATGATCCCCATATTTACCTCACGACGTTAAACTGCACAGAAGTCGTCCTCACCGCATGACGTTAAACACCACGAAAGTCTTCCTCACCGCACGACGTTAAACTGCACAGACTCCCCTTTTCCTTTCACGTCAGGTCACCTTCGTCCTCACCGCATGACATTAAACTGCATGAAGTTCATCCTTACAGCATGACGTTAAACTACACAGGCTTTGTCGAGACCCACCCAAGATATACGGTGAAATGGGAAAGGGATAATCCTGGTTCATTTGGATGCATTCTCTTAATACACCAGACTCCACAACCCGGATAATTGTGGGTCTCCATAACCACTCATGGCCATTGGAGGTGGAAGGCCGTCGACCCGCGAAAAACTTTGTATGACTATGCATACCATGCCCTCAGTGGCTCTGCATAATGATATCCCTTGGCTCGTCCACCAAAGGCAAGATTTCCCCAGGCGATACTCTTCCTATCTCCATACGCTCACCGGCCCCAGTGCCCCCATGTCATATCTCCCAATCCAAAATTTATGGAGTATTGGTTTAAAAGTTTATTCCTCACCCGCATCCAAGTGTTTCTAGGGCACCCCTACCTGATTAGCCTATGTATCCACCCACGGTTCACACGAAAATTTTCTTCTACAAGAATCAAGCCAGAACTGGGCTACTCTGACTCAGCGGGAAACTACCGTGAAGATGCCTCCTTTGTGCTCGAGACACCATTATCCCCAAATGCAGAACTCTATACTATGAGGAATCCCAGATTTTCATAATCATAAATGGCCATTGAGAGTAGAAAGTTATCGACCTACGGACACCTTTTTATGAATAGGAATACCATGCCCTCAGTGGATCTGCACAATGATATCCTATGGCTCGTCCATCAAAGGCAAGATTTCCTCAAGTGATACTCTTCCTAGCCCCGTACGCTTACCGGCCTCAGAGCCCCCATATAATCTCTCTTGATTCGGTAAACCCCAAAGTTGTAGTTTACACCTTCATTCCAACACACTTGTTCAGAGCATGCCAGAGCATCCTTACCCAATTGCCCTCCGAGTGATTGTAGCAATAGTCACCCAATGGTCTAAGCTTTATGGCTGCTAAACTAAGAATACTTTTTCCTTACCACATGACGTTAAACTGCATGGAATGTAAAAATGTCCCTCATCCTTACCGCATGACACTAAAATGCACGGACTCCGTCTTTATCGCATGACGTCAAACTGCACAGCCAAACTCATCATGATTCCAGCGAGGGATAACAGTTTTCCGTCCCCCCTTAGTGCAAGGGCCATACCTGCAAAAACTACCACCTCACATCAGTGTGGAGAGGGATGACTTCACTCGTTCCTGGAAATTTTTTCGGGACTTTTCTCCTGTGTCCAGGCATCCTCTTTTCATAAACCATACTCTATACTCAGTAAAAGCCGAATTCTCATAGGCCACCCCTGGTGGTCCCGAATGTCAACTTCCTTGAAGTTGCTCAGCTATTGGGAGAATACAATCATTGAACTAAGGAAACCATTTCATTACTATTCATACCATGCCCTCAGCGGCTCTGCATATTGATCGCCCCTGGCTCGTCTACCAAAGGCAAGATTTCCTCAGGCAATGCTTCTCTCAGTACGCCTCTTGGCCCCTTAGCCCCTATGTTCATCCAGGGATTTGGAAACCCTATGAGATACAATTTACCATCCTCTTTCACAACCTTTCCTGAATATAGTGGAATGTCTATGAAGAGATTACCGAGAACCAGGAGAAGCCATTCCATTCTAGATAATGTCCCAACTGCATGACGATAAACTGCGCCCAGCTCCAACCGTTCCTTATGCTAGATAAATGCGTGGGACAGGGAACCTGCGTCCCCACTCCTAGTTCATATAGATGTTCCCGAATCCCCTTTAGATGTCACATACACTTTCTGGGCCACCACTGGTGGTTTTCGTACTTCTCTGAGCCACCCATGATGGTTTCCATAAGCCGGACTTTCATGAAGTCCTATGGCCATCAGAAATGGAGAGTCATTGACTTAAGGACACCTTTGCATGACTATGCATACCATGCCCTCAGAGGATCTGCATATTGATCTCCCCTGGCCTGTCTACCAAAGGCAAGATTTCCTTAGGCGATGCTCTTCCCACCTCTACACACCTATATGACTCCCATGCCTTGAGACATGCCATTCAAATCTAAACACACTCCCTCCACATGCGTCTGAAGGACACCGAGACATATTTTGATCAACCAAACCTCATTGGGGCCCTTTCCCCACTATATTTGGTCAAATTTGTCTGACCTAAAACATGATTAATGATATTCTTGATGGTGGGACTTTAAACCGCTCACAAAAGAGGCACAAATCCTGTTAGGCCGAAAACCCGAAAAGGGCTACCTAAGCAAAAGTCGGGCCATACCCGCTGGGACCATAATAAATGGGCCCAAGAAAAATTAGGGAATTAAAAGAAAAGCCATTTTTTTGGGGTTTCTCTACAGAACCCTAGAAATAGTCAAACTATGCTCGCTGGATCTCAGGGTCTAGGAAAAAGTTAGAGCTTGTTTATGTTTTATCGATTGTCTTGAACTCTGATCTTTCTCGGTTTAGTGAATTGTTATATGTAGTAATCATGACAGATGATCTAAATCACATGAGGAGACATTAAGAGTGCTAAAAGAGAAACATATTTTCATTCTGTGACAAAATTGGTGAGGAGGGATTCCAAAATCCGGAGCCTCCTCTGACATCAAAGCTCATTACAGGAGATTTTCAGCAGATTCACGAAGTTGTATCAGGTGCTGGTGAGAATATTTGATTGATTGGTAGAGATTCCGTAGCAAGGCTGCCTCATATTCTGCACCAGCCCACAGTTCTTCTGCCTCCTGTGTCTCCTTTAAGCTCGCACTCATCTCCTCCTCCACCCACTGCTCCCCATTTTCAATTATGGCTACGGAATTGGCCTCCTCCCACTGCAGCTGTGGTATGTCGCTTCTCAGCACCTCCAGTTGAGATCACTGCTTATGGATTTCTTCTTGGAGTCTCTCGATTTCTCCATCATGATCACAAGCTTCTTTTAGGCAATTGGGAGGTCGCAGAAAGGTAAGCTTCAGATTGGGCAGCAAAAAGTCGAGACTCAAAGCCGCCAAGCCTCTCCCGGTCAGAAACCACCTTCTTGACCAGATCATAAATGCCATGGTAGTCAAAGTCATCAAATCCCAGCAGCATAAACAGATCGTGCAGCTTCAGTAATCTGGCCGGCATCTTGGCCAAGGGCATTTGGGAAATCAGGTTCCATATTTTCTTTCATGCCCTTTGGCGAGAAGAACGGAGACTGGAAAGGATCTGTTGATTGAGATCAGAGTTGCTCCTGGACAAAGGCACATATTCTGGGATAAATGTCACCATGGAGGGACCTGATACGGCTTCAACCATGGGATTTTATGCCGCAACAACTCCACCCCCTGCGATTAGCCATAGATGCAATTTGATCCAAAGTCATGATCACCAGTGCTGAAAGTTGTGTCCCTAAAATCCGAAAATATGGTAGTACAGATGAGTACCCAAAATCAGAAAAGGGAAAAGAATGGATTTAGTAGTAAGAGATTGAGAAACTTTCCTCCAGTCATCAAGGCATTGGTGTTATCAAGATCTATACCACCACCGCCGGTGGATGAAGACGCTACATCCCCAATGGGAAACGGAGTCCTAGGAGCCCCCAAAGGTGCCCAGGGCCTAAGGCCGCGCCCAAGGCTAGAGGTTCCCAAAGATGCCTCTAAGAAGTTATTTACAGAGATAAAGCTCAGGGAAATCACTCCCCTAGTAAACAGAACGAGAGCTTGATCTGGGTGTTCAATGACTGGTCTGGCGACGGGCTCTTCCTCCATAGCCACAGGATCCATTTAGTTTAAGGCAGCTGGCCCCGTCAGACTTGGAGACCCCTCAGAAATTAAGGGAGCCCCATTCTCCCTCGCAATTGAAGGGGTTGTCTGGTCAGTAGGAGTTTCGAACTCCAGCTTTTCCTCCTCTAACATATCTCTGGATGATGAAGGCCGGAGTAAAGCATCCATATGAATGGCCCCTCCAACAGGGCCCACCATTTTGCCATACTCAGGTGTGGCTGTAGGTGATACCTCAGGTGATAAGGGTACAGGAGGTACGACCGTGTGGGTAGCCACAGCTAGATCTCCGAGTAGCCTTGTACCATGTTCCAACATAATTATTAACTGGCAAAATCAGAATACATGAGTTGGAAATTGAAGAAACGGGAAGTCATAATTACCCGACATCCCCTATCTGAGCCGTTTGATAAACGGGACTCCTGTTTCCATTTCTGGATCTTCCCAGGGGACAGTTCATTGCTCAGGGCGCTGGGAGGAGCTGGAGGAGGAAAGACCCTAGCTGGGCCTGCAATGGTCGTTTCCATGAGCTCAGCTGTGCCGGGAGATCCCTCCTCGATGATCCCCGTAACCGAAAGCGCATGTTCTCCTATTGCAGTACCATGGGGGGTATAATCCAGGGAAGGAATTTCCCCCTATGATTCCTCAACAAACTGCATAAAGGGTAGAAAATTTAAAACCTTCTCAGTAAAGGAGGAGGGAAAGACAGAATGGACGAACATGACGACCTCTTCTTTGGGATCAGACGATTCAGGATGTCTTATCATCATGGACACTCGAGTAGACCTATAAATCCGGTTCTAGAGAGAATGAACATTGGTGTCCATCTCCTCCAAAGAGGTGAGTATTTCAACCAGGTCCTCCTCTAATAGTAAGTGGGGCGGGGCGAAGATAGTCCCAATGTCCGGAAGCTCGAGAGAGCTCACCTGGAGCAACACCCAAACTTCTTCATCTGAGCTAATGACCCTCAGATCATCCCAAATCCTCCACGCATCTGGGAATGCAGCTCTAATAGGAACAACTAGCTGGGGTGGATAGACCAGGGAGGGACGAGTAGCGGAAGAAGTTGACGAAGGCACTAATGGCCGAAATGGGGGTCTAGGCCTCATCGACATCCTAGAACTCTCGAGCACTACCTGTGGATAGAATCTCACAGGCACGGGAGGGAATTACCTTACCTCAACCACGGTAGGGGAACCAGCAGGATCGTTGCCCCCCGAAAAGTGATCTCTCCCCTCCTCCTCCTCGTTAGTCACCAACTGCAGCAGGGCTTGGACCCGGTGAGTCAACACCGCATGACCCTGACGAGCGTAAATATAGGCCTCGAGGTCTCGGAGATACCGATCAACCCTCTTGGGGTCCACATCATAAATGATGTCAGCAGGAGCCAATAGGTAGCCCAGCCCATCGAACGCCACTTCCTATTCCTGGAGATACCTCCACAATGAACCGGGGTATTGGCTGCAAAAGGCTGATTGGACTTTAAAGACATCCCATTGGTCCCAGGCCATTGAGAAGGCAGCGTTAGCAGGAATGGATGACTCTCTCCAGGCAGCTTCGAGAGCATGCGAGGAGACACCTCTGTCTGTTAAGAACTTACCCGGAAGCACGAGGCTAGTAGGGCTGCGAAGGACCTTTACTGGCCTGGTTGGGGTACTGCCCCCCATCCGCTTCCTTTTTCCCTTTGATGGCTTAGGTCTTGAGATAGTGGGCACCCACAGCCCCAGCTGACCATTTAGGTACGACTGTACCCAAGCATCGGCATATTTCTTAGATAAGAAATGCATAGTATCTCTAAACGTGGGGGTCACAACCTCGCAACCAGTTTCCTCTCGGGTAAACATCAGCCACAATTTCCTGGCCACCAACAGATGGCGGTTTCCGCGTGCGCAACTAAGATCGGGAGGACATAGTACCTGGACGCAGCTAAACTGATGCTCGAATCGGTAAGGCACGTACCCCTCACAGATCAGCTCCCCGCCAATATGATCTACCAATAAACCCTCTCGGAGGAAGAAGAGGTAGCCCCACTTGGTAAATTCCTCTGATGAAGTGTTGGTGATTGAACTGGTCGGGGAGGGGTATGGGAAGAAATTGAAGTGATAATAGTTCGAGATCCGACTTGATAGTAGATGCCTGTTCCGAATCGTCTATTGTCCCTCCTTCTCCTGGGCCACCCACTCCTCGGGCATGACCCCGCTGGTCAACTACAAATACGGTTGGAATGTGGTTACTGGAATCTAAAGGGGGTTGATGAAAGTATATCAGTTCTTAACATGCGCTCCCAACCATCCCCAGAGGACTTGAAAAGGGATGGCTACCCAGAATGGCCGACTTCCCTCGGTGATGTTGCTAAGTAACTGGTAGATCCTAGCCAGCACTGGGACGACCAGGTTGATAACATTTCTAGTGGCCAACTGGGCCTCTATAATGAAAGTGGAAACCCGCACGCCACCGGTCTCGTGTACGGAAAATAGCCAGCCACTTAAGAACATGGCTAGAAATGCTGCCAGGAGAAACTGTCATTCAACGACTGGCACAAGCTCCCAACCCCAGCTGTTGAATTGGAATTCCTCCAGGATCAGCCAATAGCTACCACTCTGCCTTCAGGATTCTATTAAAGGACAGTTTGTGGGCCTACATGGAAGATCCATGTGCTCTCTCTCTCTGAAAAAAGCTCTGATCTAGTCATGATAATGGATAAGCTATTTCGAAGAGATATTCTGTTTTGGAAATTTTTCTGGTTCCGAAGACGCATCCTTCAAATACTCCAAGGCCTGGTTGATGAGTTGCCTTACCAAAGGGGGGGGGGGTCATTTCTTCATCATCCCACACAGAAGGAGGAGGAAAGAATTCATCATACATACCTCCGACAATTGGGACCCCCAAAATCTGGAAGACGTCCCAAAGGCTGATACCCACCTCCCCATGGACCAGGTGGAATGTGTTGGGGTCCGGACTCCAACGACTCATGAGCTGCCTGGAGAGGGCATGGGGCTGATGGGTATAGGTCTGGGACATCCAGGAGGCTTCATATAGTACCACGACCAGCAACTCCACCTTGAACTCTGCACAGCTCTGGCGAACCCAAAAGGGCCACCCCCAATCCAACGACTTGAACGCCCCTCCAGACCGAAGGTCCCGGCTAGCTGACCAACTACATTGGTCATTTACCATAGCCTTGTGGGAAATACTCTGGTAACAGTGAATCATCCCTTCCTACTGACGTTGTTCCCCTGTCGGGGACACATGAAGGTGATTCAGCACGAATCTAGCGGCCTTCTCCCTCAGGGTAGGCCCCCCCTAGTGTTTATCATAGCTCGAGGGATAGTGGTGGTAAAAATCCATGTCGTAGGGTTGTTGTCACGAGAGGGCACCAGAATTGGTGTATCGGATAATAGACCGAACCCGTAAGCGGGAAGGCTATTGGAAAGATGATACTCCTGCTACGACTCCAAGAGTAAATGTGCAAGAGGGTAGTATAGTGGGGTTTGGCGGACTCCATCTTGAATGGAGCCGGCTACATCCTTCAAACATTGATCACCAACTGGAAGAGGCCCAGCAGCGGGCCTAGTCGTAGGATGAGGAGTAACCATATTTATCTTCTCCCTGCACCATGGAAATCATGCAGATAGTTAATCCAAAAATAATAAAACTTGGAAAAAATACAAAATATTTGCAATGTATTCCATCCAAGCCTCATAATGAAATCCACAAGGTGGCCTCATAGGTTGGTTCACGATGACAGTATCCTGCGAACCAGTTTTACGCAGAATGCGTCCTTGAAACCCTGGCTTGCGGAGCATTGGCCAGAAGACCGTGAATCAGGACGCCTCACGGAACCTCAGCTCCGAGCATTAAGCATTTAAGTTCCGACTTCATGGAAATTTTTCAAAGTTTGGATTATTCTGGTCCATGAAGCATTGAAACCACGAACCAAAGTCCTCCGCGTCCCGTCATGACTAACTTTTTAACTAATTAAAAGTATTAGTTCACGACGGGAGATTGGTCTGTGGGTGAAGATGACCGTGAAGGAGGAATGGTTCGCGAAAATAGCCGCTGGTTCACGGGTGAGGTTTTTCACGAAGGAATGAGCATGTGGAGACAGAAAAGAGAGAGGGCTACAGTTTCTTGAAGAATCCAGAAAAAGACAAAGGAAGCCCCCCCCGTATTTATAGGCATGGTCCCTTACTAGGTCCACCCCTCTACCGCAAACCATCCAAGTTTCAGGACCACTCTACATCGGAATAGCCTCCTCTTCATTCCGATCGGACCCCATTCCGATGGGGGGCATATGTAGTGTCCTTAAAAAATACACAAATGAAGATAATAATCCCCTTTATGCGAGAGAGGATTTTTACCCAATTCCCTTCAACGAGTTGGGAAAAGTAAGGAGGAAAATACTCAAAATTGGATAAGGACCAACCGCTCCGTGAACTGGCCCGAGTGCTATGCGGACGGTTCAGCGAACCACTCCCCTCTGCAGATCCACCTCATTTGCGAGATGGAGGTGGAGATCCTCCGCAGGTATGAAGCAGAACAGGAGCCAAACCGGTCCATCATCACGAACCGCCTCTGCCTCGGACCGCATAAACCAGCCCAAGCAGCATCCGATGTCATTCACGGAATGGAGGAGGAACCCTATGCGGCCGCGAAGCACTCTCCGTGCTCGTTTGGTTCATAGAGAAGATCGTTTGGTTTGTAGGGGATATGTGCTTAATGCCCCCTGAGAGTTGCGAATTGACCGGGTCATCCGTGAATCAGGTTTTCGGTCGTGGGCCTTCGCAAAAGGTGTCGCATGACCATAGGTATATCTTTTTCCCCACTCTATAAAAGGAGATAGACGGGAAGAGAAGAGAGATTATTAGAGACTTGAAGAAGATCAATAACATTCAGGGGGAAGGATTTCGAAGGAAGACTTAGGATTTCGAAAGTTACAGTTCGCAAACCAGATCAGGTATGAACTTGGTAATGAACAAATAAGGAACCAAAAACACAAAATAACTTTGTGAATCGCGAACCTAAAATAAAAAAGAAGTGAAAACCGAGAACCATGGTCCCTCTGCGGATGCAATCCCCATGGACCAGGGAGTTTATGCCTCTTTTTCGATCCACCGCACCGCGTAGCACCCTCCTACGCGGGCGAAGCCCCGACTGACAAACCCCCGACTGGTGCCTCCCTTGGCCACCGCTACTCGCATGGAACCCTCCGTGAACCACCCTGGTTCACGGATCGAATCCGAAGCCGCTAACCACCATGGTTCACGGGATGCCCACTAGACCGCAGACCACCCTGGTTCACGGATCAAACCTGAGGCCGCCAACCACCCTGGTTCGCGGGATGCTCACCATTCGGTGAACCACCTTTGTTCACGGGATTCCCATCAGTCCGTGGACCACCCTGGTTCGTGGACGGCCTCTCCAACCGTGTAACACCTTCCTACACGAAGGGCTCCACCACCCATGCCCCGGTGTGGACCGTCGAATCCTTCAGAGTTCCCATTCCCCGAGCCAGATAAAATCCTTCCAATCCAGCCTGATCCTCCATGACTCCCTCATTAGCCCAATCATCAACACTGAGCCGAGGCCTCCACCAGAGCCACCAGACCCGTGTGATGTAACCTTCGGGTGCATCAGCGTGCCGTTCTGAGTTTACATACCCATGGTAAGCAGTGGTGAAGAGGTTTCTCCGACCCTTGAGCAGATTTCTAAATAATTCATGGGTCCACATTCCCACGGTAATGTGGATTTTGAGCTCTGGAGCCCCCTTTCTGCCCCTCCACTTGTTGAGGTCGGGGCACTTCTCCCTTTTTTTCGGGGGTAGTAGAATACCTATATGAAGGAAGCCCCCATGCACTTTGGAACTTCCCCTGAGAATAAGGGAGGTGACGGGAACAAGAGCACCTCTTTACCTCTCCCTCTGAACCTTTTCTCCATGGGTGTCCATCTCAGAGTAAGCCCCGACCTTATGGGCCACCCTATGCGTAAGACCCACTCCACTTCTCACAGATGCACCTTTAGCGACGTGATCGTCTGGTCCATGATGCCTCTTGTTTCTCACACCGAGCATAACTCACGTGGGCTTAGTGTAAGCATCCACCATGAAATCCTCTTATGGGACTCCTCAGAGTGTAATCCCCAATCCACACCTTGGTCCTCCTCAGAGTGTAAGACCCAATCCACACCATGGGCCTCCTAAGAGTGTAAGCCCCGATCCACACTGTGGGCCTCCTCAGAGTGTAATCCCCAATCCACACCTTGGGCCTCCCCCGAGTTTAAGCCCCAATCCATTGCGAACTATGAGGACTTTGATCCATTGTTTCGCGCGGAATCCGGGGATGACCTCCTGGACGGGAGATTCAAACGTTCCGATCGGTTTCTAACGGGTTTGTTCGTAGAACCGGAAACATCCAATGATTCCACATCCGTTTGGACCTACTTTCCAAAGGCAGGCGCTCATTAGCTTGTGGGCTAATGAGGCTTAGGAATTTGCATTGGTCGAGAGGATGGGAGGTCGGACTCATCACACCTTTTTGAGGGGAATTATTGTCTACTCCGGGACTCTCTTTATAGATTTAAGTTAAGTTCGTGAATCCTTATTACATTACCAAGTATAAAATGAGCTTTCCTTTAGTTTTAACAATCAATGATTAAATATGCAAGAAATTTAGAGAATCTTTTATATGTATTCGAGGTTCTTCATCAATATAGAATCATCTATATTTGTTTAGAGATTCTTGGTCAATGGTATCCTTCAAAACATTTATATAAAAGTCTCTTGGTCATTTTGATGACCAGGCTGGTTTTAAAGCCACTCAGTGGGGCATTTGAAGTTTATCGTCATTCAGAAGGACAGAGATTATTTCAATGTTGGGATCGAACCCATAAATGGGCTACCTACGTATCCTTTGTTTTAAAAAAGGAATCAGAACCCACGTAGTTCGAGGAATGGGATATGATGTTTTATGATTGATGGCTCAAAGATGAATGTCATAATTACTTTTACACTCTATGCTCACGTGAGTCATGCTCGGTGTGAGAAACAAGAGGTATTGGTAAAATTTAGACAATTGTGCCATAAAAGATGCAATCATAAGAATTTGTTTTGGGGCTTATGTATAGATGACTGCCCAGATAGGTGAAGGTTTAGGATTTACTTTTAGGAAGAAAAATCCATGAACAGGGTCCACAAAGTTATATGTGCTTCATGGAGATTTGAATACTCTAATCTTGGGGCTTACTCCTAAGGAGGATGCCCAAATTAGGAGGGGACTTATGATTGGGTTTTATTCCTAAAAAGGAAACCAAAATCAAAGGGAAGTTTATGACTGGTTAAGAGAAATTTTAAGAGACTTGGGGCTTACTCTTAAGAAGGATGCCCAAGGTTATGACTGAGTCTTTATTCCTGAAAAGGAGACCCAGGTTAGGGATTAAGGTTTGGGGCTTACTCCTGAGGAGGATGCCCAAGATTGAAGGATTTGATTGGGGCTTATTCTTAAGAAAGATGCCCAAGATTTATGACTGAGTCTTTATTCCTGAAAAGGAGACCCAGGTTAGGATTCTCTCATTTTAAAGGATGAGGTTGAATGAATGAACTCTCAATCTTTGGTGATATAAAGATGTTTAAATCATTAGGTTTTGAGAGATATTTCACATAATTCCTTTCAGATAAGGATGTCAAATCAAGAAATCATGCCATAAATGGCTTTGAAAAGTATCTTGAAGACTGAATCTTGAATAGGAAGGGTGAAAATGGCTTAAGAGGGGTGAAAAAGGGCAAGATGGGCACCCAAAAAGATAGGGGCGCGCAAGTATTGAAGGTCGCGCAAGTCCTACGGCGGCGCGCAAGTATTGGTCGCGCAAGTATACTTGCGCGACATAAGGGATACTTGCGCGATTTTCAACCAGGGTTGAATTACTTGAGCGACTCTTTATTAAACCCTTTCCCATCCTCTTGAGGTTTTTCCAGAAGAGGGACGCGCAAGTTATATTGAAGGAATTAAGTCGGCGCGCAAGTGTTTGATAAGTTTCAACACTTAGGCCTTCCTTCTTCCCTTTAGATCTTCCATTCTAGGTAAGAAATTACCTTAGAAGTGTTCTGGAAGCTTTGAGAAGAGACTTGGGCGTCGGGAGCTTTGATCCGAGTTTCTGGGAAGAGATCCTCTCGAATGGGGGGCCCACAGGGTCTATTTATAGGAAAAAGAAGACCCCGGGCGGTTACTGGGCGGTTACCAGATATGTCGCGCAAGTCCCTTGCACGATCATGAGGGGTCGCGCAAGTGTTGAGGCGGCGCGCAAGTGTACTTGCGCGACCAAGAGGGAACTTGCGCGACCTATGGGCAATGTTCTCCTTTTCCATCCCTTTGTCGATTTTTGATGTTTCTTCAAAGGATTAATCACTTTGAGCTCAGATATTCCCTTTTCCGATCTTTAGATTCTGTGACGAAAGGAGCGTCAACAAAAGTCCCCCCTCAGAGTTGGATCCGGAGAAAAAATGAGGATTTGACTCTGAGGAAATCGAATCCCTCTAAAGGAAAAGGGCGGCGCGCAAGTCTCCAGTCGGTGCAGAGGGAGGCGCGCAAGTCTGCGTCGCGCAGGCCTTAAACCCTATGGTATGGCGCGCAGGTAGGCCTCCTGGCCTATAAATATGCTGCTTCCGGCCGTAAATGGTATCCGACCCCGAATTCTCTCGAGCTCTCGCCGCGCAAGTCTTTGTCGCCGCGCAAGTCTCTTATTTTGGCTGTTTCCTCGCTGCCGCGCTACTCTCAAGGTAATAAGGCTTGCGCGGCAAACACTTGCGCGACAAATACTTGCGCGACATATGTACCACTTGCGCGACATCTCCATACTTGCGCGCCTTAATGCCTTAGCCATTTTTTTCAGATTTTCTCACAAATTTTATGAAAAATTAAAACCCATTTAAGAGTTTAATTTATTCAACTCCTGTGCAGATTCAATGGCTCTTAGACCTGGATTCCTTGATGAACTGGCTAGCAAGCGGATAGATGATATGATGAATATCATTGGCCCTGATTACTATACTGTCAAAAACAGCACTCTTCCAGATTTGGCTAAGTATCTGAAGAAATATCATCACGACTTTCCTCACTGCACTTATCTACCTTTGTATGGTCATGGTCATCTGCAAGAAGTCATTATTCCAGAAGTAAAGAATTATCTTCCATTTTCTTGGTTTCAGAATTATACCAATTTTGCTTCAGCAAATATCTCAGGCGGAGGAGTATTTCAAACTGCTGGAACAGTAGAGAAGGCGTATGTGATGCATCATAGCCCTTGCACACCAGATCTGAAAAAACATACACCTGAGCTTCAACCACATTGCCATCCTTCAATCTTCCGAGATGCTCAGATGGATCAGTCCAAAGGCTGGAAGAAAAGTTGGGATTTCCGCCCTGGGGGAGGTGTGAAGCCAACTTGGATGTGGGCATACTGGGTGCGACAGACTTGCGCAGAGTTTATTGAGGATCTGAAGAGAGCTGCAATATATGAAGCTGTTTGGGTTGGGCAGACATATATTTACAGACATGATATCTTCGTGCCAGAGATACTCAGTCACTGGAGTCCAGCGACTAATTCTTTCCACTTGACTCATGGAGAAGTAGGTATCAGTTTGTGGGATGTCCACAAGATTTCAGGAGCTCCAATCTTGGGCGATATGTATGATGAATTCATTCCTCCCAAGGTGACTTGGAATGATCCAGAGAAGACTCCTGTTTTGGCTCGAGAATTATTCAAAATCTTTCATAAGCTCAAGAGTTCAGAGACCTCATTAACTCATTTCAGAAAAGATATCCATCCGGAAGAATGGATGAAGGTGTTTCTTACTGAGAAGAAAGGGATGGAGCCAAAGGAAAAAGGATCCAAAGAAAAAGAAATCCAAGGATACCCGGCCCAGACGTCCTACCACTTGCCCAAAACCTGAGAAGAGAGGAGCTCCTGGCACATTCTGGCCAACTCTAGAAGCAGGAGAGTTTGAAAAATGGGGCTATGAAGTGAATCAAAGAATTCCAAAGAAAACTCGTCTGGCGGGTTTCTTGGCAATGTGGCTCAGTATTTACCTCTTGCCGGTCAGAGATTCGAAGGGAGGCGTTAGGCCAGGGACCTTCGTCATTGCGGCTAAGTTAGCTGAGGGAAAAATGGTTGGGTTAGCTACCCCCATTTTAGCAAAGATTCACAGGAGTTTACTTCATGTCTTCCAGGGTAAATCTCCTTTAAGAATAGTGGGACCATTCCAGGTTTTGTGGGGATGGATTGCCACTCACTTCAGGACTTACAATGTACAGAATGGGTTACAAATTCCTGGAAGCTCCTTCAGACCGTCAGTGCAAGCATTCTCTGGAATTGCTCCATTAGATGTCAATGGTTATGACATAAAAGTAAGACTAAGCATGTATAAGGAATTCAACTTCTTTCCTTATGGAAGTCCGCCATCTGGGTGGTTTGTTGATGATGGGAAAGCCCCTTTGGATTTGAGGGCATACATGCTAGCTTGCAGGGATGGCGTATTAGTAGCCAGGGTTGATGGAGAAATCATATGCGAGGCCTATGCTCCATATAGATTTGCACGCCAATTCAAATGTTTACAACAGATTGTTGTATCCCCTCCAGTACACGTCAGGTTAGAGCAACATCCGATGGTTGCTCGACAACTATGGTTGCTGACGTCAAGAGAGAAGACTGGAGCAGTATTTGATCTACCAGTTGAAAAAGCGGCACATTATCTGACTACTTTTTATGCCGAACACTGGATAGCATCATACCCTAAAGGGATATTGAATCACCCTGTATATCAAGTGGGAAAGAGGAAGAGGACTGTAGAGAAAGAAACTCTTCCTCATGAAGGTGCTGCTTCTCCTCCTGAAATAGGTTCAACAGACTCTTCCTCTAGAACTGATTCCTCGGATTATCATGATGGGGATGATGAGGCACAACCGGCAACAAAGCGGTTTCGTGCCCGATATAATCCTCCGGCCAGAGTCAAAAGACCCACTCCATCAGCTCCTGGTGAGTTATTTGATTGTAATAACTTCAATCACTGATACTTTATAAAGTAATAAGTCTCACTTTCTTATTCTCTATCTGTAGTTGCAGGAGTTGGGAAGAAATTAAAATCAAAAATTGTAGGACCTTCCTCACAGCCTTTATATCTAAGACCAGAGGCTGTTCAGCTATGGCAGAGCTTATACTGTGATACTGAAACCGCCTGGCTGGATTTGTCTGAGGGTCTACAACTTCCTGGGATAGGATATCTTCTAGCCTCAAAAGACCTTCAATACGGAGATAACCCCAATGAAGTGCGGGCTTACATCAGAGAGCTGGAAATGCTCATATATGCCACCGATAATTCAACTCCTATCACCAGGCGGGTGAAGGAAATGATTGATCGTGGCACCACTAAGGGGGCTGGTGGTTCTGGAGATGAGGAGTGGCAAGAGTACGTGGCTCCTGAAGATGTAAGTTTTCTTTCCTTATTTGCAACTTGATTTCAGTTGAAGCTTTGTTTCTTAAGAAAGTTATTTTCTTCATCTTGCAGCTTGCAAAGAAAGGGACCGGGGTTCCTTCGCCACAATATAGCCCTGGTGGTACCGCTGTTGGGGCTGCTGCTGATTCTCCTCGCGAACCAGGCGAGATATCTCCAGGCCAGCAGGCCATGAATGAGGCACTGGACATAGCCTTTCATTCGCCAATCCAAGTGCCAATAAAGGAGACAGCTGAAACTCCAAAAAAGCAAAAGAAGCCAAGGCAACGAAGGAGGAAATCCTTAGCTAAACGTTTCATTAGCAGTGGTAAGTCCTTCGAACAATCATGAGTTTATACCCATAATCATATGGTTACTCATATTTCTGAGGATTGCAGGGGCTTCTTCAATTTCCCCCTTGAGGGAAGGGACTGATCCTTCTTCAAAGGCCGTGGAGGGTGCTGTAGAACAACCACAAACTCAAGCTGACTTGGTAGCTCCTGGAGAAGAGCTGCCATCCATTCCCAGTATCCCTCCTACTACTGAAGATGATGTCCAGGGTCAGGGGTTGCAGGACATAAGTCAGCAAGAAGACATAGCAAATGCTCCCACTGGTGAGACTAACCAAGATTCTGAAGTATCATTGGATGAAATGATGAATCAAGGAATGACTTTTGAAGAATTTTATGATCATGCTAGATTGTCATGTGATTTAGAAGACCTTGGGCGTGAGTGTTACCCTTCGCCCAAATTTTTCTTTTAAAAGAAAAATATTTCTAATCATGATGTAAAATAATATGCAGTTTCTTCCGTAGAAGCTGCTGAACTGCCAATGCCTGAAGAGGGTGTGGACACTGATGTCAACCCTATCATTGCAGAAACATTAGCTCAAGTGGAGCTAAATCCAATAAACTCTCCTGAGACCCATTTTGAAAATCCTGTTGAAACCGGGAAAGATGGGGAGAAGTCTTCTCATGTTGCTGAACCACCATTGGGTAAGGGATAACAATATTTGTGATTGTACTTTATTTGCAAGACAATCCATTCTTTTGTTATTCTTTAAGATTCAACTAAAATCTTTCAATTGATCATGTAGGGTCATCAACTGTAATGGCTAGATCCGGAGATGAGGCTTCAGCCTCTGCCCCAATGGGAATTGAAAGTGAAGAAGCCCAAGTCAGAGGGGAAAGAGCAGAACGAGGCACTTCTTTAAGCATGTTAATTCCAGATTACATACCCCCTTCTGACGAAGATGTTGAATCAGATCCAGAGATGCTCAAAGCGTTCAGCTTTTCACGACGTAAGGCGTGGAACAATATATGGAACATCATATCGGGGGTGCCCTTAGAAGAGCTACCATCAAAAATTTCCCGATTGTCATCCCAATTTGTTATAATGGGACTTGGTGGTTTTGGGTATGAAAAGATCCATGCTACAGTGAAACAGATTATCTTCAGGAGGGAGCAAATGCAGACAAGTCGCGAAGATTTGACCAGAGTGAAATCGTCAGTCAACTTAGGCGAATTTGAGGCTGCGATATCCCAGGCTGAAGCTGATTATGTTGTCAAGATGAAGGATCTGAAACAAAAAATCAAAGAAAAGGTCGTCCAGCAGGTGCAACTCCAGCAACAGTTAGATGCTGTTACTGGGGAACTTGATCAGCTTAATGAATCATTGGATGAAACTCATGTAAATTGCATGAAAGCCATTGCAGATGCTAAGAAGGCACTTCAGCAAGCTGAAAAGAGTGAAGCTGGTCAAGTGCACGAGCTTCAAGCAACTGTTGATAAGGCTCAGGATGCTATACATCAAATGAAGACTTTTGTTGACAATCTCCTGTAATTTCTTAAAAAAAGAGAAGAGATTCCAATCTGTGGATGTCCTTCTAACTCTTGTGTATCAATGAAAAACACTTTCATCTTCAATCATTTGTGCTTGCATTCTTCTATTACCTGCTTCAAATTTACTTAAGCCAATGGGCTTAGTAAGCATAGTTTGATTTTTACTAGGATTATTACAAATAACCCTACAAACTTTGAATCTTTTAACTGCTCAATATTACCTAAATCATACAAAAAAATGTATATTTAGTGAGCTGGAACTTGACTTTTATTCAGAGTTCCTCTGTCTTTTGTGCGGGCAGTTTAAAGTCATGCAAGCCGGACATAAAGGGGCTAATGTTTAAGGTCGAAATAGCTTTGACCGAAAAATGGATTAAAATGGATTCAATTCCTTGATAATTTATCTGAAAACAAATTACCATACTCAAGTATGAGAGAAAATATGTAAACTATGACTTAAGAATATTTGAATCTGAGGAATGATATGAAAAAGAGCTAAATAGCATTAGAAGAAGTAGTTTCCAAGAATGAAGTTACTATTATTTAACAAAACCCGTTAGGGGGTTGAAATATGCAGGGCCACCTATGGGCATTGGCTGCATAGTCAAATAAAATAGCATCTTTTGGCTGACAAGTCTGTTATGTGGACTGTTTATGCAAGGCCACCTATGGGCACGTGCTGCATAGTTAGGCAAAAGAACTCTCAGAAATTTACTTTCCTAGTGCTAAAAGCCAGTGAAAGTTTATGGAGATTCAAATTTTCTAAAGCATAGAGTTTGTTATATGGAAAGAGGTACTTGAATATGGAGAAGATATTTTCAAACAAGAATATCGAAGAACTGGATGAATATCACTCCTACGAAGGTCTGACCCAAACGTAGGGAAGAAGAATAAACCATAGACTTGAATACTTTCAGATCATGAAAAAGGATATGGGACAAATACGTTAAGGATGGCTATTTTTTGCGGATCCCTACATACTGTCGTTTAAGACAAATAAGGACAAAAGAGGCATTCTTCCCAAGAATGAAGTTACTATTATTTAACAAACCCGTTAGGGGGTTGAAAACATGCAGGGCCACCTATGGGCATTGGCTGCATGGTCAAATAAATAGCATCTCTTGGATGACAAGTCTGTTATGTGGACTGTTTATGCAAGGCCACCTATGGGCACGTGCTGCATAGTCAGGTAAAAGAATTCTCAGAAGTTTGACATTTTTGTGATCATAAGTCATGAAAAGGGTTATGAAGATCTGAAAATATTTAAGGTTAGGATTATAATACATAAAGATGGGTATTTTCCAATGTATATAGAGATACATAGGTCAATGAAAACCATAATCATGTTGTGGCTGGGTCCTGAATTGAAACTTGGACTTCACTACGTATCTCATAAGAATGAGAATCAAGCCATACGTAGTTCTTGAAATGCAGTTTAACGTCGTGCAGGACGAAAGGATGAGTGATCTTAGTTTTTGGGGTCATAGAATTCGGACCATAATAATGAATGCACAGTGTGTGTTTTCATGAGGACTTTTCAGCCAAGGGACTGAAAGTGAAATTTGGGGTTAGGCCCAAAAGACTTGGGACTGGATTCGAGGGACACTCGAATGTTCCTACGTATCCCATAAAGATGGGAATCAAGTCCACGTAGTTCTAGAAACTACCCTTTGTACAAATTTGGTTCGTACATGTGAAGGGTGAAAAGGGACTTTAGTGCAATGATGGTTTTAACCTAAGATAAAAAGTTTAGGCATTACCATGTATGTACGTAGTCTTTTTGAAAATGAAAACCATGATTGAAAAAGAATCAATGTTTAATAATGGTTCCTTCTCAAATGAGGAAATCAAAGAATATTGTAGTTTATTGTCGTACTGGACAAAAGTGTTGTATAGTTTAACGTCATATAACAAGGACGAAAGTGAATCAATGTAAAGATATTGATTCCAAGGGTGGTTTCACAAATCATCATCATATGAGATTGTGGTGAACCAATGTGAAGAGATTGTTTTTGGGCTTGAACCTTTGGGAGGTTGCCTACATACCCAGCCTGGAGGGCAAGGATCAAAGTCTGTGTAGTTCAATTAAAGAATGAATTAATGATCAAATTGTTCTTGTGGATAATGATAAAAAAAAAATGTTGTTGGGACTTACACATGGTTAGTGGCCCAAAGGGAGTGTTATGGTTGATGTTTGCTCTAAGCTCACGTGAGTCATACTCGGTGTGAGAAACAAGAGGTAATAACAACCTTAACGATGCACAGTTTAATGTCATGTAGGACATATCAAGGATTTTCTGTACAGTTTAGCGTCATGTAGTTAGGACGATGGGGACAATACAGTTTAACGTCATATTGGACGAAAGGGGGATTGTGCAGTTTTAATGTCATGCTGGACTTTTGATGATTATATAGTTTAACGTCTTTCCGGACGTGAGGGACTTTTATACAGTTTAGCGTCATGTAGTTAGGACGTCACAGTTTAACGTCTTGCTGGACATATTTGCAAATAGTTTATGGTCGTATACATGGACCAGGAATGATGCAGTTTTAAGGTCATGCTGGACTGTTTATGGAACTTTTTCACAGTTTAATGTCGTGTGGGACGAAGTTGCAGTTTAAAGTCATACTGGACCATTGCTGTATAGTTTTAGCGTCATATAGAAAGGACGAACTGATGCTGTACAGTTTAAAGTCATGTAGCTAAGACTAAGGTGAATCAATATGAGGATATCAGTTCTGATCTTTTTACAGTTTATCGTCATGCTGGACGTTGGAAGTGCCACACAGTTTAATGGCATGTTGTTAGGACAAAATATAGTTTAATGTCATCTCGGACAGAATACAGTTTAGTGTCATGTAGGACAATAAGGGACTTAACACAGTTTAACGTCATGCTGGACGATGAAAGTGCCACACAGTTTAATGTCATGTCGCTAGGACAAAATATAGTTTAATGTCATCTCGGACAAAATATAGGAACTTCTATACGGTTTATTGTCATGTAGGACAAAATCAGGGACTATGCAGTTTAAAGTCTTGCAGTTAGGACTATTGGTGCTGCACAGTTTAGTGTCATGTTGCAGGGACATAAGTGCGAATAGTTTAAGGTCATATGCACGGACCATACAGTTTATCGTCATGCTGGACGTAGTTGTAGTTTAAGGTCATACTGGACCATTGCTGTATAAACCAAATGTAAGAGTCTTGGTTTTGGGAACAATATTTTGTGTTTATACAAAATACTTCTTCAGAAATCTGGCATTAGTTGGAGTCGTGATGTGTTCTCCATCCATTGAAATCAGAGAATACGCTCCATTGGAGTAGACCTTATGTACTGAATAAGGTCCTTCCCATTTTGGTTCAAGCTTGGGAGGTTTCTTTCCTGGTATCATTGGTGTTCTGAGAACCAATACCAATTCTCCCTGAATGAATGAACGAAGACGAACCTTTTTGTTAAAAGCTCGTGCTATTCGATTCTGATAGATTTCCAAGTGGTGCAAAGTGCACAATCTTTTCTCATCTAACTGTTCCAATTCATTCATCCGCTTTTGGGATTGCTCATCTGTTGATAACTGATCACAAATGGCTATTCTGAGTGAGGGCAATTGGACTTCAATTGGCAAGACTGCTTCTGTTCCATATACCAATGAATATGGAGTAGACCGCGTTGCATTGCGAGTGGTAGTCCGATAAGCCCATAAAGCATGATAGAGTTTATCAGGCCATGACCTCTTATCTTTATCCACCATCTTTTGCAGTATATTTGAAAGAGTCTTGTTGAAGGCCTCTATCTGGCCATTAGCCGCTGCATGATATCGAGATGAATGGTTGGACTTAATGTTGTATTCTTGATACAATCTCTTTACCTCAGAAGAGCAGAAGTTGGTGCCGTTGTCTGTCAATATGGTATGAGGGACACCAAATCTAGTAATGATGTTAGACTTGATGAAGCTAACAATTCATTTAGAACTGACTTCTTTGAGAGGTACTGCCTCTGCCCATTTGGAAAAGAAATCAGTAGCAGTAAGAATGTACTTAAACTGCTTGGCCGTAGCTGAAGGGTAAGGTCCCACCACATCCATTCCCCATGTGGAAAATGGCCATGAGTATTTAGCTGTATGAAGCAACTCTGGAGGTTGATGAATGAAATTGGCATATACTTGGCATGAATGACACTTCTTTGTGAAATTAACACAATCTTGTATCATTGAAGGCCAGAAGTATCCAAGTCTTCGAATTTGATCAGACAATCTATGTCCAGACTGGTGGGCACCACAGACTCCTGCATGCACTTCTTTTATGACAGCCATTGTCTCTTCACCATCAATACATCTGAAGAGAACTCCATCAAAACCACGTTTGTAGAGAATTTTCTCGAGGTGGTTTGGACCATCATAAAGAGTAAAATTGACCACACGTCGCCGAATTTGTTCTCTCTCGGCTCTATCAGGTGGAAGTGTTCCATTTTGAAGGTATTCCCTGATAGGTGACATCCATCCTGTAGTATGACCATATGGTTCAGGAATGGGACTAATTTCATTAATTTCCTCTGTTCTGACTTGAACATAAGGTGAAATTGCACGACGGTGGGCAATACAGATGGTTGTCTCGTCCCGATTTGGATCTGCTAAAGCTGTGGCTATATTAGCCAGTGCGTCAGCTTGAGCATTTTGTGATCTTGGGACATAAGAAAATGTCGGTTCTGTAGGGAATTCCGACATTAACTCTCTGACGTAATCATACAAAGGGATTAATTCTTCTTTTCTGATGGCATAATCCCCATTGATTTGTTTGATTACCAGGTCTGAATCACCTTTCACCTTTAAGTGATTCACTTGTGCTTGAAGCGCTAACTCCAAGCCTGCAATGAGAGCTTGGTATTCAGCTTCATTATTGGTACCACCTTCCCACAACAAAAAGGAATAAGGTAACACTGCCTTATCTGGAGAAATGAGCACAATTCCTAAACCAACTTTGTTGAATTTAGGATTTTCCATTTTCTTCCCTGTTGGACTTCTAGAAGCACCATCAAAATACATTTCCCATGTTTGAAGACTCTCTTGAATAGAAAAAACTTCCTCATCAGGGAGTTCGATATCTGAATACGTGTCTTCCACTGAAGGGTGTTCAGCCAGGAAATCAGCCAGAGCTTGGCCCTTAATTGCCTTTTGAGACACATACTGGATGTCGAACTGCTGTAGAATAACCGCCCACCTTGCCAGACGTCCTGTAAGCATTGGACGACTAAGGATGAATTTGAGTGGATTATTACGAGATACCAATTGGACCTCGTGATGTTGCAGGTAGTGTCTCAGTTTCTGAACTGCAAAGATTAATGCTAGGCAGCATTTTTCAATACTCGAATACCGGGTTTCTGCTTCAAGCATAGTTCTACTGAGATAGTAGAGACTATTTTCATTCCCAGCATCATTCTTTTGAGCGAGAAAGGCACCCAATGATCGCTCTAAAGCTGTCACATAGAGGATAAGAGGTCTACCCTCAACAGGTGGCATGAGTACTGGTGGACTTAAGAGGTATTTCTTGAGAATATCAAATGCTTCTTGACATTCTTTAGTCCACTGGTAAGTGACTCCTTTCTTCAATAATTTGGTAAAAGGTAAACTTTTGCCTGCCAAATTGGCGATGAAACGCCGAATATAGGCTAAGTGTCCTTGAAGTCCTCTTAATTCTTTCAAATTCTGAGGAGGTGACATACCAAGGATTGATTTGGTCTTCTCAGGATCGACTTCAATACCACGATGGCGTACAACAAAGCCGAGGAATTTTCCTGAGGTTACCCCAAAAGCACATTTTAAGGGGTTCATCTTCAAATTATGTTGTCGAAGCTTGTGGAATATGATTTTCAAATCAGCCAAGTGATCAAAACGTTGTTTGGATTTAACCACCAAATCATCTACATAGCATTCAACAAATTTCCCTAGAAAAGGTTTGAAGATACGATGCATGGCGCGTTGATATGTTGCACCTGCATTCTTTAAACCAAAGGGCATCACCCGGTAACAAAACACACCTTGAGGAGCTCTGAAGGCTGTATATTCCTCATCTTCTGGGGCCATTCGGATCTGATTATATCCAGAATATCCATCCATGAAAGAAAGTACTTCATAGCCAGCCGTCGCATCAATTAAGAGTTCTGTAATCGGAACTGGAAAATCATCTTTGGGACAATACCGATTAAGATCTCTGAAATCGATGCAAACCCTAATTTGTCCGTTCTTTTTCTTTACTGGGACAATATTAGCCAACCACTTGGGATATTGAACTTCTCTGACGAAGTTAGCTTTGATAAGCTTATCCACTTCAGCCTCGATTTTGGAAGCATAGGTTGGGTGTGTTCTTCTCGCGGCTTGCTTGAATCCTCGATGTTCTTTTGGCAAACCCAAATGATGGGTGGCAACATCAGGATCAAGGCCAGGCATCTCTGTATAATTCCAAGCAAAGATATCTTTATTTTGCTTTAGAAAAGAAATATACATCTCTTGTTCTTCAAGGGTCATGGCCGCACTAATTAAAGTGGGGCGTGGATCTTTCTCTGTACCCAGATTTACTTCTCTGAGTTCATCCACAGTGGTAGAGATACCCTCTTCAAATGCTGGAGGAGCATCTCTAAGATCTTCCTCTTCCTCTTCATCATGTGTTATATCTTCCGTTTCTACTTGCAAAGTAGATGAAAAAACGAAATTCTCATGATCATAAGAGATGTCAAAATTTTCACATTTTGAAGAAGAAGCTTCCATTTCCGTCCCTATTGATGAACAAGGGTCTTCTTTGGGAAATAAAGAGGAGATGATGGATTGAGAATCGACATCAACATTCACCTCTGGTGTTGCTATAACTTCTTCTGGCCTGATTAGCGAAGTATAGACTTGTTGGATTTCAGCAGACGAAATGAAAACGTCACCACTTATGCTTTCATCATTGCTTGGTAAGTTACCAATTTCTCCCATGTTGTCTGGCTCGATTGCCGTAATTGACATTATGGATCTTTCCATAAGAGTATTTTGATTTGGGCCTATTTTGTCAATTTGACTGATAGGTAACACATAATCTGTACTCACATGTGAAAATGGATTTATTGGAATTTTTTCCAAACCATATGGAGCATTAACTTTGGTAATTTCCTTCATTGTAGATTTTTCTCTTCCCTTCATGTGATAAAATTCCGCCTCAATGTATTGAGACTCACATGTTTTGAACGGGGTCTTATCACCATATAATGTTCCAACTTGACCATCGAAACAGTATTTGAGACATTGATGGTATGATGACGGAATAGCTGCATGCTGATGTAACCAGGGTCTTCCAAGCAAGATATTGAAAGCTGAGTCTTGATCAACAATCATGAAATCTGAATTGGAAACAAGATCTCCAAACTGAGTTCTGAGCGTAACTTCTCCCAGTGGTTCTTGTTCATTTTTATCATATCCTTGCAACATCATGGTAGAAGGAGATAAATCAGATTCTGTGAGGCCCAATCGACGAAGTGTGCGAATGGGCATGAGGTTGACTCCTGAACCATTGTCAATGAAAGCTCTTCGAACATCTATACCATTGACTTTGCCAGATAAGTACAAAGGTTTTATGTGCCCATGCACAACATCATCCTCATCTTTATCAGTAAAAGATATCACTGCATGGCATTCTGCAGGATTATTCTCTATGTGATAAATTTCAGCTGCAGCAATCTCAGCTTCAAACTCTTGAGGACTTGACAAAGCTTCGATGAGTGCTTCCCGAAGATCTCTTGATAGATTCAAAGCATCCAAAATTGATAATTTGGCTGGTACTTGGGCCAAGTGTTTCAATATATCATACTTTTGATCTAGAGGCCTGCGTTTCCCAATAGGAATATGTGGTTTAGCAGGTATCTTGGAAGCAGATGCTTTGGAAGCTGATGCATCTTGTATTGAAGTTGGCAACATCTTTGGTTTTGGAAATTTAGACTGATTAGATCCATTTGCTTGCTGAGATAAAGAAGATGGAACCTTTAATCGGTCTTCCAAAATAATTGTGCCGAAGCTGAGTTGGCCATTAGCAGAAGAACTTGCTTGTTCATTTTGAGCTCGATGAAGGGCTCTACCACGAGTTTCTGCTGCATATACAGTGCTAGCAGGGGTAGAATTAGAGTAGTGGCTTCGGAAAGATCCACGTCTTCCCCTATATCCTGAACCTCTAAAACTTCCTCGGGTTCCTTTATTTGATACAGGGAATTCAGGCTCATCAAGACTGGAATATGAATCTGTTAATTGAATCATATTAACAGAACCAAAGATCAATTCTTCGTCTGATAAAGACTCTGCCTGGTTGGCCTGTTTAGGCTGTGCCGTTTGGTGGGACGGTGCCCGTGACTTTGAAGTAGATGGCATGAAATCTGCCAGAGTCAAAGACAATTTAGGCTTTGATGCATACTCATCTTCTTCTGATTCCTCTTTCTTCTTTGAATTACGCTGCCCTTTTGAGGATTTGTCCTTTGATGGAGGCTTTACTGCAGCTTTTGTAGGAGACACAATTGGCTTCTTCAATTGTGTTCGCAAAATGGAATGGGTCCGATTGATTGTCTTTCTGACCATCCAATCATCATATTTTTTCGCAGTTTTGCTTTTGACTTCCTGCCACTCGCCTCCTTCCTCTGGATCTGTAGCGGTAATACACGCTACATGAGCTGAAGAACCCTTCAATTTGACTTGTCCCAAGTCAACCATCTTTTGTAGGAGGTCTTTAAAGACAAAACACTCCTGGATGGGATGTCCCAACATTTGATGAAAGGGACAATAATTGGGACGGTCTTCATCTCCTTCCTTGTTTGGTCTCTTCGGCACTGGTAATTGAACCAAATTATTTTCCAGAGCTGAAATGAAGTAACCAGGAACTTGCTCACTTCGGAAAGAGTATGTTTTACTCTTCATATCCTCAAATTGTTTTCGTCGTTGATCTTTTTGATCATTTGGACGAAACAGCCTTTGTTGTTGGCGTTCAGGAGGTGGAGCCCTTCGAGAAGATGAAGGTTTTGAAGTAGAAATAGGTACAGGTGCCTGTTTAAGCATAACTGTAGCAGTTTCTGCTTTACCCATTCTTCTTCCTGGAGCTGATGGAATTACACGAGATTTAACCTTAGCCTGTATAAGGGAATCTTCAATCTGTTGAGCGATTGAAGTAAGGTCTCGAAACCCTCCTGTGTATTTCACAGGGATCAATGGCGTACGTAATTCGTCACGCAAATTTGCCACACAGATTGGCAATAATTCCTCCTGAGGGAGTGATAAACTCAAGGAATACGTTAATCCCTTCCAACGAGCAATGAAATCAGAGACTCTTTCATTCTCCCTTTGCTTGCAGTTTGTAAGATCGAAAACTGTCGTTTTTGGCAAAGTTGAGCTGAACTGAAGAAGGAATTTTTGACGAAGATCCTCCCATCCGATGACTGACCGGGATTTCAAGCTTGTATACCAGACAAAAGCTGGTCCTTGCAAGGTTCGCACGAAGCATCTGAGTTTCACTGCTTCTTGTTGTTCTGGAGTTCCCATCATAGGATCACAACAAGACACGTAATGCGTCAAATGTTGTTCAGGGTCGCCTGATCCATTGAAAGTAGGGAAAATAGGGTTTCCAAAACTGGATGGAGGAGAAATTGAATCTACCCATTCAGGGTAAACTTTCTTTTCAGGTTGAACTTGCGCCCGTTTCCCTTCCATAGTTTCTAACCGAGCTGTTAATGACTCAATAGTAGTTATTAACTTTTGAGAAACGTCAGGTTGAACTTGGTTTTGGGTAGGTGCAATGAATGGAGCTTGGACAGCCGTGGAGGTTGGTGCTGCAACTAATGGTAGTGCTGCCAACCGTTGTTGCGTTTGACCCGTAGGATTAGACCTCTGTGGGTGTACTGATAAAGGAGGATATTCCTGATCCATCTCAGTAGTTACAACAAATTCCTTCGGCTGTCGGACTTCAGCATTCTTAAGAAGAAGACTACTCTGAAGTAGTTCTGCATTCAACCTTCTTAACTCTTTCATTTCTTCCTCCTGTTGTGCAAGCCTTTGCTCTAATGAGAGCGATTGACCTCCTTCAGAGGAAGGGTGAGAAGTAACCTGATTCTTTCCTTTCCCCTTATTGGATCCTTTTCGGAGAGGGGGAAGTGGGTTACTTGAAGGAATACCCAAATTTTGGGTAAGCCTTTGATTACATGTGCGCACACCTTCTTCATTTAGGTCTGTGTGCGCAACTTCTTGAGCAGGAACCTCTTCATCTGATCCCTCTGATTGAGCCTCATCTGGTGAATCAGCAGCAACGGCAGTGATGACATTAATGGATGCATATTTCATGAAATCCTTTCTATCAGCATTTCTATGATATTGTCTCCTTTTATGTCCATGATAAGACATGGCATTCCGTTGACTTGACCCCTCAGGAATTTCTTTGTGAACCGTCACTTGGAGAGAATCTCCTGACATCTTGGCTCTTCGTTCCTCTTGAGGCTTATTCCCTAATCGAGAGAATACTGACTTTCTCTGAGAGAGGGATTGAAGATTTGAAAAAGTCCCCAGTCCGGTGGACTGGGGGTGTTCCTGTTGCTTCTGCTCAACTCCTCGAATCCCATTCGTTGATTCTGAGGGTTGGGTTAGAGAAGTCCCCAGTCTGGCAAGCTGGGGTGTCTCTTGACATGCTATGTCTGAGATCTTCTTGAAATCTCTCTTGATCTTGCGGATCTTAGTTCGGAAATTAGCTGGATGCATTAACCTGTATCCACTTTTATCACCTGGTTCAACAGACCGTTGGATGATTTCCGAAACTTCTGTCATTTGATGACGTGTTTGCTCCAGACGAGAGGCTTGCGCAATATTCTCGCCTGCTTGATGTAGGAGCAATTCAACAACCTGTTCTCTATATACTTGATTTTGAGAGGAACTAGTTGAAGCTTGATCTCGAGCAAGATTTTGATTATGAACAAAGCCCATTGACTGTGGCCGGCCATGGGCAATAACATTGCATGAGACCATTTTCGGCGGGTTTTGCTGACCGGAAAGCACTGTGAAATGTAGTGCTCCGTGAATACCCCATCCTCTGATATGAACATTAGATGGAGCATTGGAAATTAACTGACGCAATTTTCTCAGCGCGCCAAGGCATGAACGTTGAAGGGTTCTCTGTTGCTTTTCGGCCTTCGGATACCGAGAGACTGATAGAGATGCCAAATCAATCTGGCGTTGTAACCCTTCTATTATCTTAAGATGATTTTCATATTCATCGTAAGATAATACCTTCTTCTTTAATTGACAAAGAGTTTTCCATATGTTAAGACGAATATCATGGATTCCATCATCCGTCAACATCTTTGGAATGTCATACTGTGAATCAGCCAAAGGCCAAAACATGACTGGTACTTCACCTTTTGCCAGTTTTTTCCTCATGTTCAGCATTTCCTCTTTATCATTAAATGAAGATTCTTCTACCTGTTTGGACCAGAGTTGGTGTTTCCTTGTTGCTTCATCGGATTCAACAAGATTGGTAGAGGAATCACTATTCATGCTGGAAGATGAATGACCTAGGGAAGGTTCGGAGAATAACCTGAACCCCAAGCTATCTTCTGATGGAGAAAGAGTTTCACCTGCCGATAGTAAAACTTCAGACATGACTGGTTTTACGTTTGCAAGTGCCTCGAGATAGGAGGGCTTTCTCGTCACTACATTGCCTTCTGAAGAATTTTCGAGACAATGTGAATCACTACTGCGGAGAGGACTTTCGCAGCGAAGTTCATCACCATGAGGAGGACCTTCATGATGGGTTACAGCAAAAGATGATATCTCTTGCTCCTTGGTCTTCTGACCACACAGAGGGTTCCTGTGGTTCTCATCTGAAGAAGAAACTTCAAGATTGACCGAATTTTCATGAAGCAAGTCTTCATGAGGAAGTGTCTGTTGAAGACCTTCGGGATTAATGTTCCTGTTATTGGGAACTGAGGGAGTAGAATCTTGAATTCCGACAGATAAATGTCTGAGGGCTTCAAGAACTCCAGCATCGAGCAAGGCCTTGTTACAGATTGGCCTTTGATCTCCTGACTGTGCTGGGCGGATCTTTTTCTTAGATGCCTTCTTACTCGCTTTAGAAATCACTTGATGACGAAAGTGATTGCTCTGAGCAGGTGTATGTGCCTGATCAGGAAAGATGGTCAGGTTAGGCTGACGATCATCGCTCAAATCAGATGTATGTGCCTGACTTGGTTGTCCATATGATATGGGGGAGTAGGCCCCACAACCCTCTTGGACTGGAACAGATGTGTGTGTCTGTTCCGGAGTGAATTGTTGATGTGTCACTCCACTGCTAGGGATAGATTTATGTGTCTGTCCCTGAGATGAAGCTGAAGCTGTTATGATATCTTGGCAAGCATCCAGAATATGAGCAGGAATTTGCTTCTGCTCTTTCACCATTGACAAAATATGTTTGGTGACTTCAGCCGCCGGAACAGGGATATACGTCCATTCCGGGCTTGGAGTAGGTGTATGTGCCTGCTCCTGTCCTCCTTTTCCTGTCAGTGAATCCTGACAGTACTCAAGTGTGGAGGTAGAGAGTTTAGTCTGCCTCCTGTTTGTCGTCGGGACTTTCCGACTGACTTCTCCGGGTGCTACCAAGCGAGACTGTTGGTAGACTTGATTAGTATCAGCAGGTGTATGTGCCTGCTGATTACACTTCGCCAAACGCGGTTGACGAGATCCATCATATGTAGTCAGACGAGCCTGCTGACTAACTGCTGATGTATAAGCAGGTGTATGTTCCTGCCTATGGTACTCCGCCGGAATTGCCTGGCGGGATCGGCTTGATGCTGCCAGACGAGTCTGCTGGACAGCGGGATTAAAACGAACAGGTGTGTATGCCTGCTCGTTATTTGCCACCAAGTTAGGTTGGTGGACTTCTCCGGAGATGGCAGGGATGACAACCTGCCTATTATTAACCGGATTCCGTCTCTGGTGATTCATCTTGCCTGCTCGGGTTCGAGGAACCTGAGCTGAATGCCTGGAGCCGGTACCCTCATCATGTTGAGGGTGCACTACCGCACGAGTCTGGCGGCGATTGTTGATGGGAGCCCTTGAGAAGGACTCCTGTCTCTTTGAATTAAGGTCCCGCGGGACCTGCTCATTCACTTCCTCAGAATAAGGGAGTGAATGGAAATTGCGTTCCGGGGATAACGACCCGAAACGGTTGGAGACGGTAGTCAGCACCGCCTGCTTCTTGATTGCTGGTCGCCGTTGTCCGGACGACCAGGTAGAATTGTTAACTTGGAGGGCTTGACGAGCGGCCTCCAGAGTTGGGATAGTACCGTTACGACGGTACTCCTTAACCAGTGCATTTGAAACACAGCGTTGAAGACGCCGAGTTGGTGATGTCATCCTCAGAGCGGATGACGTTCCAGCAGGAGTAGCAGCATTGGTTTTCATGGCAGCAGACCTCACAGTAGAGGTGTTCTCAGCAGCAGTATTCACAGGGGTGAATTTAAGGAAAGCCATTTTTTGTAGAAGATCTTGAAAAAAGAGTGCCTGTTCCATATAACAGACATAATCAAGATGAATCCGGCTACTGCATCTTTTGGATGATCATATGTCAATGATTGCCTTGTTGGCCCAAGGGGCCTAACATCTAAGAAGAACATCACTTTAACTTGGTTAAGGATTCACGTCGGGTTCACCATTTTTTGTTTCGCGCGGAATCCGGGGATGACCTCCTGGACGGGAGATTCAAACGTTCCGATCGGTTTCTAACGGGTTTGTTCGTAGAACCGGAAACATCCAATGATTCCACATCCGTTTGGACCTACTTTCCAAAGGCAGGCGCTCATTAGCTTGTGGGCTAATGAGGCTTAGGAATTTGCATTGGTCGAGAGGATGGGAGGTCGGACTCATCACACCTTTTTGAGGGGAATTATTGTCTACTCCGGGACTCTCTTTATAGATTTAAGTTAAGTTCGTGAATCCTTATTACATTACCAAGTATAAAATGAGCTTTCCTTTAGTTTTAACAATCAATGATTAAATATGCAAGAAATTTAGAGAATCTTTTATATGTATTCGAGGTTCTTCATCAATATAGAATCATCTATATTTGTTTAGAGATTCTTGGTCAATGGTATCCTTCAAAACATTTATATAAAAGTCTCTTGGTCATTTTGATGACCAGGCTGGTTTTAAAGCCACTCAGTGGGGCATTTGAAGTTTATCGTCATTCAGAAGGACAGAGATTATTTCAATGTTGGGATCGAACCCATAAATGGGCTACCTACGTATCCTTTGTTTTAAAAAAGGAATCAGAACCCACGTAGTTCGAGGAATGGGATATGATGTTTTATGATTGATGGCTCAAAGATGAATGTCATAATTACTTTTACACTCTATGCTCACGTGAGTCATGCTCGGTGTGAGAAACAAGAGGTATTGGTAAAATTTAGACAATTGTGCCATAAAAGATGCAATCATAAGAATTTGTTTTGGGGCTTATGTATAGATGACTGCCCAGATAGGTGAAGGTTTAGGATTTACTTTTAGGAAGAAAAATCCATGAACAGGGTCCACAAAGTTATATGTGCTTCATGGAGATTTGAATACTCTAATCTTGGGGCTTACTCCTAAGGAGGATGCCCAAATTAGGAGGGGACTTATGATTGGGTTTTATTCCTAAAAAGGAAACCAAAATCAAAGGGAAGTTTATGACTGGTTAAGAGAAATTTTAAGAGACTTGGGGCTTACTCTTAAGAAGGATGCCCAAGGTTATGACTGAGTCTTTATTCCTGAAAAGGAGACCCAGGTTAGGGATTAAGGTTTGGGGCTTACTCCTGAGGAGGATGCCCAAGATTGAAGGATTTGATTGGGGCTTATTCTTAAGAAAGATGCCCAAGATTTATGACTGAGTCTTTATTCCTGAAAAGGAGACCCAGGTTAGGATTCTCTCATTTTAAAGGATGAGGTTGAATGAATGAACTCTCAATCTTTGGTGATATAAAGATGTTTAAATCATTAGGTTTTGAGAGATATTTCACATAATTCCTTTCAGATAAGGATGTCAAATCAAGAAATCATGCCATAAATGGCTTTGAAAAGTATCTTGAAGACTGAATCTTGAATAGGAAGGGTGAAAATGGCTTAAGAGGGGTGAAAAAGGGCAAGATGGGCACCCAAAAAGATAGGGGCGCGCAAGTATTGAAGGTCGCGCAAGTCCTACGGCGGCGCGCAAGTATTGGTCGCGCAAGTATACTTGCGCGACATAAGGGATACTTGCGCGATTTTCAACCAGGGTTGAATTACTTGAGCGACTCTTTATTAAACCCTTTCCCATCCTCTTGAGGTTTTTCCAGAAGAGGGACGCGCAAGTTATATTGAAGGAATTAAGTCGGCGCGCAAGTGTTTGATAAGTTTCAACACTTAGGCCTTCCTTCTTCCCTTTAGATCTTCCATTCTAGGTAAGAAATTACCTTAGAAGTGTTCTGGAAGCTTTGAGAAGAGACTTGGGCGTCGGGAGCTTTGATCCGAGTTTCTGGGAAGAGATCCTCTCGAATGGGGGGCCCACAGGGTCTATTTATAGGAAAAAGAAGACCCCGGGCGGTTACTGGGCGGTTACCAGATATGTCGCGCAAGTCCCTTGCACGATCATGAGGGGTCGCGCAAGTGTTGAGGCGGCGCGCAAGTGTACTTGCGCGACCAAGAGGGAACTTGCGCGACCTATGGGCAATGTTCTCCTTTTCCATCCCTTTGTCGATTTTTGATGTTTCTTCAAAGGATTAATCACTTTGAGCTCAGATATTCCCTTTTCCGATCTTTAGATTCTGTGACGAAAGGAGCGTCAACATCCATGTTAAGGCATGGTGCGTTGGAAGCCTCCCCAAGGTTCAAGGCTGATCACCATCGGACCCCCCGGGTCCACCTTCAGGTCTGTTTTCCAACCCCCCAATTCGAACTACATGGACTTTGATCTCTGTTTCCTAGGAAGGGTACATAGGAAGCCTCCCCGAGGTTCAATCCCAAAAATCAGTCGATCCGACTATCTTCACATCGGTTCACCGAGCCACTCCTAGCACTGTCTCAACGAGTCAAAATTCTTCAGAGTCATTAATCCAATGAGGGATGGTAAACCTACGACCTAAATGATTCCAAACCCATACGCCCAGCTGACCATTTCCAGCCAGGGGTAATCCGTGGATAATATGATTAGTTATAAACCAAAGATTAACGAACATATGAATACGTCTTAAATCTATAAGAGAGTCTCGGAACATGCAATAATTTTCCCCCAAAAGGGTGTGATGAGCCCGACTTCCCATCCTCTCGACCAATGTGAGTTCTTAAGTGTCACTGGCCAAATCTCTTGACGAACGCCTGCCTTTGGAAAGCAGGTCCATGCATCATTGGATATGGAGCCGTTGGGTGTTTCGAGACTGACAAAAAACAGCACTGATCAGCACCACAGTGAACTGGATAGGCAGCCGACCCTTGGTCAGCCAAATTTTGGCGAAAGGCTGCACACTGTCGCGCACCATGGGGAGGTGGCCACGACTTTGAAGCTGTGACGAAGGAGAGGGTACCCAAGCCCGTGGCCCAGCTAGTTCAGTTCAAGCCTGGTCAAACTCGGTTTGGATCTAGAATGGGTCGGGTCGGGTCAGTCTGATCGGGTCAGACTAGACCTAGACCCTTTTCAGCCCCGATACACATAAAAAGTTGTATCTCGCACACCAGACGTCCATTTAAAGAACCGTATGTGGAGATGAAATCCTTGGAATGAGAAGGTCCTTTTGAGATAATCTATTTGAGTTTTGGAGAAAATTTTAGTACTTTCGGGTTGGATCGTACCCAAATCTAACAGGGCCATCGACACTAAAATGTCTATCACTCTCAGACTGGGCATCCGATTGATGCTCCGTCTATTGCGTTGGATCCCTTATGACATGATGTATCATTGAGTTTCTTCTTAGTGGGACATTGTACTAGTTGAAATATGACTGATGGATTGAGGAGCGGATCCTCCCAAAATCAAGCGTACTATGTACAGGAATCCAGTGGATAACTGTGACATGAAGAATAAATAGTGATCCTGTGTGGATCATCACCTAGAGATTATGTTTGGATCAACACCTAGTGATATTGCGAAGATAAACACCTAGAAGTCCTGTGTGGATCATCACCTAGAGATCATGTGTGGATCAACACCTAGCGATCCTATGTGGATCCGCACCTAGAGATACTGTGTGGATCAACACCGATATTGTGTGGGTCAGATCCAATGTGGGTCATTGCTCAGTGATCCTGTGTGGTTTAGCGCATACCAATCCTAAGTGGGTCAGATTCTGTGTAGGTCTGTGGGGGCTAGTACCTATCGATCCTGGGCGGGTCGGATCCTATTTGTGTCAACGAGGGTTGGTACCTATCAATCATGGGCGGATCAGATCCTGTGTGGTTCAATGGGGGTTAGTACTTATCGATCCTATGTTGGTCAATAATAGTAAATCTTAATAGAATAAGATGATCTAGATTATGACTAATCATCTGTAAATCTGTACTTAAGTTATACCTGGTTTGAGCTGAGTCTTTTCTTTGTGCTTTGTGATTGAGATCATGCTTTGTGGTTTTCCTTTGTGAAATTATGAGAGACCTTCGAGGGTCTCGGGGTCCCTAATGGGTATTGTTATACTCACCCCTACATGGGCTTCTCTCACATATTATTATGTCTCGTACAGATGACGAGCAGCCTTGAATGTGACTCAGGGAGCTATGACCTGATGGTGGACGATGTTGACAGTTGATGTGGAGAGTTGTGAAGACAATCTGTACCTACCCTTTAGGTAGGATCCTTGGTGGATGATCCCATGAAATATTTTCTACTTTACAATTATAGTTATTTTTCTTTCAGTTGGGCTAGTATTTTGGCCCATTTACTTTCAGTAATCACTTTTACACTTAGTGGTGGTTTTTAGTTGTTGTTGTACCTTTCTTCTTCTATTGTGCTTACTTGTGTGTAGTGTGCTTTATCTGTGTGTGAACTGGTTTTTGAGGAAATGCCTTCCCATTTTAGGGATATGCCTTTATGGTGCTAGTCCCCATCCCTTGGCCTATGAAAGGTGGGATTGGGGTAGTCACGACACGGGCCCTAGATGATGGGCCATGACAAAGTGGTATCAAAGGGAAGGTCGGTTCTACCAAAGAACTAAGAGTCTATGTTTTTAGTGGAGCAATAGTGTTAATTGTCTCCAGTTTGGGTTTTAGTTCAAGGAGTCTAGTGTTGGTGCAGAGATTGACATATCCACACACTAGGGACCTGAATTCTAATTTATGACTCGGTATATGAAAACACTATTTGCATTTGTTTTGAAAATGATGTTTTTCTTTTGATCTATTTGAGTAAGCTCACCAGGTATAACTTATTGAATGTGGATCATCTTGATTCTCTTTCAAGATGCCTCCAAATAGATAGCCAGACAGGATTCCAAAGTGTGACCATAGGCATGGTCTGCAGAGTGATGAGGCATCGGTACAGGGATCGTTGCCCGAGATAGAACCTTCATATTGTTTCCCAGGGATACCACTATCCATTGGCCAGTAGTTATTACTATCACTACTAGTAGATGACACATTTAGGATGAATTAATTTCATGAGGTTTAGTGATAGATTCCCCTTAGGTTTCAAGGAGATCCCTACTCATAGGCGGCTAAGGACTAGCTTGATGTGGTGACTGAGTTCCCATCTAGCTAGGACACTATTAGATCAGATGGTGATCCTGGTAGTGGGTATTCTACGTGGCTCAGCAGAGCGATGGACCAGTTTAGATTCCCCCTATCTTACGATGATGTGACTTTTCCATGGACAGAGTTTGAGAACCGTTCTCAAAGAAGGGGTCAATTTCTATAAAGAGCTAAGGGGTATGTGTTCCTAAGAGCTTCTATAGCTTTGATAGGACAACATGTTGGTAGCTAAGTATTCTTCGAGGCATACCAACCATTCTAGGTACTAAATGAATATGATACGAATATTGATTCAGGGCTTGGATCTCCGAGCGATATGTGTTTAGGGATATCTGAGCCATCACTGGTCCTCTATGCATTCCTACTTATGTTAGGATACTAGAGAGAACCTTAGTGGTTGAATGTTATTTGGATGAGCAGATACAATCGGTGAATGTTAGCAGTGGGAAATCAAGAAACAGATGTTAGTATTAGAGACTTGGACGTGTAAAATGTTTTGGGAAGAGGAAGTCATAGGGACAAATGAATCTATAGGGGAGTAGATGAGGAAGAGGAGCTAAGAGATCAGCATGAGGTGGTATACATTTCAACATGTTACAACCACCACCCCAATGTGGTTCCCACAAGGATCAGAGAGATGGAGGATAATGAAAGGGGGTAGCTACATGCGGTCAAGGAGTGTGACCCAAGGGATCCAGGAATGATCCGAGGTACGGTTTGTGTCTACTATTAGCTATCATATTAGAAGACATAGGCACTAATCATTCCTTCTCATCATGAATCTTTTCCCAGACCTATAGTTTCCTGTTAAACAGTTTACTTGACCCTTACATATGGAGACACCTATGGGAGGAGACTCGATAATCACACTTATGCCAATGGTGTGATCTAACCCTTGAGGTGAGAGTTTCGGTTGGAACCTCTTGGTGGCAGTGTCGAGGCCTTACGATGTTAGTGTTAGTATGGTCTGTTCATCCACAGTTCAAGATCAGATTGACTATTTTAGGCAAAAGGATTTGGTATATGTATAGTATTGGAATGAGGTTTTCTTTGGTTAGAAAAAAAAGGAAACCTAGGAAGCACAAGATAAACTCATGCATAGGAAGGTACAACCAATCACTCTTGATTTGGCCAGCCTTACCCTCGGGGTAACAGGAGTTAGAATTTTCTGTTCCCAATAGTAGTGGAAGAGTGCGAGGACATCCTCTCTAAAGATGTTTCTAGGATTACCTCCCCATAGGGAGAGGGACTTCTGTAGTGGCTTGTACCCAGGGACAACGCCGATATCTACAACTATATATCGGATGGATCTCGCAGAGCTCTGGGAGCTGAGGGTATAGTTGGGAGACTTTCCGAGGAAGGTCTTAGTAAGACCAATTATTTGAGGCTATGTGTGGATTAATTGAACTTTAACCAAGTGGTCATGGAGAATATGTACCCACTACCAAAGGCTCTATGGCACACCAATCAGATAAAAGGGGTTGCCTTTCGTATGGAAGGAAACGTAACCTTAGGATTTTTAGTTATTGAGACAATGACGATGGTTGGAGTTCCACTAGGAATATGACTTTGAGATAGACTATACTCTTGAGAAGATGTATGTGGGGGTAAACTCACTCAGCAGGAGGTCTGGTCTATAGTTGCTGAGTGAGGCGACAAAGCAGCGAGATGCGTTGCAGATATCTTTCGTGGATAGTGATGGAGAACTTTACCTCCAATATTTGACTGTCACTTCCCCACTCCTTTAGTGATTTCAGGAGGAACAACATGGGGACATGGACTGCGAGACTCGACGTGCTTAGATATCCTCAGGACAAGCTCCTGAAGGATTTCTTGAAGGTGAGGAGCATGCCATCCTTTTCAGAGGACGCACCATGGAACCAGTGACTCTAAGAGAGGAGGTGTTGAGGGAGTTACACTCATCCCCTTTGGAGGTATTTCTAGGTGTGGAAAAGATGTACCATGACCTCTGACATCAGTAATGGTAGTCATAGATAATGAAAACGGTGGAACAATTTGTATCATGATGCCTCTCTTATCAGCAAGTGAAAGATGAGCATCTGATTCCATCATGCTTGAGCACATCATTTTAGCCCTAGACTGATGGTCAGAAGGAGAAGACTATACAAAACATGGAGGAAAAGATTCATGATTATGTCCTGGATTTTGGTCCCAGCTGGGAGGATCACCTACCACTGGTGGAGTTCACATACAACAACAGTTATCACTCCACCATCGGCATGGTACCATTTGAGGCCTTGTATGAGCGACCATCCGGATCACCTCTATGCTGGATGAACCCAGGGGAGTCAGCACTTATGACTCCAAAGTTGGTACGGGCTACAACTGAGAAGGTGTAGATCATCCAAGAGAGAATGAAGACTGCATAGAGTAGAAATATGTCTTATATTGATAGGAAACAGAGACCCTTAGAGTTTGAGGAGGGAGGCCATGTCTTTTTTATAGGTCTCACCCCAATGAGGATTGTGAAGATTTGGCCAGGGCGATAAGGTATCTCTCAGGTTCATCAGGCCTTTCCAGATTCTCAGCAAAGTTGGAATGGTGGAGTACCACCTAGATCTTCCCCCATAGATGCACTGGGTGCATAATATTTTCCATGTTTCATAGCTGAGGAGATGTGTGCACGATCCATTACATGCTATCGACTAGGGAGATTTGGACTTTGACGATGGGGAAACTTTTATAGAGTTTTCAGTGGAGATAGAGGATCGATAGGAGTGAGTACTTCAAAAATGGTCGATTCCTCTAGTGCGAGTTCAGTGGCCGCATAGGAACCTCCAGGATAGCACATGAGAACTGGAGGTTCAGATTCGTGCTCAGTACCCTCATTTGTTTTATTTTCCTTTGTTTTGGATTTTGGGGACATATAGCCCTATGGTGGGGAGAATGTAATGTCATAGAATTTCCATATTTTTTTTAATTTTAATTATATATAATTATTAAAAGTCAGTGAAAATTGGCTTCATGTGATTCTGAGGCCCTAAGTGCCTAAAATGATCTGTCAAAAAATGTTAAGCCTTAAATAGTGTGTGTGAGCAGTTTTCCTGAAAAAGTGGAATAACTCTTAAACGGTTTCCTAGATCAGAAATCTGAGGGAATCGTTGCATTTAGGATAGTAGGTTTTCCCTAGGAACGACTTAAGTTTAGTCGGTGCAGGCCTCTAGTGAGAAAACCCAAAAATGTCATAACTATAAATAAAAAAATTAAATTATTTTATTTTATTTTTCAAATACTTATAACTCACGAACGATAAATTGGATTAAAAATATGATACCTCCACTGAACTTGTGATGGTATTCTTTCATTAGTAATAACCTAACCTTGTCCAGTACGGGCTAATAGTGTAAGTTAGTTTTTGGCCGTAAATAAAATAATTAAGTAACAATTATTTTATTGTTAAATTCTTTAACTCATAAAAAGTGACTCATATTAGAAATCTGAGAGTACCTTTGAGCTCTTGAGGGAGTGTTTCCCTTAGGCAGAGCCTAACCTCACCGGTGCGGGTCGAGGGTGACTGTTTATAATTTTTTAACTTTTTTAAGGTAAGTTCAGTAAAAATGCAAACATCGATTTCTATCTTTTGAACCAGTTCTTGGATTAAAAATATGAGGCAACCTTTGAATCCAAAGTGTCGATATTCACTTCAGGGAGGCTTAACTTTGACCACAATATGTTGGGTGAAAAATCTTGTTTTTTGCGAATTTTAAAGAAATAATAAAATAAAACAAAAATTGTTATTTTATTTTTCATACCTCCGGTTGCACAGCGGAAGCATGGTGGGACTGATGGGTTGTTAAGTAATTTAATGGAATGACTCTTGGTCTTTATAACTACACCATTGAGAGTTAAGAGGTTCATTCATTTATAAACCTAATTAATTCTTTCGGTGCGTTACTCACCCTATCCCTATATTTAAATTGAACTTGGGTTGTGGTTTTTGACATGACTTCATCAAGAAAAAAACCTATGTCAAAGTACTGTGGAAACTTCCACTGACAGTGGATGGAATCTTGGGAAAAAATGATCTGGGATCGACAAACGCTGAAAAATTCATTCAACAGGGACTTTTCTCCTACCACAACCGTGACACCTCCATCAGTTCTCGAGGTAGGGGTTTTGTTAAATTCATGTGACTTGTTTATTTCTATCATTCTTGAAAGGAAAAATGAAACATAGAGTTATTATAATTTATCTATATTGAAACAAATACCCCCTCTTGTTGTAATTCTAATGCGAAGGGCGTGGGCCAAACAAACAAGGCTCGAACCCTCCACCTCTTCAGTATTTGGTTGTGTTCTTCGAGGGTAGATTTTCTCAACTCGATGAAACCTTGAACCGGGGGCCTGTAGGTGTAGACGAGAGTGGAAAAGGTGCTCTAGACCATCACCGGTGCCCCACAGAAGATGCGGCGGTGCTCTCCGGCCATGGAAGGAGGTGGCGCCTCTCGGTGCTGCAACAAACCAGATGGGCAGCCGACCCTCGACCGGATGCATTTTGGCAGAAGGTGGCACACTGTCATGTGCCAAGGGGATGTGGTAGTAGCTTTGAAGTCACGACGGTGGAGAGGGGAACCACACCCCATGGTTCCCATTGAAAAAATGGGTGGTTCCATGTGGTTCTACCAATTAAAACACTCAAAAGGATTTGTTGTTCTAGAATTTGGTCCGCCACTTGGCTGGCGGACCGTGCTAGCTGGCGGGTCAGTTCACTTGGTGGGTCACGCCCAACCGAGATGGGTTGGGCTGGTCCGTGGCCCAATCGGTTTGGCTGGGCCGGGTCGAACCTGGGTCGGGTTGAACCTGGGTCGGGTCGGGCCAGGGTGAAGCGGGTTGTGTCAGTCCAACTGGGTCGGACTGGACCCGAACCCTTTTCATCCCAGATACTTATAAAAGGTCGTATCTCACAAACCATACATACATTTGACAAACCGTATATGACACTAGAATCCTTGAAATGAGAAGGTAATTTTGAGATACTCCACTAGAGTTTAATAGATAGTTGGAGTATGGCAGGGTTGGTTTGTACCCGAATCCTTTCGGGCCCTAAGCACTAAAATACCTATAACTCTCAAACCAGGAATCCGATTGACACACTATCTATTGAATTGGAACCCTTATGACATGAAATATCATTGGGTTACTTCTTCATGGGACTTTATTTCGGTTGAAATAAGACTGATGTCTTGAGGATAGGATCCTCACAGAATCAATCATACTACGTACAAGAATCCGGTGGCTGGCTGTGATGTGAAAAATGAATAGTGATCTTTTGTGGATCAGCACCTACCAATCCTATCTGGGTGAACACCTAGCAATCCTATGTGGATCAGCACCTAGCTATCCTGTATGGATCAACACCTATCAATCCTATGTGGATCAGCACCGATCATGTGTGGATCAACACCGATCCTGTGTGGGTCAGCGTTTAGCGATCCTATGTGGGTCAGTGCATACTGATCCTATGTGGGTAAGAAGGGGTTTGTACTTATCGATCCTAGTTGCATCAGATCCGTTGTGGGTCAATGGAGGTTTTAACCTATCGATCCTGGGCAGATCAAATTCTGAGGTGGTCAGCGGGGGTTAGTACCTATCGATCTTGTATGGGTCAGTAGTAGTGCCTCTTAATAGAAAAAGATGATCTAGCTTATGAATAATCATATGTACTTCTATACTTAAGTTATACCTAGTTTGAGATGAGTCTTTTATTTGTTCTACTTGATTGAGATCATGATGTTGGGTTTTCCTTTTTGGAATTATGAAATACCTTTGAGGGTCACAGGGTCCCAACTGGGTATTGTTATACTCACCCCAGCATGGAATTCTCCCACACCTTGTTGTGTCTTGTGCTGATAACGATCAACCTTGACTAGGACTCGAGGAGCTAGGACCTGACAGTGGACGATGTTGACAGTTGACGTGGAGAGATGTGGAGACGAGTTGTACCTAACCTATAGGTAGGATCCTTGGTGGACGATCCTAGGATCTATTTTTTATTTTACTGTTGTAGTTGTTTTTCTTTCAGTTGGGCTTGTATTCTAGCCCATTTACTTTCAGTACTCACTTTTAAACTCAGTAGTGGTTTTTATTTTTGGTTGTACCTTTCGTCTTCTATTGTGTTTACTTGTGCACAATTTGACTTGTCCGTGTGTGTATAGGTTTTTGAGGCAATTCATTCCCATTTTAGGGACATGCCTTTCCGATGAGAGTCACCAGCCCCTGGCCTACGAAAGGAGAGCTTGGGGTAGTCACGACATGGGCCCCAGGGGATGGGTCGTGACAAAACAAAAGGTTCAAAACATTATATATAAGAGACAAAAATTTATTATTTAGGATGTAAGTCATATGCGAAGAATGAATCTGGAATAAGGTAAGAGTTTTCATCTCAATTTCACTTCATTGAGACATGTTTTAATGTTTTTCACAAATATCCTATATCTATAGTGTATATACTTTACAAGAATTTATTTTTTGGAATTATTCATTATTTAGTACATTTAATTTATAAAACCTTATGATTTTCAAGCTTCTAATATATTTTAATAGAAAAACTACTTAAGTCATTAGGGTTTCAATCTTAAATTAGCTTTATTGAGACAAGTATTGTATTTATAAACCAATTTTCATATTCATGGTGTTTATTCCACCAATTAAATATATTTTTTAATTAATCCATTTTATTTCATGTTATATAAATATACATGTGATATCTAAAATCTCAAGGGTTTCTAGTCTAAAAGATACCAAGAAGTAAATATTTTTAACTCAAATTACTCTCTTTGAGACATGTTTAATATTATGCACCTAATTTCATTTATACACTGTATATACTACCTATGTGGGATATCATATTAGAAATTTCCTTTTAATCATGGTATGTTATGTTCAATTACAATCCTCTCTTATAAGAGGTTTTTATTAAAGTGTTACTTAAGATGCAATATTTTTCATGGTCTTAATTATATTTATTTGGGATATATTAAATTTTGTGCAACATGCTTTATTTTTATGGTTTATTCAATTTCCACGGATATATTTGAAATTTTTCAATTTTACTTTTAAACCACGTATATAGTTTTTAACTAAGTGATTTTAGGTTTTATTAAAAATATAACATAACCTATGTGATCAAATTTTGTTGCGATGGAATAAAATTTGACTTATATTCAATCACATTCAATTGATAAATATTACAAAATTATCTTTTTAAATAAAATAGATAACGTATAGAAAAATTATTTTAGTAGAAAAAATGTCATTTTGAGCATTATGGATTACTAATATTATTTACTATTGATTAAAAAAATAAATTACTTTTAATATATTTATTTATTGTTTTTATAAATAATATTAAATTCATTATTTAATGTATTTTAATTTAATTTTCATAATATAAATTCCTTGATACTAATAAAACAATAATTTTAAACTAATTGTTTCACCATTATTATGGTAATTAGCATTAATCCTAATAGTCTAAATTTTATAAAAAAATTAAATTAGACATATTAAATAAAATGAGAATTACTATCTCAAATATAGGAATAATTTTATCAAATTAATATTCTATGTGTAGGGAAATTAATCTTAACATTAGCACATATAACGTTAAAAACCCATTTTTTTATAAAAGTTTAATTTTAAGCATAATATATATTTATAGGGAAAAATTATCTTGTTATTAATTATAATGAAATCAATAATATTATAATTGTTTAAATAAGAGTTATGTGACATTAAAAATAAATTCAAAACCTTATTTACCCTTTTATAAATTTAATTAAAGAAACACATGGCAAATAGTTTCTATAAAATATTACCTTATTTTAAAAAATGAAATTAATTGGTTTTATAAATTGAAATAGTATTTTCAAATGATTTATTTTACTTTATAAATATATATTTTTTATATAGAAAAGGTTTTGAAAACAACCAAGTCATATAAAAGTGAGTGTATTATCAACATTGGCATTTTTTTTACTATGTACTAAAAAATTGATTACATTAGAAAAATATCATAAGTACATCCTAAAATAATTTTGATATCAAATAGATATATGATTATATATATTATATATATAAAAACATGTTTTGATGGGTCCATCACAAAAAGTATTTGCGACGGGCCCGCTGTCCCATCGTAAATAGATCTCCATTTATATATGTTATATATAGCTAAACATTTTGTGGTGGGACCATCACAAATACATCTTTAAAATATATATAAACTATTTAAGATGGTCTCCCATCGTAAATACTGAATAGAAAAATATTTAATAAAGTTATGATTAATGAAAAAATAATATTAACATTATTAAAATAATAAAATATTTAAAAAAAATTAACATTCTCAATATTTTCCAAAAATATTAAAAAATCATAAAATATTATTATTATTATTATTAGTAAAATATAAAAACATTAAAAAATATAATACTAGCAATAAAAAATTAAATAAAAAAATAATAAAAAAAATAAAAAAATAAATAAATTATGAAATATTCACACCAATATAAAAGACAGATACTGTAAATAGTTCATATTACAATAAATCTTGAATTCAAATGTCTTTAACATAACAAAAATATCGCTGGTGGGATTGTCTTCTCGAGGAGGTGGAGGAGTCGAAGGGTATGGTGGAGGAAACTCCATCCCTAAACTACGAGTTAGACGACACATGTACTCCATATGCTCATGCTGCTACTACTGCCATAGATGCATCTTCTCCTTTGGCTGTTGCTACCATCAACACATATCCTCCCTGTACTATTGTTGCTACTGCTTACACATCTCTTCATGCTACTCCTGCAAACTCTCTATTAGATCACTCTGAGCTCGTAACTACTTCTGATACTGTGAGCTAGAAGATGATGCCTCTCCACAAACTCCTCTCAAGCTGGACACCGACATCATAACAGTACCATAATAAGTCCCATTGTTGAGTCAATAAGGTTTTCATTATGACTTTTCCATTCCTTTTTGCTTTGAAAATCACAAACACCTTATACTTAAGCAAATCTATATCTTACTTCTCTAAGGAAAATTTCCTTCCTTAATGAAATTTACCCTAACCTATATTTTCATTGCTCGTATCAATATTTTTCTTAAGTATAAAAATCGGATTCATACCTAAAACCTCAGAATCATATAATAATTTGATATGACGCATTCCTTTTTTAGGATCCGAATTCTGATATGAATTCTAATAAAGTTCCACTCCGAATTATGGATACGAACTCTGATTATGTTCCACTCCGAATTCCGGATACGAACTCTAATAAAGTTCCACTCCGAATTCTGGATACGAACTCTAATAATTTTCCACTACGAATTCTAGATACGAGCTCTAATAAAGTTCCACTCCAAATTCTGGATACAAATTTTCACAATGTTCTACTCTGAATTCTGGAATCCAAACTTCTATTAGTTTGACTCCGAACTTCTATGAGTTCGACTCCGAACTTCTACTAGTTCGACTCCAGACTTCTATGAGTTTGACTCCAAACTTCTACGAGATCGACTCCGAACTCTGTAAGTTCAAATTCTGAATTCTAGTGAACCAGAATCCAAATTTCCTTAGAAATTCAGACTCTGCATTTCTACAGAATTCGGGTTACGAATTCCTACAAAACAGAATCTGAATATCTCTTTATTATAGACTCTGAATTCCATTTTGGTTAGACTCTTAACCTTTGTTTTCTTACATTATGAACATCAGTTTTACTTATACTTACAGTTGATTCATTACAAAATGATGTCGTACTTTCATTTATTGACTAACCGTTGGTTGAGTGACACATATACAGGTCCCTCTTAAATTCAAGGAGAAATTTGACCGTTGGAGGAGGGAGCCAACCGTTGGAGCTTCGCCTATAAATAGGATCTCATTTGAACGTGCTCAAAACTTTTGGAACTTTTGGAATTTTGGTTATAAGAACTTCCTAAAGTGATTTCTAGAGAGAGAGGATCTTATCAACTCTCAAAGCTTCATGCAGAAAGTTTGAATAGCTTGTTCAAACTTTTCCTTGTGTAGGCTTGCTTCGTGCGATTCTGATTGTTGCTGATTACAATCGAGGGCTTCTGGGGATTGGAAGACAGAGGTTCCAACACTTTGAAGTTGAGGGATTCCTTGCTAAGGAATAAAATGGTGCCGACTACCTAATAGTTGAGGGCTTTAGGGGATAGCAAGACAGACTCCGGTCTTCGTATCGAGGGCTTACCCTAGTGTGGGTAAGACAAACTTTCTTGAAAGTATAAATCAAGGGACTTTTATCCAAGGTTGTTGGATACCCTTCTCTTTGGGTTAAAAGACTTATTGTTTGTTACATGTAGTTTTACTACTTGTTTTTCCACTACATTTTGTATTGCTAAGGAAAGTATAACTTTATTATACTTCCATACTTGTAATCTGATATAGTTAGATTCTATACGCTTTAAGGTAGAATCTTCATCTTTAGCTAAAAATTTCCTTAGGGAATTTTTAAAAGGTACAATTCACCCCCCTCTTGTATCTTTGCATCTCATTATACTTATTTGATCCTACGTTTGGTATAACATAGTATATCATACTCATATTTATACCATCTTAACAACTAGGAGTCAAATGAGAGCCGATACCAACTACTCAGCCCTTCTCGATGTCATAATGGGTCGCCTGCATCCATTCGGCCTCAACGAAATGGTGGGCACTAGTCTGATCAGCCATCTCGGCCTGACTCTCAGCCTGTGATTGAGAGGTCACAACCTCATCTGGATCCTTCAATTCCAATTTAAAATTAAAATATTAATGATATTATATGCAGTTAATTTTCAAAATGAAAAAGAAATAATAATGACCACAATTAGGTACTGGTGATCACCTCTAATCTCTCTAGTGGATGGATCACTGTACATCCTACGATAAACATCGTACTCCATAATATAGGTCTTCTCAACTGCCTATATGAATATAAATAAACTATTTATATTTAAATTTATATAAAATATTTAAAAAATATACTTACCAGATTCTCTCTATGCATACTGAATGTACGACTACTAGATCGATGTGTCACATCTTGTCTTCCTTGGTTCAGCTGGCTCAATGAAGATCTCCTCAAAAATCCACCACCCAACTAGTGTGAACATAATCCATCCCAAACATGAGATCAAATATACTTTGGTCAGTGGGATCTACATGACTCATCAAATATTATAACTCATGCTTTCTTCATGGCCATCCTTCTCAAATTGTGCAAAAACTAACAGAAACAATCACACATAGACACCTCCCATGCCACGTGGATGGTGTGGTGCATTCTATCATTGATGAGATACCATAAACCCTACAAATAATTTATAATATCATGTTATTAATGAAATAAATTTCAAAATAAATTTTATTTATTTATGTACCAGCCAATTATTGAACATGCCGAGTTGTACATCAACAAGAATATGTTCCCATGTGATCCATGGGTGAGAAAAATAATTGTGCAAGATAGTGATCCCCAATCCAATAGCTACATGCAAAAAACTTTGAAAAAATATTATATAATAAAAAAATCAGTACATAAATAAAATAATTAAATCTAACTAAAATACATAGGTTTCCATACCTCCGCATGTTTGGATCGAAGCCAAGACGTGGACGTCACTCCAGGATAGGGTCATGAATCATTAGTTGCACAAGACCGCACCCCCTCTACGTACCCCCTAAACCGCTAGTAGGCTGAGGGTCAGATGATCCCAAATCCTCCTCATCCAAAGGTAGGTCATCCTCCTACAACTCACAAAGTAGATCAGGGTCCATCTATAACACAAAATGATTATTGTTAGAAGATAGTTGAAAATAACTATTATATATTTATATATATTATTTATGATTATAACCAGCATTTAAATATGTCAATGTTCACCTTCAACATCATCTTCATATCTAACGATGTTAATTTCTTCATATTCCTCCTCAGCATCATCAATATCCATATGATTTTCAGTTTCATCATATCTTGTCATTTCAAATTCATTTGTAACATCATTAACATCATTTTCACCATCGACCCTTAATTGTGGGGTGTCATCAACAATATTCATGTTTGTGTGAAAAAGATGAATTTTGAGTAGTCTCTTGAAAAATTTCATTTCCTTGAACTTCAGCAGAACCAAATTTAGTTTGAGTAAACTGATTTTCCTGAGATTTTGTTTTTATTATTCCCTACTAATCACTCAGGTCTCTTGAAGTAGCACAATACTTTGTATAATAAATTTTATGTTCCTGTTGAGCCAGTAAAAATGGTTCATTTACTGCAATAAGACTTTTATATTTCATATCAATGATTCTGTGAGTTGGATGAACACATAAGCCTCTATCAGTATCCAACCACCGACATTTAAACATCATTATGTAATTTTTTCCTGGATAACACAGTTTAATAATTTCATCCAGTATTCCGTAAAAGTCAAATTCAATTTCTCTATGATGCATTCCTCTCAATAAAACTCCATTACTCATTTTTTTTTGATTCTCTATATGCACATGTATGAAATCAAAAACCATTCACCACATATGAATTATAATATTTAACCATTTTGGATGGTGGGTTACTCAATAAACATAATCACTTATCAGTTTTATCAGCATGTTGAGACACATGAAAATTTGTAAAAAAATTATCAATATAATAAATAATAAACTTAATTGATTTATTAAACCATCAATAATTTATGTTACTAGTTTTTGAAACCATTGGGATTTTTTTGTCAGTGTTCTTTAAGAGAAGTTACTGTTATTTGTGGAAGTTGTTTCTTGATATGATTGTCATATAACCTACAAATAAAATAAGTTTACTTACTATAACATAAATTATAGAATAAGTGATATAAGCACTCACAGTACAAATGATGTCATTTCTTTACAGTTGAGCAGAACATATGTATGAGCTCTATGATGTTCATCATTTGAAAGACATTGTTCATGAAATCCACTAAAGTCAAGATCTGGATGATTAGAAATTGATAATTTATTGTCCATCTCACCATAAAAAATCCCCTACTTCCATCCCATGTATGTGTGTTTTGAGGGATATTCAGATTCAAAATAATGAGAGCAGAAAAAAGCAATTTCCTCTTGAAAATAAGCTCCAGTAATTGAGACTTCAACTAATGTTTTGTTACCTACTTTTTTATTCAATTTCTGGATGCATCTCTTGAATGGGTACATCCATCAAAATAGTACCAGACTTCCACATTTAGTTTCATGTGGAAAATGTAATACCAGATGTTCCATTGAGTCAAGGAAAGATAGAGGGAAGATTTTTTCCAGTTTACATACAACAATATCTTATTCCAGTTTTCTTAGTACATCGTAGTCTACTGTCGTTGCAAAAATGTATCTAAAGAAATATTATATTTCTATTATTGAATACCAAATAATAGAATTCAACAAACCTCTGAATCCAATCAGTATAAGTATTTCCATTATAACATGGCCATCGTAAATTTTTAATCCAGTAATATAACCATTTTTAACACATCTTGGCAAATTGGAAGGATAACCATATGGTTTCTAAAATTTTCAATCCAATGACAAAATAATAAGATACTCTATTTGTATAGTGTATAAGTTACTTTTGACATAATTAACCTCTGTGATATGACATTTTGGTATAGTTCAAGTTTCAGTCGCCTAAAAATTTGGGAAAGATCTAATCATGACTTTACATTATCTTTGGTCTTACCTAGTGTATCCAAAACTATATGAAATAAATGATCAAAATATTTCTTCTTAATATGCATGACATCCAATATGTGGCAGACCAAAAAATCAGACCAATATGGAAGATCCCAAAAAATGCTCTGTTTTATCCAATTGTGTTCTCTCCCAAAACCATGAATTTTTTGTTGGTTTATTATTGGTCAAAATGTGATGGGAGGTAATGAAAATACAACTAATTTTAACTCTATACTTGAGATCATTTTTGGAGGTTCATCCCTTTTAATTGTGCCTTTTCTGAAATAAAATTTATTCCTCTACAAAGGATGATCGGTTGGAAGAAATATACAATGACAATCAAAATAGAATGGTTTTTTTCCATTAATGAACATAAATGCTTTATTGTCTTTCAGACAGTAAGGACATGATTTCAGACCATGTGTACTCTAGCCAGATAACATGCCATATACTGGGAAGTCACTAATTTTCCACATCAATGCAGATTTTAATATGAAATTTTGTTTCACAACAACATCATATGTACTAACACTATTACTCTACAATGAATTAAACTCATCAATAATAGTTTCAAATAATCATCAATATTATTTTTCAGATGTCCTTGGATTAATAAGTTCAAAAAGATATAGGGCCCCTTCATCAACATCCATAGAGGTAAATTTTATGAAGTTATAAAGACAGGACAACATGAATAATGACTACCATAAGAACCAAATGGATAAAAACTGTTAGTAGAAAGACCCAATCGCACGTTCTAGGATTCTAAAGAAAAAGACGGATGCACTTAGTCAAAATGTTTCCATTAATCACTATTAGGTGGATGATTCAATATTTTACCGGTTGAAATCTTGGTTTTGTTACATGACATCATTGTTGTTCTATTCTGAGACATAAATAAATGCTGCAACCTAGGTGTAAGTGGGAAATATCTCAACTATTTTACAGGAATCGATCCAAACTTCCTCAGTTGAGCTTCTTTATACCTCGATTGTCCACATGAGGGACAACTATCCAATGAATCATTTTCACCAGAATATAATATGCAATCATTTTCACTTGCATGAATCTTCTGATAACTAAGGCCTACATTATGAACCAACCTCTTGCTCTCGTAGTAATTTATAGGCAACACATTTTCTTCCGGTAACAGTATTTTATCCAAATAAAATATTGGATCAAAACAGTTGTTTGACATTGCATTATATGATTTAATAGGCATAAATTTTGCAACTACTTCTAATTTTCTTATCTTACAACCAGGATATAATGCATCTTCAGCAGACCTCAACAACTCATAAAATTTGGATGGTGCCAACTCAAGAGTTAACTCAATATCATCCCGAGTTTCAGTTTTTTGAACAGATGGACCATCAACATCATGTACGAAATTTTGAAACTATTATGGATCTAGAATAAAATTATTAGTATCTTCTCTAGAACCATGTCACTGTGTTGATACCAAAAAAACATAATCTGATTGAAAACGAAAACGCAAGAGACGCCCCCCAATATTTTTAAATGTGTCAAACATTCTCAGAGCACATTTTTTTACAAGAAAACTTAATTATGCCTTCTGAAACAAATTCTAATTTTGATGATGAAAATGATAATAAAGCTTTAACACCCTTAATATATACAAGATTTAAATTAGAACCATTTATATTTCTATGCTCATTTATCCAAGTGTGATCATATAATAATGAATGTTGTCGACTTTCTTGTTCCATATTTTTCTACAAAATATAAAACCATTACTATTTTTGAATAATTTGAAATTAGAAAAACATTATCCCAAAAAAGAAGATAAATAATTAGAACTACTTATTAATAATTACCATTAATTATGGGAAACAAAATTTCTAGTGGATTGGCATCTACTCTTTTGTCCAACAGCTCATTTACATGCAACGTTCTCACACTAAAATCATATTGAAGAATCTTCTCAGAGGTACACATATCCATTCTTGTGCATACGAGAATGTATAAGCATACCTTCGAGCATATTCTTTATTGTGATTTGAGTGTGATAAATATAAAATTAAATGAGCTGTCATATAAAAGAGCCCCCTTTTTGTCGATGAATCAACTTCTTACAATTGTCACCACCTGAAAACATTATAAAAAATGTGGTCCTACAAATGCATATCCAAAATCATGCATACGATATTAGATATGCATATCTATAAGTATATTTTTCATAATGTTTTAAGTCGATTAGAGTTAAAAGGAGAAGAGTCTTCAAGCAAAACGACTGCCACCAATCCACTAGAAATTATGTAAAGTTTTTACAATTTATTACAATTTATTTAATTCCTAATTATTACTAATTATTACTAAGTATTACTAATTATTACTAATTATCAATAATTTTTACTAATTATTACACATTATTACTAATTATTACTAGTTATTACTATTTATTACAATTTATTACAATTTATTACTATTCATAACTATTTATTACTAATTATTACTAATTATTACTAATTATTATTAATTATTACTAATTATTACTATTTATTACTATTTATTACTACTTATTACTTATTATTACTAATTATTACTAATTATTACTAATTATTTCTAATTATTACTAATTATTACTAATTATTACTATTTATTACTATTTATTACTAATTATTACTAATTATTACTAATTATTACTAATTATTACTAATTATTACTAATTATAACTATTTACTATTTATTACTATTTATTACTATTTATGACCAAATATTACTAATTATTACTAATTATTACTATTTATTACTAATTATTACTAATTATTACCAATTATTACTAATTATTACTAATTATTACTAATTATTACTAATTATTACTAATTATTACTAATTATTACAATTTATTACTAATTATTACTAATTATTACCAATAATTACTAATTATTACTAATTATTACTAATTATTACTCTTTATTAATATTTATTTCTAATTGTAAATATTTGTTACTAATTTCTAGTATTTATTACTATTTTTTCCTAATTATTACTATTTACTGTAAATTATTACTATTTACCGCAAATTATTACCATTTACCGCTAATTATTACTAATTTCCCCTAATTATTACTAATTAGAATTAATTACTATTAATTACTGTAAATTACAACTACTAATTAATAATTATCGCTAATTATTTATATAAATTACTAATTATCGTTAACAATCTAAATATAATTTAATTACAACTAATGAAAAATAATTAAAATTTATATAAAAAAAGTAAACACTAAACTAAATAAAACATAAATACATTTAAACTTGATCTATTATAGGTGTAGACGGCTTCACAACTTCTTCATAAAAAAACTAACTCAGAGAAATTTTCACTCTAAAATTAGAGTTTAAAGAGAGAGAGAGAAAGTATGAACTGAGGGGAAGGATGAAAAAAATGGATTGGGGGTATATATAGGTTAGATAAGTTGCGACGATATTATTTGTGATGGGTCCCATCACAAATACCTTTGACCACATTAATTACTGTTGGCAGTTAAAAAGGTATTTACGATGGGTCTATCGCAAATAGTGACATGCCGACACACTATTTGCGACAAGGCAACATCCCGTCACAAATAGTATTTACCACCATAGGGTATTTGCGATGGGTCCCATCACAAATAGTTACTCGCATACGAACTATTTGTGATGGAGAATTTCCCCATCATAAATAGTATATATCGCCTCTGGGTATTTGCGATAGGGGGTGCCCCCTTGTCGCAAATACCCTTCCCGCGGTTTGGCCCGCAAACCACGACAAACCCCACCTAAATTTTTGTGATGAGACCCTAAGTTTTGTCTCAAATAACTAATTATTTGTGATGGGTCGATGCCCCCGTCACAAATAACCTCTTGGACGGACTATTTGCAACGAGATTTATTCCCGTCACAAATAACCTGTCACAAAAAGCCATTTTCCCGTAGTGGAATACTCCTTCCTTATTTCTTCGTCAGGATCACAATTTTCCTCTTCTAATTTTTTATGTCACAGGATGAATTTCATCAAAAAATTTATAACACCAAAAAATTATTAAATAAGAACATTCTATTCATTAGTGTATGTGACACGCAACACAGAGCTTAAATAACCTACAAAATATATTTCTTTTAAATTTAATCTCTTCGATAGCTTGCAGAACACGCAACCCCAAGTCAAAATGAAACTTAATATAGTATAAAATTATAACCAAGCCATTAAATTATTAGTTATTAATAGAACTAATAAAAATATTAAAATTATGGTTATCTATTGATTATAAATAAAATAAGAATCATTTGAGGGAAAAAGAAATGTTTTATGAAAAAAAGTATTTTTCTAAAAGGATTAGTCATGCTTTGTAAACCTAACTTAAGATTAAATTTTAACATATATATGAAATTTATTTGATAAAATTAGATTCATTTTTTAAATCATAATATCAAAATTAGATTAGGGTGAATTTTTGGGATTTTTCTAAAATATTTCATTTTTTGATTATTAATGAAAAATATTGAATTTTAATTGAAAAATGATTTTTTTTATATCATTTATAACATTAAATTATATTTTAAAGATATTTTAAAGTAAAATTAGTTCAATTATATATAGTTTAATCCAATTTAGGCCATTTGATTCATTTTAATATCGATTTTTTGTATAAAAACATTGTAAACCTCAGAACATTTTCTCTTTGAAAACCCGTTTTATCATTACTTGTGCGAGATTAATTTAAAATTAAAATTTAAAAATTATTTTAATAAAATTTTGATAAATGAATTAAATATTTTTAATCATAATGATTTATATTTTTTAATAAGTTAAACTTAATTTTGACCCAAATGAATAGTGAAAATAATAAAAATTAATTACAGGAGTTGAGGTAAAAATTGATTTACCAGGGGGTTAAACTAAGAATATAAGGATTAAAAATGACCTAAAAACTTTTATAGAACCCATTTTATGTAAATATTCTATATTATATCTTATAAGATAAATAATAGACCATTATGGAAGATTTTTTCATGATAAAAATGAGTTTATGATTAAATCTTTTCAAAACAATTTCAAGTGTGCTACTCACCTTACTTATAAAAGGCCACCCTCTCTCCTATATTCTTCACACCTTAAAACCCTTTTGGCTCACCCAATAACTAAAAAAATAACTCCCAAAATTCCATAATATCATCTTATAAGCCTTATTTTGGGCATACATCCGAACTTGGAATACCTTTGGTGAAAAAATAAATAGGATGGATAAAGAAGAGGTGACGTTCTTCAACGAGCATTTTTATTTTATTTCTCTTCCATCTAGTTTAAATATTATTAAAAAATAATGATATAATTACCATACTATGTTGAATATATTTATATGTTGTTATGTTATGGTAATTTCCAAAAACCAGGCTAGTTCACCATCCGATCCTGTGCCCAACCCGGTCCGCGACATGGCCCGAAGGGTGTTCCCAATCCCCACGGGCTGGAACAAGTGCCTGAGTATCAAAAGAAAATATTTGGGAACGATTTAGCTATACATACCATGTTAAAATAACAAATAAAACCAAAAAACCATATTTAAAAAATTTAACCAAAATCACATAGAATAAATTCCAAATTTTACATTTTACAATTAAACAAAGGCCAAAAAGGACAACGACACCAAGGGAAACCCAAACAACTCTCAAACCTTCATTCAACAAAAGGAGCAATATACTCATGCTTCCGACACCAAGATCTCAGAACCAATCATAAGAAAAAAAAAGAACCACCAATCAAACATAACTTGCTTTAGCCTGAAACAAAGAGACAATAGAGTCTGCATACACCCAAAGGTGTATTAAGGGTGTGATCCAAAGGCCTAGTAGGATACCACCAAATATAATATTCAACGCGACAACACTCAAGAGATAAATTTAATATAATTATTCAAAATTATACTTTTAAAACACTTTTAAGAAAAAAATTTACAATATAAATGTTAAAAAGGAACACTTGAAGAAAACTATTTCACAAATACTATTTTAAAGTGGAAGAGAAAATTTACCAAGAACACACCCACACACAAGTGGTCCTCCGTACGCCAACAGAAGGTGCCACGTCATGAATAGTAGAGCATTGAGGGTAAATCCTCTAAGGTCTTTCTAACTCAAGTGGGGCCCTAAAACCTTGTATCTCGGTGAAAAAGTAACCATAAAATATCTGTTCTCATGCAAATGATACACTAGTATGGAGCATACCCATAACCTAGTGACCCCCCAAAATCTTCATTATCAAAGTTTAGTTAGTGTTGTCATCGCCAAACTTGCTACGTGGAACAGGGGCCAAACCCCACGGGATCACTAGAATACTAGTTCTAGTCTGCCCACTTAGATACCTGGGGTTTCGCTTGTTCTCAATCAAGTTCTACATTCACATAATATATCACTTTCACATATCACAAACCACATAAGACATTACACAAATAGGCCACCATTTTCATACCCAAACACCCTTTTTAAAAACACATGCATACCAAAATACCTTTTCAAAATAAATTTGTTATTACTTAATCATTTCAAAAATTTCCATTTGGTGACACCCAAAGAATAACGTAACCAATTTGAATTCTTAGAAAACATTATTTATCAAATCAACAAGGGCTTACACCATAAACTTACTAATTTAAATACAAATTCATATTGAACTCTTCAAGAACACCACTTCCAGGCCATCCAAATAAATCAATATATCTTTTAACATTTTATTAAATCATATAAAGAAAAAACAAGAAGACTTTACACTGAAAAACCACTTGATTCTATTTAGTGACTTTAATTTAAAACCAAATACCCAAGTTAACCACATCAAAATGTGTTTTCCCATTGTTCAATAATTTTTAGTTCAATTTCAAAAGTTCACAACAAGGAAAACACACCCAAAGTAACTCATTTACCTTTTTAAAATATCCATTTAAATCTACACACTCATAAAAGACCTTAGAAACAAACTTTGCACCATTCATACAACACTTAGAACACTATCTAGGGATATTAAATCAAAACAAACATCAAAACACAACCATTCCCTATATTAAAATCCACTCCCAACCTTTAAAAACTCAAACCATTTTTAAAACATTATATACACTATCACGACCCCCGCCCCACAAGGTTTACCCCTCATGGGATGGAAATGTTAGAAGGGAGATAATGAACCCTGAGTCCCGCCTCCATTTGGCCACGGTTTGGTGACTAACACCGAGGGTATAGTAAACACACAGATGGGAGCCATTACCCTTTAAGAGAACATGTGTGAAAGAGAGAGATAATATAGACACCAACCAACTCCAACCCATACTAAAATATAAATTAAAACCCAAGTTCACATATTCAATGTCATACAAAACTACTACAACTAGAAGGGGAAAACTATAAGTACCCAAAAGAAAGTAAAAACAACAGTAACCACAATCCCAAACAGCTCCTGCAACCCCAAGCTGTTAGAAACCAGTTTGATCTCCAAACTTCTCCAAGTGACCTGAAAAACAGTTTATATATACATAGGGTGATTATAACAGTATACTCATTAGGATCCTACTCCAATCCTCTCATGCAAAAGTAAAGAAATCATGCTAAAGCACAATGAACAATATGTGAAACTAAATTGTCACCTAAATAGGTATACTAAGTTCCCATCCACACCAAGGATACTCTCACCAAGTAATACATACAAGAGTATATAATATAATAAAGATTATCAAGGGTAACCTGCTACTACTTCTCCACTCGTTTTCCACTTTTTCCCTAACGTTTCATATCCTAAGCATATCACTCTATAAAGGCTTTCCCGTAGACACTTGGGAAAAGCACCACAATATGCACCTCATGCATCAAAACCAGAATATACATGAAAGAAAGTAACAAGGTAGTTTTTGGGAGCCACTTCAGCTCGTATAATGTGTATCATATGCTGAGTATTATACCTCAAGCCATTACAACCCATACACCGAGTAAGGATCCTCAAGCCATAATAGCCTATACACATTACACCTATAGTAGTCCATAGGATACTATATCCATAATATATGTGTGTGAATAACCACAAGACATTATAATCCTCTACACAAATATATGAGGAAAACTAACCACTATTACTAACAGTACAAGTAACTACCAAGAGAAGAGAGTAGGGCCAAAGGGGGTAGTCAGCCATCTATCCTCCCACCAGAATGTTGGGGAAAACACCCCCTAGGGCTCAGAATCCCTGGGGTGTGAGTTTCCCTAACTGACAGGGTAGAGTAGCACATATAAACAGAAAAATTATAGAATATACTATATCTTACAATCATACTATGGGTATAACCTAGTCTTAGACTCAACTGCATCTAACTTCTCTCAGACTCCCGACTGCCACTTCTAAGACTAGGTATCCTATAAGCACACATCCATTTAAAGAGATTTATTGCCTTACTTTATTCCCTTTTTATCAGTTCCACTTTATGTTAATTAATTATTTAAACACTAATTAATCATTAACAATTCCACATTAAATTTCATTAGCATCACACCCAAAGTTCGCTGTCCCTTTAAAATTTCAACCTCAAAATTTCGTTCCAGCAAGCTCCAACTCCATGGGTTAACAAAATTTATTTAATTATTTATTTACAGCATTACTTTACCATATTCCCAGGCATTCTAGAAAAACATTCTATGCTACTAAACACAAGGGGGATCAACACGGTGAGTAGATAACTACCTGTCGAGTCTTTGCCCCCTATAGAAAGAGCGTAGACCCATCCTCAATTGAGAAGCTAGACACGGAAAGCACATGGCATACCCCGCACATATTTTCCCCTTTCAGAAGAAGGGTAAGAAAGACTAGATGCCTTGATCAGTGGGGAATGTAAATAATATTAATAACTAATAAGAACCATCCAACATCCAAACATTCACATCCAACCTGTTCCATCATCCATGGTGTCCTCCCCAATATCCACATGCATAAACCGATGCATCTTGTCACTCTAGGCGTCAACTACTACCACAACCAATAGGCCTCACTGCCCCCACATATCACAACAACCATCCAATCTCACATCAAAACACAAGCAGTAGAAAAAAAAACATCTTATCAATTGGGATCTTGACCCTCAAACAAGTAAGAGGGTAACTCAAAATCCTACAAGTGTTATCCTTTATCAAACAACAAGTTCTTTAATCCATCTTGGATTAAATGATATATTATTCATAGGTTCCAACTTTGGGAAACCTAAACAGAAAGATATCCTAATTAATTAAACATGATTACAAAATTAATTAAACATTCTTACTGCACCAATTTGATTAACATCAAATTAAAACAATATCATTCAGATTCATTCACATGCATGTTTTTCTTTATCCAAGTGATTATCAATTAATTACAGCTTTACGTTTTTTACCAATTTCCATCTCGAATGAAAAGATAAACATGAAATCATTAACATCACACTATCTAGAAAAATAAGATGCAATATCATATGATCGATATCAATTTATTTATCGGGTTCAAATATTTATTATTTCAATTCCATTATGATCCAGTGGGATAAAAAACTCTAATAATACAGTTTCACGCAAACGAAGATAGAATCAATGAATCCTTTACCTCAAACAGTTCTTGACATTCTTCATATGAGAACAAGCCACACAGTGGGTTACAATCTCCTCCCATATGAAAATTGTATCCACCTGAGGATTCAGAGATACCACCACATTGGACTACACCCAAGGAAATCCCATTAGGAACATGGGGTAAAAATTCAATAAAAATGTCAAGGAGAAATAAGGTGATGAACGAAAAATAATGAAGATATATCATACCTTATATCAAAGACCGATTTATATTGCATGGTTGCATCAATATAGAGCAGAAAAAATCTTGGGAGGAAAATTTGATTGCACAACTCTAATGGGAAGGAATGGGATGTTCGAGCATCTCACACCCGAGAACAAGGAGGAAGAACTAGAGGGGAAGATATCTCACGACTTTAGAAGATTTAATGGAGTAGTGGTTTAAGATGCGTTGGGTTTTCCACTAAAAGTTGAACACATTAAACCATGTGGTTTGACCAAGTAAAAACATCCCGAGCCTTAGGAAAAATTAATATAGGAGTTACATCCTTTGAATCAGCCTTAGAGTCCTTAAAACATGGTTTTAAATGAATTTTAAATCAAAGGAAACATTAAAGGGGAGAAACTATAGGAAGCTGTACACAATGTTCACAAACTTGAAATTTGGCAAAGGAAAAACACTATTCATGAACATCACTATTGGAACCTCACCGTTCTGGAAACACTGTTTATGAACTCAAAATTTTTTTCAAAGGAAAAAGGTCTCCATTGGAACCTCATCGTTCTGGAAACACTGTTCAAGAACCTCACAACTATAACCTCACCATTTTGGAAACACTATTCATAGACCTCACTGTTTTGGAAATATTGTTCATGAAATCAAAATTTGGCAAATGAAGAAAGTCACCGTTGGAACCTCACCATTTAGGAAAACACTGTTCACATAAGGTTACCGATGACACTGTTCATAGAAGGTCACTGATGACACTGTTAAAATAAGGTCATCATTACATTGTTCACATATGGTTACTGATAACACTATTCATAGAAGGTTACCGATGTACTTTTCACAATGGTCTACCATTAGAACTGTTCACTGATGGAATTGTTCACAGAAATGGAAATTTGGAAAAGTGTTGGGGATAAGTCACCTTGACCTCTGAAAACACCTCAAACACCTGATTTTCATAAAGGAATGGACTAAAGAGGTTCGGGACATTACACACACCACATAATTAAGGTAATAAACCATTTAAAAAATTTATTAAACATTAATAAGTGGTGTAACTAATGTTTACATAGAATTTACCCAGTTTCACTTTAAAAGAATATCACTTTTTAAACTAACGCCCAAAATTATCACATGGAAACATGCTTCACACATAACAACAAACACATAAAACATATTTGTAACACAACACACCAATTTTCATGCAAACAACACACCCCCTTCATTTTAAATCATATTCCCAACATTTAAACATGTAAAACACCTTGAAATTATTATTTTCACCAAGAAAATAAATTGTAGAGCACACCCACAAATTTAAACAAGAATAATAAAATTATCAAAGGGTGTTAAGGCATGGAACAACCTACCTTTCCTGAAGAATTTCCCCAATCTTGAGAGAATCCCCAATCCCACCGAATGCACACCATAAGCAAACCAAAGGTGAACCCTAATTCATAAAATCAAACAAAAATACCTAAAATTAAGACCCTAATTAACACCCTAAAAATATTGGAAGTGTAGAAACCCAAAAACAAACAAAGAGAAAAACCTAGAAAAGAGGAGGGGTTTACCTAGAGGGGATGTTGTCATAGGAGGGTCGTCCGGAGATGGTTCGCACACCGGTGAGGCACTAGCTAGAGGTGTCACACTACGTAGAAGGTAATCCAGTATGAGGAGCATGCGAGTGTGGGTTTGGGGAGAGTTTGATAGTTGGGAGGGAGGAAAGGCATCGAGTCTGGTCACGTGAAGGTGGTGATGGAAGCAGGGGCACTAGCGGTTTTCTTACCGGAGAGAGGGAGGCAGCGGTGCAACAAACAGAGTGGAGGGGGAAAGGGGATTCCATCGGCTAGCCATGGAAGGGGGTGTACAACACAACAGGTTCTAGGGGGTAAGGGGGGGTCGCGACCTTGGGAGGGGGGAGGGGGTCCATACCCTACCCAAAAAGTAAATAAAATAAAAGAAAAACAAAAAATAAAATAAAATAAAACTAATATTATTATCAATAATAATAATAATAATATTCATAAACTTAAATCTTAACAATAATAATAAGTATTACAATATTAATAAAAAAATAATAAATTTTATATTATTAATTAATAATAATATTCTCAAACGTTATTATTATTATTATAATTAAAAAAACTTCTTAAATTTTATTAAACTTATTATTTTCATTTTATTTACATGTTGTTACTCATCATCATTTTATTATTCCTTTATATTTTAACTCGTTTTTTCGATAGTCGGGTAGACCGTGCGGTCTCAGAACCATGCCTTGCCTATGTGTCTAGTGACATAAAAACCAAAACACTCATAATAACAATAATAGTAGTAGTATTAGTAATAGTAATAAGCTTAAATATGAATAATATTTATAATATAAATAAAAATAATAAAGCTAAATTGATAGTACTAAAATAAAATAAAATGTTATATCAATTATGATAATAATAATAATAATATCCTCTAATAACATTATTATTATTATTATTATGATTATTAAAAATAGTAATTTTATTTGATTTTTATTTCATCACACTTTTAATTTTATTGCTTTATTATTAATCCATTTTATTTAATTAATTAAACTTGGTGAGGCCGTGTGGTGACCCAGGCGTGGTTGCATGGCTTCGACTGTTGTGTGCTGGATGCAACCAAGGCCAAAACATAAATTTTTAAATAAGAACTCAAAATTTTATGTTGGGTTTAAACCCAGACTACCTGATGCCTAGAAAAATTAATAAAATAAATAGTGTAAAAGAGGTGGGTGTGACAATTCTCCCCATCATAGCGCTTTCCATCCCCAGAATACCACAACTAAGGTTGAACCCCGAAGTAGCAACTGATACCCCCTTAGGGTTCAAAAAGGATCCATACGAAAAGAAAGTGAAAAGAGGAAAAAACACCATGCTAAAAGAAAGTGAATCAAAAGACAACTTCAATAAACTCATGAAAAGACTTTATGATTTGTGTCATCCACCCCAAAGAGCTAAAACACCTCCAGTTGACTGATCAAATTAAGGAACTCTCACACCCACAGAAACCAACTTCACACACCAAAACACCACAAGCACTATTAAATGAAAACCACACTGTTTGGATGAAATGAACAAAAAAGGTCAAACCACATCAGAGGAACACTATTATCACTTATCACCAATCTATATTTAGAAATGGAACTAAAAAGGTCAACCTGGATAATCCCAAAGGGGCTCCCCACCATTAGAAAATTTCTGATGCCGAAGACGAAAACCGACATGAGGAGGCCCTAGAGGACTCCCCATCATTATGAAAAAGGCCAAAACCGACTCATTCCAGATACATTTGTGCGAGAACCATCATGGGTCCCCCCACCATTAGAACTGACAAAAGGTACAAAACATTGAAAATTTTCTGATGGTGTCCAAGTACCCCACCACAAGGGGTGGGGAGGGAGGGAGGGGCCCAACCACCGGGGCGTAAAAACTACAACCTAAGACCGCCCAACATCTCCACATCCCTGGATGAGCACTATTAAAATATGAGACCTATTTACCTAATAGACCCCATAAGGACCACTAAAAAATATTACATCCGGTGGGACGCAAACCCTGGGACTTAGGTAACGAGACGACCACACCTCCTCATAGCAACGAGAAGCCTCACACACCCAAACGGGTTGTCAAAATAGAACAACCACAGAAAACAATTTAAATTTCTTTTAATTTCAACACCGATGAAAGAAATAAATTTGAGGTCCCATACACTCTCGGGGTTCTTGACCACGCACCAGCTTCACTCCAATGCCTATGGCTAGAGCCCTAATATTTGAAGCATCTCTTACCTCACAATTAGGCATCGAAGACTCCCGAATGAAGCTTATCCTTTTTGGTACCACACGTACCCACACCGGGATCGAGACAACAACAAGAAACACAATATACCCCAACCTCAAAAAACTCCCTCACAACACCATCCACTAAAACAAGGGTTTAGAAGATGCACATTCATCACCTATTTACCTTAACCAAGAAACTTAGGAAAAAAACCGCCGGAAAAAAATACCCTTTGGATAGAAAAATCAAAACTCCCTAAGAGGAGGACACACTCCTATGAAAATAGGGATTCTAGGCTCAAAATTCCTAACATATAACATTTCTAGAATACAAGGACACACCACACAACCACCAATTATTAAAACACCAAATAATTTTTACTTAAAAACTATATTTACATGAATTCAAAATAAAGAGATGTGTAATGATGCTAGAAGAAACTAGTGTTGGTGGGTGACTGGGACATATGGTTGGTGGCCATACGACACTCACACCACCACTACAGAGATTATTCTAGGAAAAAATCCCCAACTCCACATGGCTTTCTAGACCATGCGAGCTCACTAGGACCATTGAACCTACTCCCTTTTCATTTCCCGTAAACAAGATTAACCACAAGGACCAACAACCCAAAAAAACCTCAACTTATATTGGTAACTCGAGTCCCTCCATGAGGTGTGCTGGTCGAGAACCTTTCTTGTAGCTAGAATGTCAAGTTCCGACACCCTTAACTTTGTTCTACCCTGAATCTATCCCAAAGGAACATGACCCAAAAGATAAAACCTCAACTCATACCATTTTCTCATGAACCAGGCTGAGTTCCCATATGATCCGGTGCCCATCCCGGTTTACGACATGGCCCAAAGGGCGTTAAGAATCCCCACAAGCTCTCACAAGTTCCCAGGTGTCAAAATAAATTATCTGGGAACAATTTACCCATATTTACCATATTAAAAAAAATAAAACCCAACAACTAGACCTGAAAAATGAAACCAAAAGCACCTATAATAAATTCAAAAATTTTACATTTTAAAACTAAACAAAGACTAAAAAGGACAACAATGCAAACGGAAAACTCAAACAACTCTCAAACCTTCAGGAAATAAAAGGAGAAACATCGTCATGCTGCCGCCACCAAGATCTCAGAACCAAGACACTAGTAAAAAATGAACTCCCAATCTGACACAACTTGCTTTAGCCTGAAACAAAGAGACAACAGAGTCTGAATACACCCAAAGGTGTATGCAGGGTGTGAGCCAAAGGCCCAATAGGTTACCACCAAATAAAAGATTCTATGCCACAATACTCTAGAGACAAATTTAATATGCTTATTCAAAATTATACTTTTAAAACGTTTTTAAGAAAAAAATTTACAACTAAAAGTTAAAAAGGAATACTTCAATAAAACTATTTTACAAATAATATTTTAAATAGGAAGAAAAAATTTACCAAGAACACACACACACACACACAATTGGTCCTCCGTATGCCGACGGAAGGTGCCACATCATGAATAGTAGAGCATTGAGGGTAAATCCACTAAGGTATATCTAGCTCAAGTGGGGCCCTAGAACCTTGTATCTCAGTGAAAAAGTAACCATAAAATATCCATTTTCATACACACGAGCAATAAGTAGGGAGCATACCCATAACCTAGTGGCCCCCAACATCATCATCGTCAATGTTTAGTATTGTCATTGTCAAACTTGCTATGTGAAATAGGGTCCAAACCCCACGGGATCACTAGAATACTAGTTCTAGTCCACCCACCTAGATACATGAGGTTTCCCTTGTGCTCAATCAAGTTCCACATTCACATAATATATCTCTTTCACATATAACAAACCATAAAAGACATTACACACAAAGGCCACCATTTTCATACCCAAGCACACTTTTTAAAAACACACGCACACTAAAATAACATTTCAAAATACATTTTTCATTACTTAATCATTTCAAAAATTTTTATTTGGTCACACTCAAAGAAGAACGTAATCAATTTGAACTCTTAAAAAACATTATTTATCTACTCAACAAGGGATTACACCATAAAATTTCTACTTTAAAGAAAAATTCATATTCAACTCTTCAAGAACACCACTTATATGCCATCCAAATACATTAATACATCTTTTACAATTTATTAAATCATTTAAAAAAACCAAGAGGGCTTCACACTGAAAAACCACTTGATTCGATTTAGTGATGCTAATTTAAAACCAAATACCCATGGTAACCATATGAAAATGTGTTTTCCCATTGTTCAACAATTTGAAGTTCAATTTCAAAAGTTCACAAGAAGGAAAACACACCCAAAGTGACTAATTTTCCTTTTTAAGATATCCATTTAAATCTATACACACATCAAAGACCTTGGAAACACACTTCACACCACCCAAACAACCCTTATAACACTTTCTAGGGACATTACATCAAAACACACATCAAAACACACATCAAAACACACCCAATCCCTATATTAAAATTCACTCCCAGGCTTTAAAAACTAAAACCATTTTGAAAACATTATACACACCATATAATTAAGGTAATAAAGCATTTGAATAATTTATAAAACATCAATAAGTGGTGTAACCAAGATTTACATCGAATTTACCTAGTTTCACATTAAAAGAATTTCACTTTAAAACTAACTCCCAAAATTATCACACTAAAACATGATTTTCACATAACAACCAATGCATAAAACATATTTGTAACACAACACGTCGATTTTCATGCACAAAGAACACTCACCTTCATTTTAAATCATATTACCAATATTTAAACATGTAAAACACCTTGAAATTATTATTCAAACGAAGAAAATAAATTATAGAACACACCCAAAATTTTAAACAAGCATAATAAAATTATCAAAGTGTGTTAAGGCATAGAACCACATATATCTCATGAATAATTTCAAAAATCTTGAGAGAATCCCCAATCGCACCTAATAAGCACCATAAGAGAACCAAAAGTGAACCCTAATTTATAAAATCAAACAAAAATAACTAAAATAAAGATCCTAATTAACACCCTAAAAATTATGGAAGTGTAAACCCCCCCAAAAAAAATAAACAGAAAAACCTAGAAAGGAGGGAGGGTTTACCTAGAGGGGATGTCATCGGAGGAGGGTCGGTCGGTGATGGTTCGCGCACTGGGGAGGCACTGGCTTGAGGTGGAGCACTACGTAGAAGGGCATACGGTCTAAAGAGTGCATGACCAGGGGTGTGGGGTGAGTTAGGTAGTTGGGAGGGAGGCAGGGCGTGGTGTCTGGTCGTGCAAAGGAGGCAAGGGAAACAAGGGAGCTGACAGTTTTCTTACTAGAGAGAGGGAGTCGACTGTGTGACAAATAGAGTGGAGGGTAAAGGGGAGTCTACCGGCCATCCATGGAAGGGGAGGGGGTGTGGCATGATGCGTTCTAGGGGGTAGGGGGGTCACGACCTAGGGGAAGGGGGGGGGGGTCCAAACCCTACACAAAAAGAAAAGAAAAGAAAAGAAAAAAAAGAAAAAAAGAAAACTAATATTAATATCAATATTAATAATAATATTATTCTTAAACTAAAACCTTAACAATAATAATAAGTATTACAATATTAATAAAAACTTACGAAATTTTATATTCTTAATTAATAATAACATTCTCAAACATTATTATTATTATTATCATTAAAACAACTTCTCAAATTTTATTAAACTTTTTATTTTCATTTTATTTAATTTTTTTTACTCATCATCATTTTATTATTCCTTTTTGTTTTAACTATTTTTTTTGAAAGCTGGGCAGACTGCGCGATCTCAGAACTGAGCCCTACCTGTGCGTCTGATGACGCAAAACCCAAAACCCTCATAATAATAATAATAATAATAATAATAACATTAAATATGAATAAGATTTATAATAAAAAAAATAATAAAACTCAATTGATAATACTAATATAAAATAAAAATATATATCAATTATGATAATAATAATAATATCCCTGAATAAAATTATTATTATTATTTAAAAAAATATTATTTTATTTAATTTTTATTTCATCACACTTTTAATTTTCTTGATATATTATTAATCCATTTTATTTAATTAATTTAACCAGGCGAGGTCACACGGTGACCCAGGAAAGGCCATGTGGCTTTGACCGTGGTGCGCTGGATGCATCTAAGGCCAAAACATACATTTTTAAATAAGAACTCAAAAAATTTAAGTCGAGTTTAAACCCGAACTGACTGATGTCCAAAAAAATTAATAAAATAAAAAGTGTAAAAGAGGTAGGTGTGATAGTAATTACCTACAACAATCTATATTTCTATCAAATAGGTTACTAAATCATCATTTGTGTGTACAATGGACTAGGACCTCATGAACCGACATCATTTGTTTTTTGAATTACTACCCCTCATGGTTGGGTATGATGATGAATTTAATGAATATATATTATATTTATAACAAAATTATACCTATGGGGTCATTATATAATATATAACTTTTTTATTTATATTTCATAGGGGATACAATAATGTCACTCATGTGTATAGAGGACTACCTCCTTACGAAGCGATGTGATTTGTCTTTCACTAACACTTTACAAGGAAGATGATAAGGACAAATTTAATTATGATATGTGATATAAATGAAATAATAATGATATTAATGACATATTTATCATTATATAAAGATAATAGATTATTTATTTTTTATATTTCACTCACTTAAATATGATAACAACGTTCGTGTATGTGTGGACTACCACCTTCATGAAGTGACATGAATTTATTTTCATCACCACAACACTTGGATGATATGTATAATTATATTTAAAGAAATAATATTTTATTATGATCATTTTTAAAAGTTAAAATATTACGTAACTACTTTCCATAATGACCATTTTAAAATGGAGATGTTAGTCATGTGTACGTATGACCTGCCATCTCCATGATTATAACATAGTGCATTTTTCATAACCATATTTCATAATTGGTTTTAAAAGTAAAATTTGTTTAAAAATATGATAATTATGTTATTATTATTATTATTATCATATAACTATATAATATTTTCACAAACCATATATTTCACAACAAAACATATATGAGAAAATAAGATAATTAACATCCAAAACAAAGAAAATAATGAAATATTATTAACAAATGGGTGATAAGATTTCATAAAATGATCATATATGATATTATAAATAATAATAATTTTATGTAATAAGTTAATAAAATTTTTAAAACCACTACACTAGATATAAAATAATGTTCATCCCAAAGGAAGTGTGAGGTAAGGGATTTCGTCTCAATTTTATTTCATTGAGGCATATTGTAATGTTATGCACCTAATTTATTTTATATGGTGTTTATATTGTCCCTTTTACATTTTATACCTTGATTCAAAAATAATTCATGTTATTTTAATTTTCAATATTAATTATTTCATCTAAATAGATATTAATTAAGATTTACCAAGTGGTAAAGAATTTTATAACTCAATTTATTTTTATTGGATTATATCACTTCATTATCTTTGATATTATATGATTCTATGTATAAAATCATTTTGTTATATTATATTGTATTTAAAATTATTTTATGTTCATTTAAGGTTTACAAATATAATCAATTAATTTATTAATTCTCACTTTAAAATTATGATCGTTGTAAGGGTTTATTTCACAATCTCATTCTAATTGAGATTGTTTATTCTTGAATCTCAGATGAAGGAAATTATTTGATTATTATATAAATAAAACAATTTAATTTTGTTATCCTCTTACTATTAATGATGTTTTAAATTAATATTAAAATTTTACCACTCTTTGTCACTTAAAATAATTATTAAATGTTTTTAAGAAAATCTGACTTTATTTATCTATTCGGTCGGAAATCTGATTTCTTCCAAAATGATACAATATAAATTTGTTTTCAAAATGATTTTAACCTTTTTAGAATGACTTATTATAGAATTCTATACCCATTTTTTCTTTTCACAAATTTTTTCAAAGGAATATTCTTATCATTTTATAAACAAGTCACTTTTCTAACCTTTTTATAGTGAAAAAGAAATATTCTTTTTAACTTGCATGACAATTATGAAATTACCCACCAACATGACCCTAATTTCATTGAAGGCTTCATTCCATGTTTAAAATGTTATTTTATAGAAAATTATTTTCCTAATATTTTAGAAATTATATGTTTTTAAAAGTAATTTTAAAATAAAATGATTTTGAAAATATTTTATGTTTCAAAAATTGATTTTCAAAATGAAAAGGTTATTTTCCTCAAGAATATTTTTAACGATATTTTATAGTATTTATATCCATTAATGACAATGAACCTTAATTATATATATAATAAAATGGGGAAATGTTTTATTGAAACCACCCCAATTTAACCTCTGGATGGTTTATGATTATTTTTTCTAGGGATAGTATTAACATTTACTTCCCTGATTCATTTTTATAGTCAATAAATTTACCTTGAAATGTTCACTTTACAGTGATCATTGGATGTTAAATTTATCCCAAATAACCATACTATTTATCATGGATATTTTTATTTCATAAACCATATATCATTTATACACACAATGTTCTATATTTAATGTCATTTTTTATCTAGTAAAATATTAATAAATCCGCATTCTTTACTCAATACGGACATTTGAAGGCAAGGAACATTATTTTTGAATTAAATATATTATTATATATATAAGTAATGATTTGTATATGAAATAAATGGGTGGGGCATGGTTATAGATATCCCCTTGTTGCACCAGTAGTCTCATGGGATGAATTAGTTGTCTAGATTTAGTTAAATGGGTTTCTACCCATCAATTTTAAACTGTCTTGAGGACAGATCTTGATGGTAGAGGTATCATGTGCCTGGGAAATATGAAATCAAATATTTAAGAAATTTCTTCATTAAGAGTTCATTTATTATTATACATTATATTTTTTTATGATATTATCTTTGGATTCATTTCATTCTTAGTTATTTACATTACCATATTGATTATGCATTACCCAGTTATGATAGTCTCATTATTAACTAAATGAAATGTATTTTCATTTATTTGACTTTACATATTGATTATTATAGTGAAATTATTTAAATGGAATGTGTTTTCATTTATTTACTTTAACATGTTGATTATACTCATTAATTCGTGATAAATTCTTCTATACTAACCCCTTATTGAGAATTTGAGAGCACCCTTAATTTGTTTCCTTTCCATGGAATCCATGAATTGCACCATGAATGAAATGAAAGAATATACTAGAGAGAGTAATGATAATTATTGAAAAAAATTATATTATAATTAGTGTATTTAGATTTTATATGAGAATCATATATGTATCTAGTTTACCATGAAAACTAAACTATTCGGTCCTTCAGTATGTGATTCCTTGCATCTTATTCAAATGTATCAAAGCATGCACCAAATTTCGGCTACTGAGGTTGGGGTTTCTATTGTTGGTATCAAAATTAGTTTAGTATAAACCTTTGGAACCAGAATTTGAAAACATATATTAGGGAACGTAACCCTTTGATAAAATTTTTAGATAAGTATAGAAGAAAATCCTAAAGTTTTGGCAAGGAAGAGATTATGAGGTTTTTTACTTGAAATACATCTCTGTATGGATACTACAAGTATCTATGTTATGAAATTGAGGCACATAGGGGAAATAAATTTGAAAATGGAACATTGGGCTTGACACAATTTTCACCTGGTGCACAACAGCGAACCTTACTGTATACTTGGTTTGACTCTCCCAAGGGACATACATAGGGTAATTTACATTTTCTTTATAAACCATTATGAAGGATTTGAATATATCATAACAATTAATGAACTATATTAATCCTAAGGTGTCTTATATTGAAAATAAGGTGTATAAAGGAATAAGAAAATGATTTATGTGTGGAAAAGAAGGGCATAAATTAAAAAATTACTAAGAAAAAATGAAGAGTATGATGGAACGAAATAAATCCCATACTAAGGATCCATTTATAGTTTTTTGTATTAAATATAGAGATCTTGATAATTATCCCAATAAATGGAATCTTCTAAAGGTTAAACCATATAATAATGAAGGACATATATTGAAATAAAATGGTTGAAGTATTGATGTATTTGGATTCAAAAATTAAATTTTAGAAGTATTTTTTCCAATGGTATTTTGTTGATAATAATTATAAAACATCTAAGGATTGTGTAAAAATTTATAAGCATATATGTATTTGTTTACTTAAGAGTTATGGATACCATTATGGGTTAATAAGTTTAATATTGATCATAAAATCAAATTATTAAACACCGTTTTTTGGGTTTTATGTGATGAGAGTCAACCAATATTACATATATTTTTGGAGAAATTTATAATAAGACTATTTTTTAATAAAAATTTTATCTGTGTAATAATTCCTTTACATTTTATAGACATAAGTTTAAATGTTTTGATAACATTTAGGGCTGATATTATCATTAATGACATTGTAATAATAGTCAAATAAGATTATTAGACTTTGTAAAAAAACTTGTATTAAAAACCTTAATACAAGGTTATTTAATGATTAATTTTATTTAAAGGAAATAAATCATATTTTTTGGGAATTTTATAAGAATTATATTAATATAGTTTAGAAAAAGGACAACCCACATGCTGAGTGACTACCCGTTGTTTCTGGCAAGGCTGTGGGACTTGAACCAATGATTGAAGGATGATAAGAGTTTAGAGCCTACCACTTCCCAACATGATATCCTATTTAAATTCCATTAGTTAAATGAATTGAAAAGTAAATATTGATGTTTAAATAGTGTTGTTACTATTAATATTTAGATATTAATGTATTATATTGGATAATTTGTGCTAACCATATTAGTTTTAGGAAATATTTAGAGACACATGGAAAAACTCTTCACTCTTTTATGGATCTTATGATCTATTAAAAGTGAATTTTAGTGCTTAATGCATAAGAAATTAATTTCGGGATATTAAATTCATGGATTCAGAGATTAATTAGAAATTTATTGAAGCACAAAAAAGTATTAAATTTAGATTATGAAATAGAAATGTATCATGTAAGTATATTTCCTTATATTATTAGATAATAAAATAATTCCTCAAATTTAGGTAAAAAATCTTAAAAAAATGTTATCCTATCATATTCATATCCAAAAAATCATATGGTATTTAAATAATCCCATATTTATGGTCTTGAGGCCCTTAAATTTCCAATTATCATTCTATTTATTGTGATCAATGACCTCAATCACACTCTGTAATTATTTCTTCTTTTTTTTCCATGTATATATCTATAGTTTACACCAATGTTTTCATAATAAAAAACATAGTTATGTGTTATTCCATATGACCTTATTACTTATCTTTTCCCCTTATTTAGTGGATATTTTATTAAATCTTTTTTATGTTGGGGGTTTTCAATAAAATAATTTTCAAATATTAAACCATTGATTACAAAGATCAAGTTTAAATTAGGAGGAGAAAATTTATTTAAGTTGGGTATAATGTAACAATAAAAAATTCTAAAATAATAATATTATATTTGATAGAGCATGCATCATGAAAAACTGAGCTTAAATAACCCAAAAAATTTATATCTTTAAATTTAATATCTTCAACAACTTGTATAACATGCAAAACCAAGTTTAAAGAAACCATAATATAGTATGAGATTACATAGCAATATGAATGTATCACTGAGAGGGGGAGGGGGTGAATTAGTGATATCTTTTTCACTTAAGTTTCACTTATTTTGAAAAAACCTTCACCTTCAATTAAAGAGTTGTTACCTTAGTGAAGAAAAAACTAAAAACACATCCATAGGAATATAATAATTTACAAGGTTCACTACTCAACATGATTAGCTACATCCTTAGTATGGTATGTAATCAATCTGATACCGCACAATCTACTAGAAAAAAATACTTTTGTGTTGAATAAAACTAGTAAGATATTCCATTACACTCGTGTAGCAATATGTTCAATATAATAGTGCATGGTATTCAAGTAGTAGGAAATGATATAATACAATTTTTGTAACAAACATGTTGCGATGTTGCTTGATCAACTTTCAAAAATATGTTATTTAAAAATAGTATCTTTAATTTATCACTCAATAATGAAAAATAAATTCCTAGAATTCATAATGATACACAGTCTAGTTTCCCAGTATCTTTCCCTAGTATGATTTCTCAAAATTGAAATATGATTCTATCAGAATATGGTATAGGTAATACTAAAATACTTTTATCTGAGTTATGAAATCCCAATCCAATTTCTCTGTCTGATATAGAAACACCAATTATGTTATTGTATCTTATCTTTTATTCTTCTATCTGGTGAAACCTCTTTAGGTAATCACGATCCATAAAATGCTTCACTCTAAAATTCTACAGTGCTATGCCTTCTCTCTTGAACAATACACTAGTTTCAGAAAGTATAAAGTACTTCTCCTTTTATAGAAGACCCAAAAATGATTAGGTTGGGATTTTGAAAAACAATCCCACTCAACTAGATTTTCCAAAACATAAATTCTACTTGAATTTGGGGCGTATATTGACTTCTTCAATACTTCTAAACTCTTCTCAAATCTTCTCTAGTATTATTATAACATCATCTCACTTTATACATTCATAGAAATAACTATTCCGATTCAAATTTCCCATTCCAATTTTGTCATTATGATGAAGATAGTAGATTATTCAATTCTTTACTCTAAAACACTTGAAAAACACAGGAGAATAATACGTCTTCTTATAAAAAAACTTAGAACCAACTCCCCATTCAAATCCCCCTTGAGAACACTTTGAAAATTTTTTCAACCATCCTTTCAAGATCCTCCTTGACATATTTTTTGTAGCTAGTTTAAAAAATTCTTATTTTATTCAATTATTCAGACCAAAGATCCTACATATGATTATGTTTATCTATGTTAGACTATGTATGATTGATCAATATGTACTTCACTCCAATTGTTCTGTTTCATTTATAGACTAACGGCTCTTGATCCAAATTTTTACAAGTAGAAAAAATTATTCTTTATACCTTGACCCACTTAATAAAACAAAAAAAATCATTTATTTTCTATTGACCCACTTGATAAGGGGAAAAAATTTCCATCTAACAAAAATTCATCTTGATGAAAATTGTTAACCACACTATTGATTGATCGATGATCTTCTTCTTTATATTGGTCACAAAAGACTTTTATTCTTCTATATATTCATTAGTCTCAAAAATTAACAATTTATTTTCTTTTCATTGGTTATAGAAAATTCCCCAAAAAATAATTCTTCCTCTAATTAGATTATGATGATTAGTGTCATTATGACTCTGATTTTTGATGGCACACCGCATCCGATGGACTTCTTCAAATAGATTCAACTTCATAAAATTCTATTATTTTTTGTATATGATTCCTATAAACTTTTTTATTTGAATATTTAAATATTTTGGATTATTGGTTTGCCTGAAAAACAGTATGTTATTCTTATCTCATTTCGATCAACCTTCCCAGCCTTCAAAAAAATCTGTGTTTGGTGATCTCACAGAGGTGGAATGAGACTAGAAATATTTAGCTTCCAAAGAATTTATTCTATCATGAAATTATTCTTGTATCATGAATTCCTCATGATTGTGATTAATTTTAAGACTATATTCAACATTATATAACTTACATTGGGAATTATTTGTGATTTAACATCCTTTACAGTATACATCTTTCATTCCAACCCTTTAATATGATTGGTAGCACTTATTCTCTACCTTTCTCTCATAAGGCTTGAATCACAAGTTCTACAAAAAAATTATATTTTTTTAATTATAAAAAATAAAATCATCATTATATTTACATCGTATCCATGCAGAATATAATTCTCTTTCTTATTATGATTAGAACCTCATCCCGGTCCCAATGTGAGTACGATAATCCTTTTCTTTCAAAAAACTTCTTCACAAATAGATGAAATTTATTAAATATTGTGAGTCTAAAATCATAAATAATATTTTTATTTTGATCACCAAAAAATACAAAGAGAGGTTATTTCTTTTCTTTGATAGTAAAAGATAAATCTCTTAAAAAAAACTTCATTTAGAATCTGAAAACCTTCTCTACCCAACATGATCCCAATCATCCCCTCTTTGGATTTTATTATCAACCAAGGCTCATAAATCAATAAACCTTGTAAACTCAAGATATATATTACTTATCAATAATTCAATGCCAATGTGAACTATCTCATTGTAGGAAAAACAAGAATTATTGACATCAAAACCATGATGTCCAAAAGTAGTGACTCATGAAAACATCCTTAGATTTTATTTACATTTTCTTCACCTCTTTATTTTCTTCTTTTAGTTTCATATAAACAAAATTTTCCTACAAGCACTCTAAAAAATAGTTATAATAGTTCATATAATTACATGCTGGATTCACAACTTACCTAAAACTCCCCCTTTTTACATGCTTCCTTAAAAGGTTTAGTATATAAAAATGGATAGATTTATGAAACAATTCTCCCCCTTTGACAACAATATCCAAATAAAAGATTAATGATATAAAAAAATAGATACCTAAACCTTGATGATAAGGAGGTTTGACACCCATGTTCATCCTTAGTTTATGAAAAGGTTTATTCGGTAAAGGTTTTGTGAAAATGTCAGTAAATTATTCTAATGTAGTAAAATATTGCCTCTTAAATTAATTCTTATCCACATGATATTTGAGGAAATTATATTTTATATCAATATATTTTGAACAATAATGTTGTACCATATTTCTAGTAAGTTTTATTTCAATTTTATTATCACATCCCAAGAGAAAGGGTAACTTTACTCCAATAAGTAATCCTTTTAACTGAGTCTTAATCCACACATGTTGAGTAGAATATTGAGTGGAAGAAACATATTCAGCTTCATCCATGATAAGATTTCTTGATTTATGTTTCTGTTTATGCCAACTAAAACAAATTTTCCCCTATAAGAATACCCAACAGATATGGATCTTCTATCATCATCATTTATTTCCCAATCAGCATCTGAATACCCAAACAAGTCAATACTTTCTGAGCTATCATAATTGATTGTAAAATTTTATGTGCCTTTGATATATCTAAGAATTATTTTCCCTACCAAAAAATTTGATTATTTTGGATCACTTTGAGTTCTTTCACATAAGGTGACAAAATAAACAATGTAGGGTCTTGAGGAATTAAAATAAAAAAACTTCCTATCATCTTTAGAAACTATTTCTAATCAAATTACTTACCCTCTATAGCTTTAGTAAACTTGTTTCCCACTAAAATTGATGTGGAAATATTTTTAAAATTATCTATAATGAATGTCTTAATAATTTAGTTAGCATACTTTTCCTAGGAATGTTTTTTTTCTTCTTTTTGTGAAAACTTTATCCTAAGAAAGTATTTCATTTCCCCCAGCATAGACATCTCAAACAACTTTTTTATCTCTTCATAAAACCTTTCATAAATTCTTTCATAATTCCAAGAAAAGATAACACTATCAACATAAATAACTATGATCAGGGAAAAATTATAAATTTATTTAATGAAAATGTTTCTATCGACTCTTACTTTATTTAAACTTATCTTCTTTAAGAAAGTATCCAATTTGAAATACTATGTAATTGGATTGTTTTTATCCCATACTAGGATTTCTTCAAAATGTACACATAATGTTCATCCTTCCTATCAATAAAGCCACATGGTTGTTCAAGCTAAACTTACTCATCTAAATAACCATTAAAAAATGACGATTTCACATCCCTATAATTTTTTTTATAACTTTGTTGTGCATCAATAATAAGAAATATTATGATTGTTTCTAAAATTTAAACCAGAGTAAAAGTTTCATTAAATTCAATGCCTTCAACTTGTGTGTTACCTTTTCATATTAATCTTTCTTTGTTTCTTATCACTTAATCATCTTCATTTAGCTTGTTTTGGGAAAACATTTTTATACCAATAACATTTTTTTATTTGGATTAGGTATGATTTCTCATGTATCATTGTTTTCAATATTAACAAGCTCTTTATTCATATCCTAAATCAATTATGGATGCTCAAAATCTTCATTCACATCCTTCATCTCAACTTCTGAGTACAAAGAAGTATGTGTAATTGTTATTCTTGTTTGAACCCTATTATGTTGATCACTAATAATATTTTTATCTAAAACTTGATTTCTTAGCCTAGGATGAGGTTTTCCAGATTCTTCCTCAATATTAGAAATAGTTGAGTCTAATTATTCTCCTTGATTAGGATTACCATTTTCAGTATCCATATTATAATTTTCCCCAAACATTATTTCTTACTATTTATATTCCTTATCAACATGAGTATGTTTATCTTACTCATCCTTTTAAAAAACATTCACATAAAAATATTAAATTAATCTTCATTAATATTTATTGAAACATCTATATCCTCTTCTATATAGAGCATAGCTAATAAAAATTCCATCTTCACCACTCTGATCAAACTTTTCAAGGTTTCCACCTTTGTTCATTATAATACATGGAATACTAAAAACTCTTAAGTGTTTCAAACATGGATTTTTTGACATGAAAAATTTCATATGGAGTCATATATGAACTTGGTCTGTAGAAACATTGATTTGGAATATAAAAAACAGTGCTCATGGCTTACCTCCAAAAGTAATGAGAAAGACCATGTTCAAGTAACATAGTTCTTACTATTTCAACCAGACTTATGTTCTTTATTTTAGAAATACCATTTTGTTGAGAAGTATATAGTGTACTGAATTCATGCATAATTCAATGATTATTAAGATAGCATTAAAACTATTCATTTTTGTATTAAATAACATTGTCAATTCTCAAATTCTTCACTAAATACTGACATTCCTTCTCAGCTTTCCTCCAAAAACATTTACACATTTTTAGAACATCTGACTTATGATTCATATAAATAACACAAGTAATTGAATGAAGCCATAAATTAAAGTAATGAAGTAACTATCTCTATGATTTTATTTTTTTCTCATTGAACCATATATATAAGAATGGATAAGTTTTAGGTGTCATTTTGAACAAAATTTAACTTTCTTATACATAGAATTAGTAATATTTTCTTTATAAAAAATTAGGCACCACCAATATCTTATTCTTTACATATCAAGTATTATTGAAAATTTTCTCAATTATATAGATTTCTCATATTTTTATAACACAAGTTTCCCAACCTTTTATCCCACAATTTATTTTCTTCCACCATTCCTATGTAACAAGATTTTTGAGCTTACCAACTAGAAACAAGTTTCATTTTGTATGTTACAATATAGTGAGTATTTTTCCATCTTACTTAGTTACCCTAACATAACCATATTTTCTAAATAAAATTCATTCTTCACATTGTTTTTAAACACTTAGAAAGGTGTGTTTTATCCCCTCAACAAACAAATATTTCTCGGATTTCAAATTTTCTTCCCTAATGATGGCTGATCTAACACATTTTATTTTGAGGGATTCATCCTTGGAAAATGTTATGGTTACTTATTTGGATTATTTTACATCATATAACAAGAACACCCAATAACTAAAATCCAAGTTTATTCTCCTTTTGTTCCTTTAAGAGAGGTTTCTACAAGAAGATCTTTTTCATTTTCGTTATTTTTTTGAACTTATAACTTCTGAGAAATTTTAACAAAAATTTATTTTTTCAACAAAAAATAATACATCCTTTGGTAAGGTGTCTAGGATTTTAAAAACATTCACAAGTAGTTTCCAAAGGTTTGAATCCATTTTCAGTTTTCACAAAAAACTTCTTAGGTTTCTTTAAAACATCCTTACCAGACTTATTCCTTTTATATGATTGACTCCCCCTCAAAATTTACCTTATATAATTTGTTTAATAGTAGATTTTTTTTAGTTAAACCAAAATATATTTTAAATATTCTAGGATCCACAAAAAGAACAACAGTATCCATAGAAATATTATTTTCCTTGGAAACTTCTATACATACCGGAGTTGTGAGAATGTTTCCCAGTAGCCTTCTTAAGTTCCTTACCCGAACTTTTTTGAACACCAAAATTTATGTTATAGAATAAAATTTTATTTTTCAAATAAATTTTATTTTTATCCTTATCAAAACAAAAATTAATAGAAAAACTTTCAGATTTGGAATTTATAGAAACTTTTAACTTCCCACTTTATTGGTCTTGGACACATACATAACTTTCCTAGATTTATCCTTCTTAGAAATAATTCCATATTTCTTAACAAATTTTGAAGGTAAATTTTGATACTTATGCGGTTTTCCATTTTTATAGATTTAACCAAATTTAGAGATATAATTATTGAAACTTGTATCCCTATGTTCAGCTTTAGATTTTTTTTGGATAAGTTCCAACTCTTTTTCTTTTACCTTCAACTTTACTTCTAGAGGTTAATTATAAATATTTTCTTTCTCAAGAGATTTATTCAAGTCATAAATATCTTCTAGCAGCTTTAAATTCTCATCACGAAAACCTTCTTGATTTTTTGTTGAATATTATTCACTTTTCTTCTTCCTTATTTCTTTTTCAAGACTCCCAAAATTTCAAAAACATGCTTTTAGTTATTATTTCAGATGAAATTCTAATTGTGTTTCTAATTCTTTATAATTACTACTTCTGAACTCTATATTGTTAACTATTAAAATAATATAATTCTCATCCTTCTCAATAGAATTTTCAGATTTAGATTCACTGTCTTCTTCTTCATCATCTTTAGATAAAAAATTTCACCTTTTTAATTTGGGTAATTTTCTATCCTTTCATTTGGAATAAGATTCATCCTTATCAACATGTTATTCTATGATCTTATCTACCTTATATCATCTTCCTCACTATACTCTTCATTATTTATTTGAGGGAAATTAGCCAAAAAGTGCTCAACAGATCCCCATTCAAAACATTTCAAGGGAATTTTCCCTTTATATTTACATATACCTCTTTTCACTGCTGAAAATTAATTTTTTTATTAAGGATAATACACTTTTTAGGAGAAAGTGAGAAACCACAATAGTTAACAGAATAACCAAGAAGCCTCCACAGAAATCAACCGGTCCTGCCCCACCCAAGAAAATGTGTCAAGATAAAAAGCCTCTAATGATGCAGATCCTCAGCAGACAGTCCCGTGCAAATGCACGGGCACGGAACCGATGGCAATGCCATACCCTCTCAACATTCCAATCTAAAGGTCTGCCTCGATAAAGACTTCTTGCTATAGTCCTCATCCGGAGCAGGTCCAAGCTGAATGCGAGGCATGAGAACAACCATACAACCGATCCAAACAACAAGGGACCCCAGAAAAAACAAAGCTCACCAGACCATTACCCCGAATCCATCCACCCGAGGCTAATAACTTAAGCAGAAATTTTAAAAATAAACTTGATGTTACCTGAATCAGTTTCCCTAAGTAGATTCCACGCTAGGGATGCCAACTGTACATCAGCTCCTTTCAATATCAGCTTCTAAAACTCAAAGACCAGCTGGTCCCAAGACTGAATATACTCATCTAAACTGATCTTTCCTTGATTGAATCCACCAACCAAGATTGAATCTTGTTTGTCAATCCATATATATTTCTCCTCATTGAGAGACACCTCAAGAGACCTCCCCATCATTTTAGCAGCCTCCTCCTCAGTTGCATTGAGAAATAAAGATTGTTCTATAACATAATCATCGGAGCTTAACAGCAAGACTGTGGGATGATCTTCCCGTACCACATGATTTTGGTGTCTCAGAGCCTCCTTGTCTATCTTCATCTTGTTCAATTTATGTGCAGAGCGGGTCTCAAGAGGAGGAGGTAGAGAGGAGTAGTCCTTCCTCCCCTTCCTTCTCCTAGAGCCCCTATCACATCTTAGGCTTGAGTCCTCATCTGCCGAGTGAACTGGTTCATGAACTTTGGTAGCCTTTCCATTGATCCTAACATCCTCACATATAGAAAAATAATCAGAAATCAAATCGGCCTCAGTTAGACCTTCGAACCTGTTGCACAAGGGGACCGTCAACCGAGACGAGCCCAAATCCCCCATATGTTCACCTCTGGTTGTAACAGGCGCCACCCAGTCAGCCCCTTGCCATCCCTTACTGACATCTGCACTGTCTATCCTCTCTTTCTCAGCATCCAAACTGATCACTTCCTCTTGCTTGCTGCCAGACAAGCGGTCCGAGGACTGGCCCCCATCCGCCTCACCTTCCAGCTGGACCTCCACCTACTGGGCTTTGCCTTCTCCACCCAGTATCCTACTAGTGGGAGGCCCCGCAAGATCAGCCTTCATCCACTTGAACACGTCTGACACCTTCGGGTTGCTCTGATGGTCCTCTGCTGCAGTAAGGCAACCCATTATCACCGTACTACAATCCCCTGTCTCTTTCACAGGAAGAACCTCCTCGGTCAGCCGCTGTGGGAGAGGGTCTTCAGTTCTGTTCTCGACACCCATAGTCTGCTGCTCTGAGATCAAAACCCCGCATTCCACTGGTTCCTTGACCTTTCCATTGTCCACTAAAGACTTCACGTCCTGCCCACCCTTGTTCCAAACACCCCTGGTAAGGGAGCTACCTCTCCTACCCTCCATCGAAGACGATCCCTGCCGGCATGCATCCGAGATACGCCCCATCCTCCTACAGGTTGAATAAAAATCGGTCCATCCCTCATACACAACTTGCTGTTTACACCTGTATTCCTCCCCAACTGTAATCCAGACACAATCGAAGGGAGCCTTCGATACATCCATCTCGATGCAAACCCTCGGATAGACCAGGTGACAAACCACTTCTGTTCGGCTATCCGAACATAGATATCTTCTTACGAGATTTCCGAGCATCCTTATGATTGCGGGATTTTGAAACGGTAAAGGTATATGAGGAAAGCTAACCCAAATCGCAGCCGACGGTGGGTCGCGGTTCATGTGGAAGTCAAACGACCAGCAGAACAAGAAGAAACGACAACCATTGTAACTTCGGGGCTCCCTTGACCAGGCGCGGATAAGATCTTCCTCAGAGGAGAAGCGGATCATAATATGCCTATAATCGAGCAAGCCAACGGTTGCCCACTCCTGGAGATCCCAAGAATTGAATACGAACCTGTCGAAGGAATCAATTGATGGTCTTCTCTGCTTAAACCGAGCAACAAGGGTGAGCTTCAGAAGAGCGGTAGATTCCGTGAACTCTGAGTTCGAAATGTGGAGATTCGGGAAACCCTCAACGAGTTCTGGGGCCTTCGGGCATAACTCAATATGCGGAAAAGTAGGAAGAAGGTCGGGATTTGAGAAGGGGCGGAACAAAAGAGATTGAATAACTGGGAGAGATCCCTCCCCCACGAGGGGGGGGGGGGGATCTTCGCGGCCGCCTCTATCGTCACCGAAGAAGGCGAGACAACCTAGGGTTCCCTTCCGCCGCCGCCGTCATCACCAGTCAAAAGTTTCATTGAAAAGTATTCATGTACTATACCTCTTTTCACACTTTTAGAAAACAAAGATAAAAATTCATCAAGATTTTTACATACCTCATTTTTGTAATCAGAATCACCAAATTCTTCTCCAATGAGAATTATCATTTTATTTTCTTTCTAAGAATCCATGAAAGACATTTCACTATCAACATTTTTTCATTTCATAACCTTTTCCCTTCTTATTTCATAAGTAATACGAGTGCTATGAATATCATCCAGAGATAATGTTTCTTGATATATATCTTCCAATGAGGAAAATTTGGCAAAACAATTATTAGTAAGGATCCTCAAGATATTTTCAACAACTATAAAATCTTATAATTTTTCACTAAGACATCTAATATTGCTAACAATATCATTCACCTCGGTAAAGAAGTCACCAATAGATTCATATTCACCCATATTGAGATATTTAAAATTCAACCTCCATATTTGTAAATTTTCATTATTTACCTTTTTATTTCCGTCATAATTGTTTTTTCATCTTATCCCATATACAATTGGTAGTGGAAACACACTTAGCTCTTAAAAACTCACTTTTAGAAAGAGATGAGAGTAAATAATTATTACCCTTCTATCATTCTCAATTCAACAACTGTGCTCTTTATTACACAATTAAACATGATTTACTATATAAAATTGAACATAAGAAAAATGAAAGTATTGAGATGTATAGTGTGTTGGGAAATTAGAAACATTACATAAAAACATACAACATGAAATAAAACATCTTTATTTCAAACTTCTTTGAGATGACCAACTCATTCTATCGTACCTAACATCGCTTGGGAAAACCTCATGACATATATAAGAAAGGGGTGAGCTATAAATTTCAATAAGGGAGTAAACAAGTAATAACATGAAGAATAAAATACATGTTAGAAAATAGGAATATCAATGGAGCACAAGATAAACATGAACATAAAGTCAGGATATTGCTTGGTAATCAGAATATAGAAATGTGGCAAAAACATACAACATGGTATTAGTATGATCCAAGAGTCATTGAACATGGATTAACATGAGTAAACCCTCATTGAACATAAATTAGCATGAATAAACCATAATTTCACATGGTGTATGATGATACTAAACATTACACAATGCATTGGAGCGCTATCATGGCAGACTCTTCATAATCATTTCAATCTCATGCTTAAGTGTGCCACATAGATCATATAACATGGATTAATTCAAAATCATCATTTATTCCACAATAAAATAATGTGGAATACATATGTGTGAGTACCATTAAATAAGTATATGTGAATAAAGGTGAATACCCTTGATATATAATTTGGCATGTCATTCACTATATGATGATTTTGGCTTGGAAAATCACGGTGCAATTTTGGAAACACAACAACGTCTTATGGAACTTAATAAATTGTGTTGATAAGAGAGAAAGGGGAATATAATAATTTATATATGAAATAGATAATAATGAGAACATGGAATATAATATCCCAACATATGAAATGGAATTAGATACATGATATAGAAGAAATGCTTGAATGGAAATAAGAAGAGAGAAATCCCTTACGGAATTTCGATATTGTAACATGTGTGCAAAGAAGGTATTAATAGATATAAAGGGGTATATAATCATTAAAACATAATTATGGAAGTATGGGGGAGGTTTGAAATCATACCCCAACATTTTTAATTGAAAATAAAAGATTATAACAATATAAAGAAACTTTGATAAAAATGAGAAAGGAAGGAAAGTAAGGAACCCTTACATAAGTGTGTGAATTAAAAAGATTTAAGAGGGGATTATTGAGATATTGGGGTGAATTGGGAGGATTCACGGGAGTAAAGGTCATAGTAGGGACGTGGTCCATGAAATTTTAGTAAAGATAAGTGGGATCTTGGGTGCGTTTATATAGTAAATGAGAGGGGAATTATTTAATATTTCACAAACATAGGTTTTGGAATCTCTATAATTAAATATTCAAAACCACAAACCTTACGTTGGTTTTTTCTTATGGATTTTTCAAAATAAGAGTATAAAAAATTATTTTATAAGTCCAATGGTCAAACATATTAAAATATTATCCTTGCTTATGTGGTAGTGAGTCACACCCTCAAGGAAATGAATTTAAAATCATAAAATATATTATAAAATTTGGATGATTTAATAAGGCATTATAAAATAATTCAAATAAATATAAAATCACATTAATTTAATTTTAAAACATATATTGGGCCGAAAATACCCATTATTGTATTAATTACATCATTTTGGGGTCATTATGATGTCATAAAACACATATTTTTTTATACGGTATTTAATTTTTACCCAAAAATTTGACTATCTCAGAAAATTATGAAAAAGTCACTATTGGATAATCTTGATATCCTGATTCAAAAATTATATTCATTTTATCTAAATAATTTTCTAAATATGTGAATTTTCACTTTTAAAATAGAAACTAACATTTATTGAAAATTCAAAGGTTTTGAAAAAACCATTTCAAACCTTAATAAAAATTACATTTGACTTCATAAAAATAACATAATAATTTATTATTAGTAAAATAAATTTGATAATAATATATTTTTTAAATATTAATTATTTCAAATATTCATTAATTCCATAAAATATATTCTTTAAAAACAAAATTTCTGGTTTATCGTATAAAAATGTAACTCTTATCAGACTGATTACCTAATCATTCATAGATAATGAAATGATATAAACATCATTTATAAGAATTATTTTTATAATATTATTAATAAAGTCCATAATTTAATATAATAATGTATATATTTCTCAAAAGTACCATTTTTACCTGAAAAATCAATTAATCAAATTCACCATTTTAAAAAAAGACTATTCTTATAAAGGAATTGATGGAATGAGCCTTTTATTTAGAAAAAGGGATTACACAATAAGTAACTAATAACTTATTATATAACCCCTTATTGAAGAGACCTGAAGCTTGACGTACATTGACATTACATTACATTTGCGGAATACTTAGTACATAACAAAAACACACACGCAAGGACCGTAATAGTTTAGTGTCTTTGGAAACTTGGAATATAATCCTCTAATCCTAGTGAAAGATCTTCAACATCTCCCATAAATATCTTCCTTTTTATTATACCTAAAACCTTTCTTTATGTCCTGGGGAAAATAAAACACAAAACGGTGAGCTCAAATGCTAAGTAAGGGTAAACAAAAGAAATATCAATCACATCATATACATAAGCGCATAACTTTTGGAAATCTTAACCTGTAAAAGAGATCATAATTTCATAACCTGGGATAACTCATGGTAGTGAAATGTAATCACAATAATTATAACTTAAAACATTAAAATTTGTGGCATACACACATAATCATAGAGAATCATTTCTTATTAGTCAAGACTCATTGCCAAGACTATCTTAGTAGACAAAGTCCCTTTCTGAACCGAGTCACCCTCGTTCCAGACCTGTTTCACTGAACCGGTATAACCTACCATTCCAGCCATGTCTATCTCATGAGATATGAAATATTTACCCAATGCATTGGAGGGAGATATAGTTCCCACCCATCTCATAATGATACCATTCTTATGTGTGCCACAAAATCATAAATCATACATCATAGCATAACCCATGAAATAAAATGGGATTCTTAAACATCATGACATCATAACATAATCCATAAACAATTGATATCATTTCATCATAAGAAAATTGAATCCATTTAAATCATAAAGAAATTTTACTTGAAACATACACATATGAAATAATGTCATCTTAGATGTAAAATAGTTTTGACAAAACACTTGAAATGAATTCTTGAGGAAAATATCATTTCCTCTTTAAAATCATGTTCTTTTCACAAAATTCCATGCAATTTTAAAAGATAAGGGTTTTATTGAAAATAATCATGAAATCTTGTAGAGGAAGCTTCTTGAAAATGAGGCGTTATGAAACCGTAAAAATCCATTCACGCCGTATAAGTTAAAAATAACATTCTCCTCGTACTTTTGTCGGAAAAGTCAAAAAGTACCTTATATGGTAACCAAATGAAAGATTTCATTCATACAATGTGGTAAAAAGTAAATAAAGGGTAAAAATGACTTTAAACATCCATGGAAGAATGGTAAAAATTTTATGAAATCATTTTTAAAAATCATGGTCATAGATGATAAACGTAACCCCAGTAAATACTTACGTATAAGCAATCTCGGATAAAAATGAGATTGAAAATCTATCCCTTACCTTAGGTCCGATTTGCTTCGTAAGTGTCCGAACCTCCTGTATAATTATTTAAATAATGTCATTGACTTATTACAGAATCATATTAATTGTTATTATATCTTATATGGTTCACTTATGACTTTATTTTACCCGTTCTTTTGTAAATTCTATGTTAAAGAGCATTTTGGGTAAAATCGTTTCATTTGTCGTCTGTGTTTTGACTTGTAATTATTCATATGATTACGTAGATCATGATTACTTAATTCCAGAATATAAAAAATGATTTATATATAATATATATTCAGAATATACATATATATAATAAATCAGTAAATGGAAAGAAATACACCGTTCATGGAGACGGTAGGCCGTACGTACGCATGAACGCTATTTTCGTTTCCTTATTGAATTGAGTGGAATTAAGTAGATGACATACATATATATACATATAAATCCAGTAGCTTTATAATGTCATATATTTCATTATTATTTCTTATATATACTTTATAATCATTCTTAAATGGTTAACATGGAGAATGAATCTCATCGCATCGTGGAGACGGTAGTCCGTACGTACGCACGAGCGATGATATCATTTCCATAATTATTGAATTGAATTGGAGTGGATGATACAATATATCAGAATCATTATGATGTTATAATAACTATGTATAGTTATTCTTTACACCATAATATCCTTCCATGTAAGGTGTTGGTGGAAAAACAGATTACACCACGGCGTGGAGACGGTATTCCGTACGTACGCACATGGTGATTTTGTTTTCCGAAGGATGGATAGATGGTGAGTTAGGATTGTTTCATAATTATAATAACATATCATTATATGAGCGATACTGATGTTATTACTTCATAATGAAACAACCTAAGAAGAAGAAGTGGAAGAAGAAATAAAGGTGAAAGAATTGGTAACGGAAATTACCTCTTCTTTGAAGCGCCTCTTTGAGACCTACTCTTAGGGCACTAAAATTGGTCTTTGAGGAAGACCAAAACCTCTAGGATGTTTCTAGGGAAGTGGAGAAGATATTTTGGCAGGGGTTGGCCGAGCTTGAAGGCTCAAAGTTGTGTGAGGAAGAGAGGGAGGAGGTGTCCTTTTATAAGGGAGGAGAGGGGCACCTTTGGAATAACTAAAAATATTATTTTATTATAAAGTCAATTTCGGTATTAAATAGCTCCAAATTGATTTATTTCGAGGATAAGGTGGGGATGGGTCGAAATATTCTCATACAATAGAATTTAGACAAGTTTAGGTTCCTATTTTAACCTTATCATTTAGATTTAACATTAAGTTAAATAATTTTACTTTTACCGTGTCTTCTTGTGTTCTTATACTATAAGGTTAATAAACTTACTATAAGAAGCCAAACGAACCCCAAATTGTTTATTATTAATATATATAACCGTATCTAAGTCATTTGGATGATCCATAGATTTTTAGGAATAAAATAACAATTAATAATATAATATTTTTTTTTAAAAACTATTTTATGTCAATTTTGACACTATTTAGTAATTGATTTTTGTGAAAATCATAACAGAATTATAAGTTCGAAAAAAGTTAATTAAATCAACAATAACATGTCATATTAAACTATAAAATTAGTGTGAGTCATAAAATGTCTCAAATTATTTTTATTTGAGTATTTATAACATCAATTATGTCAATATTTCATTAATAAGATAATTACTGCATCATCGTTGTGTCATAAATAAATTAAATTATTTAATGTCTAAAAATTACAAATAAAATACCATTATGTAGTAAATATTTTTATCTTTCTAATTAATATTTACAATCGAATGTATCTTATGTATAACCCTATATTAAAAATGTTTTAGTAAATAAACTTTGAGTTTAAGTCTTTTAACTCTTCTTTGAATTAAATAATAATAAATGTCCTAATCTAATCCAAGTGGGCCTAAATGGTCATATTTTATTTCTAAGATTATTTTTGGTCGAATTAAACTTATCCAATAGAATTTGGACTTGTGTTAGGGTAATAATAATATCATTTTTACCCTTAATTACCCTATTTATTTTTAACCGTGGTAAATAAAAGTAAAACGTTACTATTCACCAACAATTATTTTCATCTCATTGAACCACATTTTACTTACTGACATCAACCATGTCTCTCGGATTTTTGAAATTCCACTCACAGAAGCGGTAAAATTAAGTTTTATGAAAAATTCAGTTTTTTTTAACTACCACTTAGTGGTTTCACTATTCACCAAAAATTGAAAGTTTTCAGAAAAATACCAAAAATTAGGCCTAAGCTATATTTGATATTTTGAAATCAAAAATGATTTCTTTTTTACCAAATTCAAAACATATCAGTTTCATTAGTTAATTTAAAAATTAATTCTCGTCATCAAAACAAAAGGCGTGTTTTTAAGAGATAATAACTATCAAAAGATTGACACTTGTTTATAACTGGTTTAAATGTGAAATTACATCCAATGAACAACATTGTATTAAATTGTAAAAATATATTCTAAATATACTTTAAAACCACTCAAATTAATAATTTATCACTATTAATTATTTCGATTGAAAAAGTTGTTTTTAATTAAAATTTAGTAATTTTCACTATTCATCAGAATATGAAAGTTATTCGAAAAGTACCAAAATTTCACCCTAAGCTAATTTTGATATTCCGAATCCAAAAATGAAGTCCATTTAAAAAAAAATTTACAAAATTTCAAAAAGTGGTTATTACTATTCATAAGGGCTAGTTTTAATAATATTTTAATAGCATATCGTTGTTTAGCGAAACATGGTGTTGCGTACAACACACGCTATCGTGAAAGGTCGCGATTGCGTGTAATTCAAGCCAGGTTAGAGATGTGTGTTGTGAAAGCTCCTTTTGGTGTAGCGTATAACACAAGACATTAATGAAATTAAAAAGGATATTTTTCGTAAAATCTTGGGGTGTTACATTCTACCTCCCTTAAAATGAATTTCGCCCTTGAAATTCGTCGAGGTTATAAATGGTTTACTACTCAAAAGTTTTTTTAATAGAAACCCACATCATTAAAAGGAATACAAAAACCAATCTTTAAAAACAAAAGTATGAAACGTAACGGTTACCCAAATAAACTAATCACTGGGTTTCCACATAGGTGAAAATATGGATATGGAAGAAAAATCTAACCATCATGTTATGATGGAGAGTGGTAGAGAAAATGGCTATGGAAAAGCCAACAATCACAAATCCATAAATTTTTGACGATCTAAGGTACCATCTAATTAATCAGATATAAGAGCACTAGGACAACATTTTTGGTTTTCAAGATCGTTTCCCTAAAGTTGAAGAATTAGAATTAGAATAAATACTTACTTTATTTTGGTACAATCTCACTGTTGTTCATGCCTTGAACAATTTCCACTTCATCTCTTAAATAAATGAAGTTGAATTTGTTATTCGTGAAGTGTTAGCAGATCATGTGATAGAATGACGGGTCATTACATCTGTCTCAAACAAAAGGTTAACAAAAGTTATTAAATATACATAAGTCATTCTATAGTGAGATTAATCATATATGGTTCCTAAAATGGACTTATACTTCATATATCATACTGCTTAATATAATAAAACTAGTTTCTACTAAACAGGGACTTCCTGTAGGCCAGTGGTAGGCGATAAAGGCCAGTCGCACTTCGGTTGTGGGTTCGATTCCCACAGACTTGTCCGACGCGATGGGCTGTCGCCCGTCCTGCAGGTTGTCCTTTTTCTAAAGCTATATTACTATAACATCCCATCAATAATACTAACTTATGTTCAACATAATCTATTCCAATCTTTAGGCTTATCCATAATACTGCCGTCCACTCTCAGAGATTTAATACCATCATTGATCCCCATATATCATAAGATATATCTTGTTGGTCACATTCCAAACATTCAAAGGCCTTAATCTTGTACTCTCTTGAATACCCATTGAACCATAGTGAAATGCAGTTAAAAGTTAACACTTTCCATATACCAAAATCCTCAAAATTCTATATACTCAAACCATGATATCACTTAGTCCTTATATCAATCATGAGCTCATGAATACTGTTAAACATTTCATTTTCTTGTTTTCCCTTCATTATGCGCATATCATCTTATTTCCAAAAATATATCAATCACTTTGAATACCACATTAGACCAATACATAAATATTCCAATACTCCATGATACAACATTATTTTGGAATCCCATTACATAAACACTTCATCATTCCACCACATCGTTGTCATATTCAACATCGCTAATAATGATCGCATGTGACTTCCCTTTGTCCTTTGCCTTAAGCGGTTGCTCATGTCGATCATCAATAACCCTTGGATTAGGGAATTTATTAGCATAATGCCCCATTTCCTTGCACTTGAAGCATTGAAGTGTTGGTGGTGCGTTCTCTGCATTGTTTGCTTTATTCACATCATTAGAAACCCTTTTTCCATTACTTCGACACTCAGCTGCTCGATGACCTTCTTCTCCACACTTAAAACATTATCTAGTCCCTTTAAGACAATCTCCACCATGCTTCTTTCCACACTTTGTGCATAAGGAAACATTCATCTTCTTTTCACCATTATTCTGAGATTTCTCCTTGAACTCCATCTTTAGTTTCTTGTCAAAACCATGAGATGGATATGTAACACCAACTTCCATTTCTACCTTGATATCACAACGCACAATTTCTTCATAGCTATTGAAGTCTCTTATAGCTAATGCCCTTCGAAGACTTGGTTTTAAGCCACTGAAAAATCGATCAACTTTACTTTCAGGTTGGATGATAATGCCAGATGCATACCTTGCAAGTCTTGTAAAATTCGCTTCGTATATACCAATAGATTCATCATCCTTCTGCTTCAGCTCAAGAAACTCATTTTCCATCTTTGTTCGAAGAATACGAGGGAAGTACCTACTGAAAAAAAGTTCCTGAACTCGTCCCATTCCATGGACTCAATTTCATCTCTTGGCCTCGTATTCTTGATAAGATTCCACCATTGATCAGCTTCACCTTCCAAACGATATACTGCTAAGATGACTTTATCATGTTCAGAACATTGAAGAACTGAAAATATCTTTTCAGTGGTACTGATCCATTATTCAGCAACAAGTGGATCAGAAGACCCACTAAAAGAAGGTGGACGTTGCCTCATGAAGGACTCAATAGAATATTGTTCCCTTCTCTGCTCATTTGGAAGTCCAGAATGATTCATAGCTTGTGTAAGTATAGCAATAAGATTTTGCACTCCATCTCCCATAACATTTGTTTGTTCAGGAGGACAATCATTGCATTGTCCATTGCATTGATCAACACAGTTCCTTCAGGTTCCAGCCATCGTCTAAAACCCAAAAAGAATAGTGTGAGAGGCAAAAATCATGATATGGAAAACAACATAATAAATGGGGAGTACCCTCAATATCTAACTTCTTAGGTTAAATTATATGATCATTACCGTAGTTCTAGGACTATATCCTATACGTATACTTATCCTTAGGGACATCCCTAGACATACCTTATAAATATCTCTAGGGATCTCACTAAAGTTCTCGCATCCTAGTTTCCAAAGGTTGACTAAACCTTTCCTCTGATACCAACTGTAGAGACCCAAATCTTGACGTACATTGACATTACATTACATTTGCAGAATACTTAGTACATAACAAAAAAACACATGCAAGGACCGTAATAGTTTAGTGTCTTTGGAAACTCAGAATATAATCCTCTAATCCTGGTGAAAGATCTTCAACATCTCCCATAAAGATCTTCCTTTTTATTATACCTAAAATCTTCCTTTATGTCCTGGGGAAAAGAAAACATAAAAGGGTGAGCTCAAATGCTCAGTAAGGGTAAACAAAAGAAATATCAATCACATCATATACATAAGCACATAACTTTTGGAAATCTTAACCTGTAAAAGAGATCATAATTTCATAACCTGGGATAACTCAAGGGAGTGAAATGTAATCACAAAAATAATAACTTAAAACATTAAACTTTGTGGAATACACACATAATCATAGAGAATCATTTCTTATTAGTCAAGACTCATTTCCAAGACTATCTTAGTGGACAAAGTCCCTTTCTGAACCGAGTCACCCTCGTTCCAGTCCTGTTTCACTGAACCAGTATAACCTACCATTCCAGCCATGTCTATCTCATGAGATATGAAATCTTTACCCAATGCATTAGAGGGAGATATAGGTCCCACCCATCTCATAATGATACCATTCTTATGTGTTCCACAAAATCATAAATCATACATCATAGCATAACCCATGAAATAAAATGGGATTCTTAAACATCATGACATCATAACATAATCCATAAACAATTGATATCATTTCATCATAAGAAAATTGAATCCATTTAAATCATAGAGAAATTTTACTTGAAACATACACATATGAAATAATGTCATCTTATATGTAAAATAGTTTTGACAAAACACTTGAAATGAATTCTTGAGGAAAATATCCTTTCTTCTTTAAAATCATGTTCTTTTCACAAAATTCCATGCAATTTTAAAATATAAGGGTTTTATTGAAAATAATCATGCAATATTGTAGAGGAAGCTTCTTGAAAATGAGGCGTTATGAAACTGTAAAAATCCCTTCACACCGTATAAGTTAAAAATAACATTCTCCTCGTACTTTTGTCGGAAAAGTCAAAAATTACCTTATATGGTAACCAAATGAAAGATTTCATTAATACAATGTGGTAAAAAGTAAATAAAGGGTAAAAATGATTTTAAACATCCATGGAAGAATGATAAACATTTTATGAAATCATTTTTAGAAATCATGGTCATGGATGATAAACGTAACCCCAGTAAATACTTACATATAAGCAATCTCGGATAAAAATGAGATTGAAAATTTATCCCTTACCTTAGGTCCGATTTGCTTCCTAAGTATCCGAAAATCCTGTATAATGATTTAAATAATTTCATTGACTTATTACAGAATCATATTCATTGTTATTATATCATATATGGTTCACTTATAACTTTATTTTACCCGTTCTTTTGTAAATTCTATGTTAAAGAGCGTTTTGGGTAAAATCGTTTCATTTGTCATCCATGTTTTGAATTGTAATTATTCATATGATTACGTAGATCATGATTACTTAATTACAGAATATAAAACATGATTTATATATAATATATATTCAGAATATACATATATATAATAAATCAGTAAATGGAAAGAAATACACCGTTCATGGAGACGGTAGGCCGTACGTATGCATGAACGCTATTTTCGTTTCCTTATTGAATTGATTGGAATTAAGTAGATGACATACATATATATACACATAAATACAGTAGCTTTATAATGTCATATATTTCATTATTATTGCTTATATATACTTTATAATCATTCTTAAATGGTTAACATGGAGAATGAATCTCATCGCGTCGTGGAGACGGTAGTCCGTACGTACGCACGAGCGATGATATCACTTCCATAATTATTGAATTGAATTGGAGTGGATGATACAATATATCAGAATCATTATGATGTTATAATAAGTATTTATAGTTATTCTTTACACCATAATACCCATCCATGTAAGGTGTTGGTGGAAAAACAGATTACACCACGGCGTGGAGACGGTATTCCGTACGTACGCACGCGCGGTGATTTTGTTTTCCGTAGGATGGATAGATGGTGAATTAGGATTGTTTAATACTTATAATAACATATCAGTATATGAGTGATACTGATGTTATTACTTCATAATGAAACAACCTAAGAAGAAGAAGTGGAAGAAGAAATAAAGGTGAAAGAATTGGTAACGGAAATTACCTCTTCTTTGAAGCGCCTCTTTGAGACCTCCTCTTAGGGCACTAAAATTGGTCTTTTAGGAAGACCAAAACCTCTAGGATGTTTCTAGGGAAGTGTAGAAGAGATTTTTTCCGGGGTTGGCCGAGCTTGAAGGTTCAATGTTGTGCGAGGAAGAGAGGGAGGAGGTGTCCTTTTATAAGGGAGGAGAGGGGCACCTTTGGAATAACTAAAAATATTATTTTATTATAAAGTCATGTTCGGTTTTAAATAGCTCCAAATTGATTTATTTCTAGGCTAAGGTGGGGATGGGTCAAAATCATCTCATACAATAGAATTTAGACAAGTTTAGGTTCCTAGTTTAACCTTATCATTTAGATTTAACATTAAGTTAAATAATTTTACTTTTACCGTGTCTTCTTGTGTTCTTATACTATAAGGTTAATAAACATACTATAAGAAGCCAAAAGAACCCCAAATTGTTTATTATTAATATATATAACCTTATCTAAGTCATTTTGCCGAACCTTAGATTTTTAGGAATAAAATAACAATTAATAATATAATATTTTTTTAAAAAACTATTTTATGTCAATTTTGACACTATTTAGTAATTGATTTTTTTGAAAATCATAAAAGAATGATAAGTTCGAACAAAGTTAATTAAATCAACAATAACATATCATATTAACCTATAAAATTAGTGTAAGTCATAAAATGTCTCAAATTATATTTATTTGAGTATTTGTAACATTAATTATGTCAATATTTCATTAATAAGATAATTACTCCATCATCGTTGTGTCATAAATACATTAAATTATTTAATGTCTAAAAATTACATATAAAATACCATTATGTATTAAATCTTTTTAGCTTTCTAATGAATATTTACAATCGAATTTATCTTATGTATAACCCCATATTAAAAATGTTTTAGTAAATAAATTTTGATTTTAACTCTTTTAACTCTTCTTTGAATTAAATAATAATAAATGTCCTAATCTAATCCAAGTGGGCCTAAATGGTCATATTTTATTCCTAAGCTTGTTTTTGGTCGAATTAAACTTATCCAATAGAATTTGGACATGTGTTAGGGTAATAATAAGATCATTTTTACCTTTAATTACCCTATTTACTTTTAACCGTGGTAAATAAAAGTAAAAAGTTACTATTCACCAAAAATTATTTTCATCTCATTGAACCACATTTTACTTACTGACATCAACCGTGTCTCTTGGATTTTTTAAATTCCACTCACAGAAGCGGTAAAATTAAGTTTTATGAAAAATTCAGTTTTTTTAACTATCACTTAGTGGTTTCACTATTCACCAAAAATTGAAAGTTTTCAGAAAAATACCAAAAATTAGGCCTAAGCTATATTTGATATTATGAACTAAAAAATTATTTCTATTTTAGCAAATTCAAAATATATCAGTTGCATTAATTAATTTAAAATTTAATTCTCATCGTCAAAACAAAAGGCGTGTTTTTAAGAGATAATAACTATCAAAAGATTGATACTTGTTTATAACTGGTTTAAATGTGAAATTACATCAAATGGCCAACATTGTATTAAATTGTAAAAATATATTCTAAATATACTTTAAAACCACTCAAATTAATAATTTATCACTATTAATTATTTTGATTGAAAAAGTTGTTTTTAATTAAAATTTAGTAATTTTCACTATTCATCAGAATATGAAAGTTATCCAAAAAGTACCAAAATTTCACCCTAAGCTAATTTCGATATTCCGAATCCAAAAATGAAGTCCATTTAAAAAAAAATTTACAAAATTTTAAAAAGTGGTTATTACTATTCATAACGGCTAGTTTTAATAATATTTTAATAGCATATTGTTGTTTAGCGAAACCTGGTGTTGCGTACGACACACGCTATCGTGAAAGGTCGCGATTGCGTGTAATTCAAGCCAGGTCAGAGATGTGTGTTGTGAAAGCTCCTTTTTGTGTAGCGTATAACACAAGACATTAATGAAATTAAAAAGGATATTTTTCGTAAAATCTTGGGGTGTTACACTTATAACACCCACATAAGACCTAAGGGTAAGGTGTGAAATAGTGACAAACTATTGGGGTGGCTCAGATAACATCGCTCGGGTGGTAATCTCTATTAACTTGAACTTATCCCACATGCAATTCTGTTCAAGCTTAACATGTTGAAGCTCGGATTGGGCTTGGTCAAGAGAGAAGCCTAGTTATGTTACCTCCTTTCTGAGCTATGACAAATGATCTTTGTACGAACCGAGTCTACTGGATGAGGTCATTCTATACTTTGTCTGTGTCGAAAGTATTTTTTCAAAAACATTATATTTATATCAGTCATGTGATTATTTTTCAATAGATATATTATCAACTATAATTATATGTAATGTTCATTTAAACCCAATAATGAAAAATAAAAAAAATAGTGCATGTGTTTTCTATATCTTTAAGTCATTAAAAGAAAGGTAATTTTAATAATAAAAGATTGGGTCGTTGCAACATTTTACCCTTAAGAAATTTCACCCTCTAAATTTCATTATTACATACTAAAACATTTGAGGGTAACTATACCTCATCACTTCCTCTGGTTCCCACATTCATTCTTCATACTTCTGGTTTTCCCACAACTACTTGATAAGGGGCTTCCTCTTATTCCGTATAACTTTATCTCTATCATCTAAGATCTACATTGAATTATGTTCATTGGAGAGGTCATTCTCAAATTTTAGAACCTTTGGATTGAGTATATACGTTGGGTCATGTATTCACTTCCTCAAGAGTGATTCATGGAATACATCATCTACTTGAGACAGGTTCGGTGGGTGTGCTAGTTGATAGGCCACTGATCTAATGCGATAAAAGATCTCAAAAGGGACGATGTACCTTGGACTAAGATTTACCTTCTTCCCAAATCTCATAACTCTCTTCCATGGTGATATACTTATGAATAAAATGTCTCTAACATCAAACTCTAGGTCTCATCGATGATTGTCACGATATATCTTTTATCGAATCTGATCAGCATTAATGTGCTTCTAGATGGTCTTAACCTTCTCCATCATTTATTTGACCATTTTTGGACTTATAAGTTTTCAATCCATAACTTCATCCCAACATGTCGATGTTCTGCACATCATCCCATTAAGGGCTTCATAAGGATCCATTTGGATGCTTGAGTGGAAACTATTGTTGTAATAGAAATTAACTAGAGAAATATGTTGATCCCATCCTCCTTTAAAGTCCATTGAGAATTCTCTGAACATTTCCTCATGTTTTTGGATAGTTCGCTCAAATTGGAAATTATTCTAAGGATGATAAGCCGTACTGAAGTTCAGATCAGTATTCATAGCATGTCGAAGACTCTTCTAGATCATAGAGGTTAATCTTGTATCTCAATCGAATATAATTGATAATGGTACTCCATGAAGCCTTACCACTTCTCTAATGTATATTCATACAGTTGATCCATTAAGAAATTATCTCGAATCAAAATTAAGTGCGCGGTCTTTGTAAGATGACCCATAACAACCTAGATATCATTGTTTCCTTTAGATGTCTTCAAAAGTATAGTGACAATGTCCATAGTGATGTTCTCCCATTTCAATGTTGGTATGGGTAATGGTTTCATCATTCTATTAGACTTCTTACTCTTAACCTTCACTTTCTGAAATACCAGGCAATTTGATGTATACTCAGCGATCTCTTTCTTCATGTTATCCCATTAGTAATTCTCTCGTAGATATCAATACATTTTTTGTTTCCTTGGTGAATTTAGAAATTAAAACTATGTGCATCATCCAAAATTTCTTTATTTAATTCCGAATTTGATGTAAAACATAGTCTTGACCTAAATATCACAATTCTGTCATTATTAACATTGAACTAAGAGGATTTCCATTTTATGATAGTTTCAAATTTCTTCTGAATTCCCACGTCATCCTTTTGAGAATCCATTAACCTTTCTAATTTTTTTTTGAGAAATCATTTATGAAAGTATTGATGATGTTCCCTTCGTTACGATTCCCATGTCCATCTTCAATAAATCTAAAAGGATTGGATCCTTTTTAATTCTCATCAATGAAAGAGTTTATGGATCCTTTCTACATAGAGAATCTACCGCTTTATTCGATTTCCCTAGATGGTAGTGAATTGAGAAATTATAGTCTTGGATCACCTCTAACTTAATTTTTTGGTTCATATTCAACTCTTTCTATGTGAATATATATTTGAGGCTTTTTTGATCCGTATATATTTCACACTTTTCCCCCAAGAGGTAATGTCCCCAAAACTATGGAAGCTATGGATATTTATCACAGATGTTGGGACCAAACATCCCCCAATTTCATTTTTCTTGGATGGATCCATAGATATCCCATTTCTTGTGATGATATTACCCATGAATGATATTTACTTCAACCAAAACTCACACTGGCTATACTTTTCATAGACTTTCTCCTTTCGCAAGATCTCTAGTATAGTGCATAAATTCTCCTCATTCTCCTAATTAGTATTGGAGTATATTAGAATATCATCTATAAATACTACCCAAAATTTATCAAGGTAATCTCTAAAGAATATATTCATCAAGTTTATGAAGATTTATGGAGCATTAGTAAGTCCAAAAGGCATTACTATGAATTCATAGTGCCCGTATCTTGTACAAAAGCCACTCTTGGAGATATCCTCCTTCTTCACCCTTACTTGGTAATATCCCAACAAAAGATCCACCTTAGAGAAGTATTGTCATCCACATATCTGATTGAACAAGTAATCAATTATTGGAAAAATATACTTGTTCTTTATTGTGATTTTGTTGAGCTCACGATAATCAATGCAAAGGTGCATTGAACCATCCTTCTTCTTTATGAATAGGACTGGAACACCCCATGGTGAAGCACTTTGGTGTATAAACCCTTTAACTAGATTATCTTTTAGTTGTTTCTTTAGATCCTCAAGATCCACAATATCCATTCTATATAGAATCTTGGATATTAGAAATGCCCTAGGTATAAGATCAATCGACAACTTGATATCTCTTATAGGAAAAAGACCAAACAATTCCTTGGGAAACACATAAGTGAATTCCCTCAAAAAATAAATTTCTTTGAGGATGGTTCCTTCCTTATACTCAATCATATGAGAAATATATCTGTGCTCATAGGTTAGTAATATCCATGCTTGAGATGATGGTGCTAAAAAAGATTCTCCCTCCTCCTTGCACTTGTATAGAATTGTGGGTCGATTCTCCATATGGAGAGTGATTTCCATATCATGGAAATTTATGTTGTCTCTATATAAATAAATCCAATACATGCTATTAATTGCATCAAATTCCACCATAGATAGTATTATGAGGTTTTCCAGGATGTTCAATACACAAATTGTTATAGGGGAGGAGTTATATTCATGGGATCCAATAATTATCCCATTTTATCTTTCTCATCGACATCTCTACTTCCAAGATTTGTGGTGGTGTTTTGATTTTTCAACTAAACTTTCAGGATATAAAATAATTCATTGAAACATAATAAAAAAGTATGTTCACTATTATTGAATGAATAACTAGTGAACCTATCACCACTTTGTTTTAGGTATTCACTTCGATGGTAGTGATGAAAAAAGCTCACCCTTTCTGCCTTGAAGGTTTTTAGTTTCCTCTGAAAACCCTTGGATTATGGCACTAGTTAGAAAAGTGCCTTGTTTTTTTGTAGTTGTAGCAATGAGCAATGCATTGAAGGTTGAATGGAGCATCCCTCTCATCTGTTGCAATAGCGGGTGTTTCTTATTGTTAATTATTGTCAAGGTTTACTTCTCTTTCACACCTAAATAATTTCCTTTCCCCATTCAAGAAATTTCTTGAGTGCTACTTTATTTACCTTTAGAGAGTGCGGTGCTAAAATTTCATAGCACCATTGAATTTATCCATGAGACCAATAGAATTAAATTCCACTTTCCACTTCTTATCACCATGATGCCCGTGAGATTCACTGATATCCATTTTGACATTGAGGGTACATCAAAAAATTTCCTCATAGCTATCAAAGTAATGGATCACTAGTTCTTTCCATAGGCTAGGTTTTAGTCCACCAAAGAAGCATTTGACCTTGCATTCAGGGTTAATGATATAGTTGTAGGCATATCATGCAATCATTGTGATGTTTTCCTCATACAATCTAATGGATTCATTTTATTTTTTTAGGGAAAGGAAGTACCTTTCCATCTTAAGTCATAGGGTGTAAGGAAAATATTTATCGAAATTTTTTTTCCAGAAACCCTTATATTCAAACACCATGATTTATTCCACAGGCTTCGTAATTTTTATCAATTTCAACCATTGATCAACTTATCCCTCAATATGATAAGTATCTAGAAGAACCTTCTCTTGTTTGGAACATTAAAGGATGTAGAATATCTTCTCAATTGAGTTGATCCATTGTTCAGTGATTGAGGGATCAGATGATCCATCGAATGTAGGAGACCTTTGTCTCATAAATCTCTTGATTGCGGCTTGCTATTTCTTGGGGGGGGGGGGGTGGATGCTCATGTTGACCCATGTTTCTGTTCAAATCATTAGTTAACTGAGAGAGTATCAGGATAAATTTTGAGATTCCCTCTCCCATCGGATTTCACATCTCATTATAACGATCATCGTAGTGATCTTCACATCAGTTTTTAGCTCGAGTCCTCCTATTACCGGCCATTGGATAGAATAAAAATAATGTTTGGGGTAAGTATTTTAAACTATTAAACACATACAAGGGAATAATATGAAAAAAGGATAACTTATAAATTACATTGATTTCCTTAACTGATGAATTTATAGGCTTTAATCTAAGTTATCCATTATCTACATCCCAACATATATTCTTAGGGGATTTTTTTTTTATTTCCTTAATAATGGTTCATACCAATATTATGAATTTATGAAATAATATACCTCAAGAGTGTCAAAATAAGAGTGCAGAAAGGCCTGTTTTCATCCACGAGTTCCCATTTGAGTCTAGCTCAAAGCGGTGTTTTTAGGTTTTACCCCTAGATACATCTTTTCCAAATACACCTCTACTTGTTTATATCCAGACAGGGATTTATTTTCTTGATAAACCACTTACTATATACTCACAAAAATTTAGGGATTATTTTATTCTACTCAGTCTTATCCCTAAGGTTTTCACTAGAGTTTTATAACCATAATACCAACAATAACTAAACCTATCCTCTGATACCAACTATTAAAACCCTAATCTTTATTACACACATAAACATGATTTATTACATAAAATTTTGTTTAATAAAAATCTAGGGATTGAGAGGTATTGTGTATTGGGAAATTTGGAACATTATATTACTACTTAAAACATGAAATAAATCATATTTATTTCAAACTTCGTTGACATGACCAACTCATTCCATCATACTTAACACTGCGTGGGATAACTTGAGGACATACATAAGAAAGGGGTGATATATAAATCTCAATAAAGGAGTAAAAAAGTCATAACATGACAATTAAAATACATGTCAGGAAATAGGTATATCAACAGATCACAAGATAAACATGAACATAAAGGCATGATATAACATGGTTATCATAATTTGAAGATGTGGAAACAACACACAACATGGTATTATCAAGAGCCAAGGAAAATTTCCCATGGATTAGAATGAGTAAACCCTCATTGAACATGAATTATCATGAGTAAATCCTTATTTCACATGGTGTATCATGATACTAAACAATACCAAATGCATTGGAGCTCTATAAGGTTTAAACCCTTTATAATTATTTCAATCTCATGCTTAAGTGTTCCATACAGATCATATAACATGGATGGTTTCAACATCATCATTTATTACATGATAAAAGAATGTATAATAAATACATTTAAGTACCATTAAATAAGTATATGTTCATAAATGTGAATAACCTTGATAGATAAATGGGTATGGTATTCACTACATAATGATTTTGGCTTGGAAAATCACGGTGCAATTTCGACAGCATAACGACATCATATGGAAACTAATAAATTGTGTTGATGAGAGAGGAAAGGGTATCTAATTATTTATACATGAAAAAGATAGAATTTGGATAATTTAGCATAATATCCCAACATATGAAATGGAATTTAGATATATAATATAGAAGAAATTCTTGAAAGGAAATAAGAAGAGAGAAATCCTTTACAAAATTTCGGCATGGTAATGAGTGTACATGAAAGGAATTAATGATAGAGAAAGGGGTATATAATCATTAAAACATAAGGAGGAAAGTATGGGTATAGGTGGGGGTGAAAAATCACACTCAAACATTTTTAATTGAAAATAAAATGGTATAACAACATAAAGAAACTTGGATAAAAATGGGAAAGGAAGGAAAGTAAGGATCCCTTACTTGAGTGTGTGACTTAAAAAGCATGAAGATGAGCTTATTGAGATCTTGGGGAACCTTGGGAGGAATATAGATAGGGTATAGAAGAGTAATGACATGATATAAGGATTATTAGTGAAGATAAGTGGGAACTTGGGTGTTTTTATATAGGAAGTGAGAGGGGAATTCCGTAATATTTCACAAACCTAGGTTTTGGAATCTATATAATTAAATATTAAAAACCACAATCCTTACCATGGGGTTTCCCATGGTTTTTCACAAAGAGGAGTGAAGAAATTATTTTATAAGGATAATGTCTGAACATATTAAAATATTATCCTTGTTTATGTGGAGGTGAGTCACACCCTCAAGGAAATGAATTTAAAATCATAAAATATATTATACACTATGGAGGATTTACTAAGGCATTATAAAATAATTAAAATAAATCTAAAATCAAATTATTTTAATGTGGAAACATATATTGGTCCGATAATACCCATTATAGTATTTATCATGTCATTTTGGGGTCATTATGATGTCATAAAACACATATTTTGTTATACGATATTTAATTTTTACCCAAAAATTTGACTGTCTTAGAAAATTATGAAAAATTAACCATTGTATAATTTTGAAAAACTAATTGTAAAAACAATATTAATTTTATCTAAATAATTTCCTAAATATGTGAATTTTTACTTTTAAAATGGAAACCAGCATTTATTGAAAATTCAAGGGTTTTGACAAAAACATTTTTAAACGTTAATAAAAATTACATTTGACTTAATAAAAATTATATACTCATTAATTATTCATAAAATTAATTTGTTAATAATATTTTATTAAAATATTAATTATTTCAAAAATTCATTAATTCCTTAAAATAAATTCTTTAAAAACACACTTACTGTTTTATCGTATAAAAATGAAACCCTTATCAAATTGATTACCTAATTATCTATATATAAGGAAACGATATAATAATAATTTATAAGTATTTTTGTATAATATTATTAATAAAAACATTAGTTTAATATAATAATTTATATATTTATCAAAATTACCATTTTTACATAAAAAATCAATTTATCAAATTCATCATTTTTTAGAAATATTCTTCTTATAATGGAATTGATGAAATAATACTTTTATTTATAAAAATGGATTAAAAAAATAAGTAACTGACAAATTATCATATAAAAACTTATAACACCAGCATAAGACCTAAGGGTAAGGTGTGCGATGATGACACACTCTTAAGGAGGCTCAGAAAACATCGCTTGGGTGGTAATATCTATTAAATTTAAATTCTCTAGGAGAAAATTCTATTCAAACATAACGTGTTGAAGCTCAGATTGAGCTTGGTAAAGAGAGAAACTTAGTGACACTACCTCCTTTACGAGCCCCAAAAAATGAGCTTCATATGGCCTGAGTCTACTGGATGAAGCCATCCTCTCCTTTTTATATGTCGAAATGTTTTTTTTCAAAAACCAGATATTTATATCAATTGTGTGACCACTATTTTATAAAAAATAGTGATACTTAACAGTCATTTAAACCCAATAATAAAAATAAAAAAAATTTCATGTGTTTTCTATATCTATAATTCATTAAAATAAAGGAAATTTTATTTATAAAATATTGGGTCGTTACACTCAAGTTTCTTCTTCTCAATATAAGTAAGAGGAACTTTATTATTAATAGGAGGAAATCACTCTATTAGAGCTTTAATAAAATCATATCCAATATACATAAGATAAGATAACATTATATCTTTCTTGATGTTATAGTTATTACTACCGAAGACCATAATCCCATTACTATTCAAACAATTGAGATTTTATATCAAAAATTATTATTAAAAGAATAAAAAAAGGGTAAATTTAGGGAAACTTTACCTTTGATACCAATTGAGAATGCCCAGTAGGATCACTATATCTCTAAGATGGGGAGGAGGAGAATCAGTGATATCTTTTTATAATTTTCTTTTCTATTGAAGAAACCTTTGCCTCCTATTAAAGAGTTGTTACCTTAATGAAGAAAAAAACTATCACATACAAGACTTATTTTAAAGTTAAATTCCATTTAATATACATTCATGCTTTTTTAGGGTTTCCCAAGCATTTATGGAGGAATGCAGGAGTTTTTATGAATTGGGCCAAACCGTGAGCCCAATTCCAGATTTAAAAATAAATTTTGATTCCTTTATAACTCCTTCATTTTTCAACATTTTTCATCCATTATAATTACTAATTGTCATCCCCTGACCTATTAACACCACCATATTTATTTGGACCATTTATAAATCCATAATCATGATGGAGATGGGTTTTTATGTAAGGGATTGGGCCTACCCGAAAGCCCATTTTCTTTATTAAAAATAAATATTAATTCTTTAATATCTCCTTCACTATTTGCGTTTTTTCGGTGATTCCAAATATCACCTGAGCCCACGTACCTAAGGCGCGACCCCATTCCCTCCTCCCACAATTTGGAGCTCGATAGGATTGCAAAACCGGTTGAAACTTTACTGGATTTCAGAAATCGTTCAGATTTGGAGAGGTAAATTGATCCATTAATAACTTATTCTATTTTTACTATTTTCCCCATTCCAGTTCATATAAGATCTCCTAATGTTTTATATAACCTCCCATGAATGGTTGGATGTTTTCAAATTCAGATGCTGGTGGATTTTGGGTCGTTTTCTTCAAGATTATTTTGGGTATGTGTTTCTCTTTTCAATTCCTTCCTTCCATTTAGGGTTTCCTCCAACTTTCATAAATTTACAGAGTTTCCATAAGTTAGGTTTCATACCTAGGGTTTTATTTGGGGTAATTTTGGTGAAATATTATGGTTTAGGTTTTATTTTCATATCCTTGTGGTGCGGCGGAGGTGTGGTTGAGGTTTTGCTCCAAGATTCAAGGGTTTTGACTCAAAAGGTAGGTGGTTCCATGTGTAAAAAATTATTTATGAGTTATCTTGCTGTATTTAACCATTTTTCATATTCCTCATATGTTGGGTGTGGTGTGAAAACTATTTATGATTGATTTGGTTATGTGTTAAATTTTAAAGTCGCTTTTTAACATGAAATTTGGTGTTTTCATGGGTAACTCATGGGGTTTTATTTGGGTGTGGTTTATAACTTATGAAATTGGTTTATTAAATCTTTTTTGGCATTCCAATTTTGGTTTTGTAATTTACTAGTGTCATGTGGTCCTAAAAAGAAGGTTTCTGAATAGGTTTGATGTGTAAAACATTATTATACTTCTTGAGGTCATTTTAGAAAAATGTGTGTTTTCATTTGTATCTTTTGTGGTATTATTCAAGGTTATTTTATAACACTTGAATGTGTTTTTCTAAATATATCTAGGCCTTCCAATTCTATTTTTTATAGAAATTGGAATGGTTTTGGTATTAAATTGGAGTTTTGAAATGGGTTTTGTGTGCAAGACATAGTTACACCCCTTGAGTTGTTTTATGAAAATTATGAATGTTTTGTTTGGTTAAACAAAGTGGATAAATGGTGTATATGTAATATTTGGGGGGTGTGTTCACCTAATATGGGTTTTTTAAAGGTATGGTTGTTATTTAAGATTTCAAATATTTTTTTAGAATGTTTTATAAAGTGAATAAATGTTTTAGAAAATGGAAATAAAGCTACAAAACATTGTTGTGGGCTGTTCTGTGTGAGTGTGTTGTGAAAATTGATTTTTTTATGAAAGTGGTATTATATGTTCTTTTAGTGGGATCTTATGTGAGTTATAATTTCTTGTAATGGTTTATAAAAATTGTTTAAAGGATTTGTGGAAGTGTTAATGTAATGTTAAGAGTGTTGTGGGATATTTTTGTAGGAGTCAGATTTCAAAATCAATTTGAATGAAATGTGTACTTTTGTAACTTGTGTGGTATACATGTGGGATGTTTGGTGAATTTTTGATATGGAAATGATATTTTCATGTGAAAATTATATATCTTGACTTGTTTAACTTGTTTGAGAACAAAGGGAAAACCCAGGTATCTAGGTGGGTGGACGTGTACTAGTATGCTAGTGAATCCGTGGGGTTTGGCCTCAATTTCACTTAGAAAGATTGACGTTTACAACTCTAAATAAACTATGATGATGATTATTGGGGACCACTTGGTTATGGGTATGTTCCCTACTAGTGGCTCGTGCACGAGAACAGATATTTGTGATGGTTACTCTCAACGAGATACAAGGTACCTGGGACCCACAGCTAGCTAGGGCCTAGGGGTTATTTCCCATTGCTTGCGCTCACTGGATATTTTTTTCTTACCGTTAGCATAAAGTATGAGAGGATGTAAAATTCAGTAGCTATGGTATTTATTTTAAATGTTTTTATTCTTTAAAGTAGCCCACCTGAAAACTGTTTTTATTTAATGTTGCATCTTTTATAAATTTTAACTAGCATCTCATGTTTTTAAAAACATGCATGATTTTTGTCATTAAATGTTTCTCACATGGAATCTATTAGTGGTGGTATCCTATTGGTCTTTGGATGACACCCTACTTACACCATTGGGTGTAAGTATAATTGGTTATTTTTGTTTTCATAGGTTGGGTACAGTTTTTAGTTCTAGTGGTTCGGGTTTCTGGCAGGTCCTTGGTGGTGAAGTCTTGTAGAGATGGCTTAAGGGTGGTTCCCGTTTCCATGAGGGTTATTGGTCTGTCCTTATTTGTTTTTTACCTTTGTAATGGTCTTTAAAAGTAGTTTTAACTTATGTAATTCAGTTCTGAAATTTTGTAAAAGATGGTTTTAGTTGAAAAATCCAGATTTGTTTTATTGAGTTTGTTTGTTGTTTAATGTTTATAAAATCAGGTAAATCGTTCCCAATTATCTTTATATGATACCCGGGAACTTGTTCCAGCCCGTGGGGATCGGGAACTCCCTTAGGGCATTGTCACGGGCTGGGTTTTGTGTCGGTTTTGGCGGTGACCAGATTCGGTTCATGACAAAATGGTATCAGAGGAGGTCCAGGTTAACTCTTTGAGTCCTGTTATTTGGGGAAGAGTCAAGATAGTATGGAGTTAGGTTTTTTGGGACATGGAATTCCTGTTATGGGTAGTGTGTCTTATCACCAAACCTCATAATGGGATTCAATTTTCCAGGAGAAGTCAAGATTTATCTAAGTCCTTTGGTTTTCTTGGTTCGATGATGATTAGGGAAATGCAAAGAGAGTTGGGTTAACGGTCCTAGTGAGCTCGCAGGAACTGACAAGACATGTGGATCCAAGGATATTACCTAGAACACTCTCTGTGACAGTGAAGTGATTAGAGTATGGATGCCAACCATATGCCCAAATCACCCACTGAAACTAGTTTCCTCTCATATTGTTTTGTTCTTAGGTTTTGAAATCTTGGCACTTTGGTTTTAAGAAGTGTAAAGTTTTTGTGAAATGATTTTCAAATAAAGATAGAATGGTTTGATTTATGAAATGGTGGAACTGAATTTTTAGATTTTTTTTGAAATATAAAATGGTGTGCTAACACCCCTTTTGAAAGTAGGAACTATATTGAAGTTGGTTTTGAAAAGTGTTTCCAATAGAGTTTTCTAAACAATCAAAGGGTGTTTTAATGGGATGAGATGTTTTGAAATTTATTTGAATATATTGAATGTGAGTTATTTTCAAAAATTTTGTGTCTTTCCCAAGAGTTTTGTAAGATGTGAGTTGAGATTTTGATCTCTTGGTTAGCAGTTTTGAGAAAAAGGATGTGTTGGTTAACCGTTTTGGTTTTGAAAAGTGGAAAGATTTTTTGTTTTAACCTTTGGTATTTTCATGAGAAACCAAATGCATGGGGTTATATGGGAAGATGGAAGGTTGATGACATGACTGGATGAGTGATGGGATGGATATGAGGAGGGTGTCCGGTGTGGCACAGAAACATGCATGTGTAAGGCCCATGGGGTACCATTGGTGGATGCGCTAACCGCTGAACCATTTTTTTTCCAAGAATGGTTTTTAAAGAGAAACATGATGTATTGATGAATTGTTTGAGATGGTTTATATTATTTGTTTTTGGAAAATGTTGATGTTTTGGGATGTTTTGAGTCCAAGAACCCCTACTGTTCGAACTGTGTTTTGAGTTTGTATTTGGTCGGTAAGCTGGGTAGAAGGACTGATTAGTAGTCTCTTCTGAGATATGTTTCGCAACACATTTATGGTGGATCCCTTCATGTGTTTGGATCTGGTTTGTGGCACCTTTTGACCAATGGACCAGAATTATTGCGTCTTTAGGTTCTCTTGTTGGATAAGGTATGCCCCCATTAAGGGTTAATGCATAACTGAAGTGCAACCCAGATTGTTTTTCCATTCTAAAATCCTCCAGTTGATCAATGTAAGGAATATTTTTTTTCTCAAGATCTGTAGATTGAGTCTACACCCATTCATTTATTTGATTTTTAGATCCTCTTGTAACGGGAGAGTGGTCGTGGAAGGTTGAAAGAGACCTTAGTTTCTTAAGTTTCCTGATTCGTTAAAGGTGGTTGTGGTCTGGGGTTGTTAGTGTGGATGAGTGTCTTGATGGTGTCTAAGAGGGCCTTTTGGTTCACCAATGTTTCTATGAAGCATGAGTTCATGTTAAACCACTGGTGTGGGAAAAATTGTCACGATAGGATATTGTAGCCACTTTCTAGAACTGTGTGTTGTTTGGGGATGTCGTATAAGGTCCCTATCCATGCATTCTTTATATCAGTCGTAATGGTCATTTTCGATGATGCCTTATAATGTCATGTGCTAGATTGACGGTATAGGTGAAAGTCGTGAAATCCTTTGAAAGTCCCTGTTATGTTGGGCGAATGTATCCCTTGTAAAAACTTCAAAATATTCCATTTTAGAGGAAGGTGAGTTTAGGTGTTCTTTACTTCTATTGTTTCTCACCCAAACAAACAATGATTGTTGTGTGTGCATTTTCTAAGCCCTTGTTTTAGTGAAACATCAGGTTAGGGTAATGTGAGTTTGGAATGTGTTATGTCATGGAAAAAATATCAGGGATTGCGGTGTAGTTGTTGGTAGCATCAAAAGAATAATTATCATCCAAGGGGTTTTCAAATCCCAACTGCGAGGCCGAAGATACTTCAATCATTTGAGCTCCAGCCATAGGTCTCGGAGAGAAGCTGGCTCGTAGTCAGGGGAAATCCCAGGGTCGTTTAAACCCTTGTACAATTTCCTATCCTCATCATAAAAATAGTAAGATTTTAAACCTCTAGTGTCATCATATTTTCTCTTTTGTTCCCGTTCGGTGGAAATAGGTTGAGGGCCTTGTACCCATGACTTCACATAATGTCATTCCCTCCCACTTTGGATTCCATGGAGTCATTATAGAATGATTGGAAATTTGGAGAGAAATAATGAGGAAACAGTTTGTGCACGATTAGTAGTGACCGTGTTCCAAGAATCCATGCATAAAAATGATCTACACAGCTAGTGAACAATTTCCCAAATCATGCAGACTAACCCTATGCCCTTCCCAAATTATTAAAAAAAATTGGGCCTGTCTGTGTCGGCCCGTGCTAGTCAGTTAAGATGGTTAGTTATTTTGGTGGGGAGACCCACTATTATTATCATGTACATTAATTCACAAAAATTGAATGGAATTCTACCCTTTGTACTAAGGAGTCCGTTCAGGCCACCCCTGTTAGTGTCTAGATTCTATCTTAGAAAAATATAGGTTGTCTCTTTTGGCGGGGAGCCTATTTTTGTCCACCCCATACCAATAACTCAGATTCATCCATGGTATTGTCTTGGATGTAGGTAGTATTATTCGGAACTATCTAGCCACCAACATATTCCTTGAGTAAACGTTGGGATTGGAGAGTGCCCAATGGTTTAGTTAAAGGTAAGTGTAACCTTGTTCGATGTAGTTGTTCGTTTGGGTGAATTGCTTGAGTCTTGTTCGGATAGTGTTTGAGGAGTTTTATATTGGGATAAATTATGAATGTGATTGATCATTTTAGGAAATTGGTGTATGTTTTGGTTGTGATAGTAATCCTTAATTGATCACTGGAGGTGTTTTGGCCTTCGGGGGTGAAACCTGGCAAGGGAGTACCTCTTGGTTTCTCAGTTGGGTTTGGTTGTTGCTTTGGCCTTGATGTGACTTTCCGGGGCAGAAAGTTTTCATGGTGGGGAGAATTGTCACATAAAAGACTTATTTTAAAGTTAAATTCCATTTAATTTCCACTCATGCTTTGTTTTGAGGGTTTCCCAAGCATTTATGGAGGAATGGAGGAGTTTTTATGAATTGAGCCAAACCGTGAGCCCAATTCCAGATTTAAAAGTAAATTTTGATTCCTTTATAACTCCTTCATTTTTCAAAATTTTTCATCCATTACAATTCCTAATTGTCATAAACTGACATATTAACACCACCATATTGATTTGGACCATTTAAAAATCCATAATCATGGTGGATATGGGTTTTTATGTAAGGGATTGGGCCTGCCCGAAAGCCCATTTTCTGCATTAAAAATAACTTTTAATTCTTTAATATCTACTTCACTATTTTTGTTTTATCGGTGATTCCAACTCTCACCCGATCCCACTTACCTAAGGCGCGACCCCATTTCATCCTCCCACAATTTGGATCTCGATAGGATCGCGAAACCGGTCGAAACGTCACTAGATTTTAGAAATCGTCCGGATTTGGAGAGGTAAATTGATCCTTTAATAACATCTTCTATTTTTACTATTTTCCCCATTCTAGTTCCTAAAAGATATCCTAGTCTTTTTTAGAACCTCCCATGAATTGTTGGATGTTTTCAAATTCAGAAGCTGGTGGATTTTGGGTCACTTTCTTCAATATTATTTTGGGTATGTGTTTCTCTCTTCAATTCCTTCCTTCCCTTTAGGGTTTCCTCCCACTTTCATAAATTTATAGAGTGTCCAAAAGTTAGGGTTTATAACTAGGGTTTTATTTGGGGTATTTTTGGTGAAATATTATGGTTTAGGATTTGTTTTCACACCCTTGTGGTGTGGCGGAGGTGTGGTTGATGTTTCGCACCAAGATTCAAGGGTTTTGACTCAAAAGGTAGGTGGTTCCATGTGTAAAAAATTATTGATGAGTTATCTTACTTTATTTAACCATTTTTCATATTCCTCATATGCTGGGTGTGGTGTGAAAATTGTTTATGATTGATTTGGTTATGTGTTAAATTTTATAGTCTCTTTTTAACATGAAATTGGGTGTTTTCATGTGTAACTCATTGGGTTTTATTTGGGTGTGGTTTATAACTTATGAAATTGGTTTATTAAATCATGTTTGGCATTAAAATTCTGGTTTTTTAATTTAATTGTGTCATTTGGTCCTAAAAAGAAGTTTTCTGAATAGGTTTGATGTGTAAAACATTGTTATACTTCTTGAGGTTATTTTAGGAAAATGTGTGTTTTCATTTGTATCTTTTGTGGTATTATTCAAGGTTATTTTATAACACTTGAATGTGTTTTTATAAATGTATCTAGGCCTGCCAATTCTATTTTTGATAGGAATTGGTATGGTTTTGGTCTTAAATTGGGGTTTTGAAATGGGTTTTGTGTGCAAGACATAGTTACACCCCTTGAGTTGTTTTATAAAAATTGTGAATGTTTTGTTTGGTTAAACAAAATAGATAAAGGGTGTATATGTACTATTTGGGGGGTGTGTTCACCTAATATGGGTTTTCTAAAGGTATGGTGGTTATTTAAGATTTCAAATATTTTTTAGAATGTTTTATAAAGTGCAGAAATGTTTTGGAAAATGGAAAGAGAGATGCAAAACATAGTTGTGGGCTGTTTTGTGTGAGTGTGTTGTGAAAATTGAATTTTGTTGATGAAAGTGGTATTATATGTTATTTGAGTGGGATTTTATGTGAGTTATAATTTCTTGTAATGGTTTATAAAACTTGTTTAAAGGATTTTTGGAAGTGTTAATGTAACATGAAGAGTGTTGTGGGCTATTTTTGTATGAGTCGGATTTCAAAATCAATTTCAATGAAAAGTGTACTTTTGTGACTTGTGTGGTATACATGTGGGATGTTCGGTGAATTTTTGATATGGAAATGATATTTTCATGTGCAAAGTATATATCTTGACTTTTTGAACTTGTTTGAGCACAAAGGGAAAACCCGGGTATCTAGGTGGGTGGACGTGTACTAGTATGCTAGTGAATCCGTGGGGTTTGGCCTCAATTTCACTTAGAAAGATTGACGCTTACAACTCTAAATAAACTATGATGATGATTATTAGGGAACAATAGGTTATGGGTATGTTCTCTACTAGTGGCTCGTTCATGAGAACAGATATTTGTGATGGTTACTCTCACCAAGATACGAGGTACCTGAGACCCACAGCTAGCTAGTGCCTAGGGGTTATTTCCCATTGCTTATGCTCACTGGGTATTTTGTTCTTACCGTCAACATACAGTATGAGAGGCTGTAAAATTTAGTAGCTATGGTATTTATTTTAAATGTTTTTATTCTTTAAATTATCCCACCTGAAAACTGTTTTTATTTAATGTTGCATCTTTTATAAATTTTAACTAGCATCTCATGTTTTTGAAAACATGCATGATTTTTGTCATTAAATGTTTATCACATGGAATATATTAGTGGTGGTTTCCTATTGGGCTTTGGATCACACCCTAATTACACCCTTGGGTGTAAGTATACTTGGTTATTTTTTTTGTCGCAGGTTGGGTACAATTTTTAGTTCCAGTGGTTTGGGTTTCTGGCAGGTCCTTGGTGGTGAAGTCTTGTGGAGACGGCTTAAGGGTGGTGCCCCTTGCCATGAGGGTTCTTGGGATGTACTTATATATTTTTTACCTTTGTAATGGTCTTTAAAAATAGTTTTAACTTATGTAATTTAGTTTTGAAATTTTGCAAAAGATGGTTTTAGTTGAAAAATCCAGATTTGTTTTATTGAGTTTGTTTGTTGTTTAATGTTTATAAAATTGTGTAAATCATTCCCAATTATCTTTATATGATACCCGGGCACTTGTTCCAGCCCATGGGGATCAGAAATGACCTTCATACCTTGTCATGGGCGGGGTTTGGTGTCAGTTTTGGCGGTGACCAGATTCAGTTTGTGACAAAACCAAACACACATCCACAGATTCAAAAGAATTTACATGGTTCAATACTTAAAAAGAGAAGTTATATCCTTAGTACGGTATGGAAACAATATGATCCAAAAAAATACACTAGAAAACAATCATTTTGTTTGTAATACAACAAGTTGGATATAACCTTACACTCGTGTAGAACTATGTTCAATAGAACAGTGCATGTTCTTCAAGTAGCATAAAATAATGTAATAAAATTTAGAAAAAAAACATGTTATAAAGATGCCTGATCAAATTTCCCAAATATGTTCTTTGAAAACCATTTCTTCACTTTCTTACCCCAAAACATGGAAGAACATCCAATACTTCATAATGATAATCAATCCAATTCCCTAGTCAAATTACTCAAAAAAGAAATATAATTCTGTCAGAATAATTTTGAGGCAATACTGAACTACTTTCGTCTGAGTTTAGAAATCTCAGTACGATTTCTTGGTCCGATACAAAAACAATAATTATGATATTTTCTCCAATAATTTATTATTATATTCATAAAAACTTCCTCAGGAAATCATGGTACAAAAACTCCTTCTCTCCCAAATTCTTTGTCACTCCATCTTCTCTCCTGAATAGTACATCTGTGTCAGAAAGTAAAAAGTTATTATCCTTTTATAGGTGACCCAAAAATGGTATTGGTGGGATTTGGAAAATCTTTACAACTTAATCAAATTTCATGAAACATAAACTATCCTTGAATTTTAGATGTATCTTGAATTCATAAATGCTTCTCAAATCTTTTCAAATCTTCTCAAAACTTCATCTCGCTTCAGACTTTCTTATCAATATCCAGTCTGATTCTCATTACCTATTTTGGTTTTTTCATTATGATAAAGGCATTAGATTCTTCAATACGTTTCTCTTCACCACTTGAAAAACATATGAGAATAATATGTCTTTTCATAACGATCCACAAAACCAGCTTCCCATTCTGATATACCCCTTGACAACACTTCGAAAACTAATTCAACTATCCTTCCAAGATCCTCCTCGATAATGTTTTGTGTCTAGGTTAAAAAATTCTTATTTTAGTCATTTATTTAGATCAAATATCTTGCATCCAATGATGATTATCAGTGTCATCCTCTGTCTGATGGATTGGTCTCTACTCCACTCTGATAGTTTGGTGTCATTACCAGTCTGATGGCTCTTGACCCAAATTTTTACAAAAAAAAAAACAATTACTATTTCTCTATTAAACCACTTAATATAAAAAATTATAGTATTTTTTTCTCTTTAACCGTTTTATAATGGAAAAAGAGTTTTCCTTTAAAAAACAATTAATAATTCATCTTGATGAAAATGTGTGACTATATAGTTGATTGATCTCTAATTTTAATTTTTGTATTTGTCACAATTTTTTTCCTTATTACCTATTTTAATTGGTCCTAGAAATTAAAATTTATTTTATTTTCATTAGTTTCAAAAAATTCTCACAAAAAAATTTGTATATGATTTTCTTCAGATGATTGGTGTTAGTATGAATCTGGTTCTTAGTGAAACATCATGTCTGATGGACTTGTCCCAGCAGCTTCAATTTCAGAAACTTCACTTCTTTTTGGAATAAAATTCACATAAAATTATTTCATTGAAGATTTAAATCTTTTGGATTCTTGTTATAACTTAAAACCAATGTCTTCTTCTTCAATTATTTTGATAAATCTTACCAACCTTCAAAAAAATATGTGTCTGGTGATCTCACACTAATGGACTGAGACCATAAATATTCAGTTTCCAGATCATTTATTATTTCAAACACTTCTACATGTATCATGACTTCCCCATCAATTTGAATATGTTTAAGATCAACGTCAAGATCATCTGACTTATGTTGGGAAGTAATTATGATTTCTCATCCTTTCCAGAATATATCTTTCTTTCCACCCCTCAATACGATTGGTATCACCTGTTATCTCTCTTTCTTTTATAAGGCTTTAATAAAAAGTATTCAGAAAAATTATAATTTTTTTGAATTAAAAAATTGAAAATAATAATCAAATTTACATAAGATCAATACAGAATCTGATTCTCTTTTTTATTATGATCATAACCTCATTCTGGACCCAAGGTGAGTTTGATGATCCTTTTATTTCAAAAAAATTATTCCCAAACCGATTTAATTTCTTAATTTTTTTTATTTTGAAATCATAAATATTATTTTGAGTCTGATCACAAATAAATACAAAGTGTGGTTATTTTCTTCTTTTACAACAAAAGACAATTCCCTTAAAAATACTTCATTCCACATAAAAAAACTTCTCCATCCAAATTGGTACCAACACAGTATACTATTATAAACTAGCCATTAAATTTTTTGGTATGAGTAATACTAATTAACATATGAGAATTATGATTATTTATTGAATAGAAATAAAAAATAATCATATAAGAGAAAAAAAATATTTTCTGAAAAAAATGTATTTATATTAAAGACAGATTAGTCACACTTTGAAAACCTAAATTTAAATTATTTTTTACCATATATATGAAATTAATTTGATAAAATTAACATTAATTTTTAAATCATAATATAAAAATCATCTAAGGGTGAATTTTTGGTATTTTATGAAATATTATATTTTTTAAATAATAGTGAAAAACACTGAATTTTAACTGAAAATTTCCTTTTAATTTAAACTATTTATGAAGTTAAATTATATTTTGAATTATTTTAAAGTAAAATTAGTTATATTATAAGTATATTAATCCAATTTAGATCATTAGAATCACTTTTATATTGAATTTCGACGTAAAAACATTGTTAACCTTTTAAAAAATTTCTCTTTAAAAAACATATTTCTCATCATGACTATAAGATTAATTTGAAATTATTTTTTTCCACTTCTATGAATGGAATTCGAAAAAATGGATTAAATATTAGAAACAAAATAATTTATATTATCAAATAATCTTAACATAGTTTTTGACCAAAATGACTAGTGAAAATGGTAAAAAGTAATTACCGTTTTCAAGGTAAAAACTAATTTACTGAGGGGTTAATCTAAGAATATAAAGGCTAAAAATGAAATAAAAACTTGTAAAAAACCCATTTTATGTCCATATTTCGACTTTATCTCTTATATTTTTGATATTGATACATTTTTAAGGCTTTTGTATAATGTATGAACCTTAAACATTACATAATCTTTAGGTAAGTCAAGAATTCTACATTCTATTAGAATGAGGATCTTTTCAAGTTTATAGTTTTAGAAAATTAAGACATAAAAAGGTTTATACCCATTAGTTTTAAACTATCTTGAGGATAGAAATATGACTGTAGAGGTATCATGTGCCTGGGAAACATGAGTCTTATAATTAAGCATTTCCTTCATTAAGAATTCAGTTATTATTATCCATGACGTTCTTTTCTATGATATTATCTATGGATTCATTTCCTTATCAATATAATAATTAAATGGAATGTGTTTTTAGTTATTTACATTTATATATTGATTATTTCTAACCTAGTTATTATAGTCATTTAATTGATTAAATTTCATGTGCTTTCAGTTATTTATCTTTCCATATTGATTATCGTAGTCACACTATTTAAATAAAATGCGAGTTTATGTATTTAAAATTCTATATTGATTATGCTCATTAATGTATGATATCTTCAATTATACTAAACCCTTACTAAACATTTGATTCACCCTTATTTTTGTTACTTTCCCAGGAATAAATGAAGTGTAATATGATAGATATACAATAATATGCTATAGAGAATAATGATAATGTTTATTTTTTTTGGTAATTTATGTATTCAAATGTAATATGTGAATCATGTATGTATCCAGTTTAAAAATACTACTAATATATTTTGTCTTTTGGGATGATATTCCTTACATATTATTCCAATGTATTAAAGAAGGCACTGAATCTATGCTACTGGGGTTGGGGTTACTACATGATTTCTCTAATTCTTCAATAATTTCTCTAGAGTGTTAAGAATCTGGATAGGTTTCTCATTATAAGACAAGTCATGAAGCAACTATATTCCCTCACATGTAAGTACTGTCACTTGATCTGGAATTTATTTTATATGTAATGAAGCATGGAAGATGTCGTGTACTATAGAAATATTGGGTGACACAGCCAAGTAGTAAGATACAACCCTAATTTTTTCTAATATTTCAAATGTCCAAATGTAACAGGTATTAAATTTTACATTTTCTAAAACATAAAACTCTATTAGATAGTGAAACCTCAAAGAATATATGATCCCTAACATGAAATTACATGTATTTCATTAGTTATCATTAGATATCTTTTGACTGATTTGGGATGCTTTAATGTAAACCTAAATAGTCTATAATTCAACAGTCATATCCACTACTAGCTTTGGTCCAACTAATATTATTTCTCCGACATCTTCCTAATAGGTTGGAGTATGATAAATCTTCACTTAAAATTCATCATATGGTTCCATCAGGATTCTCTAATAGAATCTATTATTGTATGAAAATTACACTAAAGAAAGATATTGATCCCACATACCTTTGAAGTCATGAGAACATGACCTAAACACGCCTTCATAAGTCAGGGTAGTTCCTTTAGACTATCCTTAAGTCTTATGATGACAGGAGGTGAATAAATCTATCTAAGTGTTGACATCCCTTTAAAGTCTCCTTTAGCATTTTGATGTAAAAATAGGGTCATGATAAGATATAATCGATAGGGGTGACCTGTGAAGCCTTATAATTTCATTTATACAAAGCTGTGAAAGGTTATCCAGAGGTACATCTTCTCTTATTTCTATGAAATGGGAAGACATAGTAAGGTGATCAATGACTAAACATATATGATTGTTCTTACTTAGAGTCTCTGAGAGACTAGTGAAAATATCCATTATAGTATTTTCCTAATTCCATATACGTATAGGAAAGGGTTTCAAGGATCCCTTAAGATATTAACTTTTTTCCTTCACCTACTAGAATAATAAGAATCCAGATACATAGTGTGAAATATCCTACTTCACACCACACCTAAATATATTTTCACTAAAATATCTATACATCATTATACTTCTATAGTACATAGATAAATTTTAGTTATGTGATTCGTCTAGAACTTCTTTATTGAATTACAGTTCAGATAGAAAACAAAACCTCTTTCCAAAAATCAACACTCTAACTCTATAGATACTGTCTATAAATTTCACATCATTCACTTATATAATCACACTTTTTTATGTTCTCATTAACCTGTTGTGTATTCTCTATTATTTCTAGTAATGATGGTTTAATTAATTCTTAGAAAATGAATAATGGATCCCCATTCCTATTAATAATCATATCCATCTTTAATGGATATATATAAGATACTTGTTAATCGTCATCATGGTCAGAACACCACAATCCATTTTACTCAATACATAAACCACCTTATTTTCCTTCCCTAGTTGATAGTGTATTTTGTAATCATAGTCCTAGAGTAGTTCCAACTGTATTCTTTGTCTCTTGTTGAGATCCTTCTGAAACCATTACGAATTAAGTAAATTTTGAATCAAAATTCCTTGGAAGCTTGAGAGCCATATGGTTCTATAAAACCCATGAATTAAATAACATAGTTTTTCAATATAAATTCTTGGGATATATATACACCATATAAATAATGAATTATTTCATAATAATAAAACATGTCTCAATGAAGAGAAATTGAGATGAAAACCCTTACCTTATTCCAGATTCATTATTCACACACTCCAAACATCCGGAATAATCAAATTGACATTATTATAAAACTTATAAGTAACCTCTTCATCATTATTTAATTTAATATGGACCTTTTATTATCATAATGCATTTATTTATTAAATATTTTTGTTCCCTATGTTTCTTATTTGAGGCAATTCGTTCAATTTTATCATAACTCCTCATGTATGTTGACCATGGTAGAAATATTTTTAAAGTAGATTCATAATTTACTGAATATTAATAGTGTTATGGAAATTATTTTTATATATTAATTATATTTTAATTATATTTTTAAGGCCAAAGATGATGGGTGGAGATCACAGATGAAACTTATTTCTTGTAGATGTGATGGTTTTCATATATAGTAGATCAATGTTTCCACTTCTCAATAGATGAGAGGGAATGATTTTAAACAATAATTTGTTATAACGCCCCAACCCCAGTTACCCAGAGTCAGTGAATTATTACATAACATTGGCATGATCACGAGAAATATCATATCTCGAAAGACCGATTGGTTTAGTAGCCTTGGAAACACTACATATATTAATAAGTCTTAAATTACATCATAAACATGAAAACTACAACAACATCTTTTCTTAAGTGTCCACATTCATATCCCCACATACTATCCCTGAAGGTCATTCATAAATTACTTCTTCACATCCTGGGAAAAATAAAACATTGAAAAGGGGTGAGCTCAAATGCCCAGTAAGGATAACAATATAGCGGAAACATTCATAAATAAGAATAAGCATTTAAGGAAATGTATAACTAAAAAAAAGCCTTTTAAACTTGAACTTCAACATAGTATGGAAAAAATAAAATGAAATAATGCCATTTACTTATTCACATGGATATTCTACTAATCGAATAATCACATGCAATATCAGTAACCACTTTCATAATGATGGAATGCATAATGCCAGACTATCATAACCACATAGCCAAGGCCTCGTACCAAGACTACAAATAATATTTTGTCAAGGCCTTGTGCCAAGACACTTGTTTGTCTCATGAGACCTACTGATGCATCAAGGAGAAATAGCGGGCTCCACCCATCATATATTAAGTCCAATACATTCCTCATATGAATAGGTTTAAACATAACATAAACATTCGTATTAAAACTAGCATACAAAATGTAAATAATTCATCCATAAAACATGAATGGTATAAAAAATAGCACATCCACAGTAAACCATATCAAAAAAACCTTCAATACAATATATAAGTTTTGTATCATAATAAATCATCTTCAAATAATCGTAAAATCCATCAAAGGATGTAGACATAGATGAAATCAAAACTCTTTTTAGAGAAATATCACTTTTTATTTTGAAATAATTTAAGAGTCATATAAAATAAAACATTCTCTTTGAAAATATTCTTATAATCTTGTAAGGGACGCTTCATAGATTTTATAATGGCGGAAAATAGTCGCACCCGATCTATAAGTTAAAAAAACATTCTTAGCTTAATCCTGTCGAAAATGTTAAAAAGCACCTTGTTTTGAAAACGACGGAAATATTCCTTTATAAACCACTTATAAAAATTCAAAAAAGGGTATAAATGACTTTAACTCATATTCTTGTAAATGTTAAAAATGTTTTGAAATACATTTTGAAGAAACATGGATGTGGATGATAAAGAAATCCCAGTAGATTATTACGTATAAACAACCTCGGATAATGGAGAGATTGCGAAATAAACCCTTACCTTGTACTTTTCCTTGGTTAGTGGTAGGTTAACATCCTGTATAATTGTGAATTAATTGTTATTAAATTATACAAGAATCATATACATTCATATGATATCATATATGATCTTTTAACATTGCTTTGTTAATAATATCTTAGATTTATCATTGTTTCGGGTGTTAACTGACTCATTTTCTTTTATATGTTTTTTTAAGTAAGACATGTTTGTCATGGATAGGTTGTATCTTATTCATATCCAGAATGATATCAAGTCCTTAGATACTATTATTAATCATCAAATGAGATTTAGACTTGAATGGATACGATGGAGAATGAATCTCATCGCGTTCGTGGAGACGGTAGTCCGTACGTACGCACGAGCGACAATATCATTCTCTTGAAATTAAAATAATATATAATTGGATGGTATATCACATATATAGAATCATTATCATGTTATATTTATTATTTACATGAATTACAAATCATTATTATACCCATCCAAATAATAATATATTGAATAACAATTACACCACGACGTGGAGACGGTAAGCTGTACGTACACACGTATGGTGACATGTCATTCAAAGGATGGATAGAACACTGAATATGGTTGTACCATATTTATAATAATATTAAATTATATATAAGATACTGGAGTTATTATTTTAGAATGGTAATTACAAAGAAAGAATAAGTGGAAGAGGAAAGGAACTTGAAACGGGGTGGTGAAAACATTACCTCTTCTTCGGGTTATTCCTTTTGATTTGATCAAAAGGGATCCTTAGGTTGGCTTTCTGATCAAACTAATTCCTATAGGTTGTAGTGAGGAAATTTGAGAGAGTATTTGGGAAGGTTTTGGCCGAACAAAAAGGCTTTGAATGTGTGAATTAGTGAGAAGGGGGAGTACCCTTTTATAAGAGGGGTGAGGGGCTCCTTTGGAAAAGCTAGAAATATTAATTTATAATAAATTTATATTCGGTTTATAATGGATAAAAAGTTTATTATTTAAATTTTAAGATGGGGATGGGTCTAAAAACACTCAACCAATAGAATTTATACAGGTTTGGGTTACTATATTAACCTTATCTTTAAGTATTAACTCTAAGTTAATTAGTTTCACTTTTACAATGTCTCTTTGTGTTTTTATATTATATGGTTAATAAACTTACTATATACATCCAAGCGACCCCCAAGTGGTCCATTAATGATACACCTATCATGATATAAGTCTCTTGGCCGAACCTTAGATTTTGAAAAATTTAATATCAATTAATAATATAATATTTGTTTTAAAAACTCTTTTATGTCAATTTTGACACTATTCAATAATTGATTTTTGTGAAACTCATAACAGAATGATTAATTAGAAAAAAGTTAATTACATCAATCCTAATTTGTCATATTAACCTATACAATTAGTTTAATTCATTAAAAGTCTCCAATTATATTTATTTGGGTATTTATAATATCAATTATTTTAATTTTTCTCTGTTATGGTAATTACTGCATCATCAATGTGTCATAAATAAATTAAATTATTTAACGTATAAAAATTATAAATAAAATACCATTATGTAGGAAATATTTTTATATTTCTAATTAATATTTACAATCGAATTTATCTTATGTATAACCGAATATGAAAAATGTTTTAGTAAATAAACTTTGATTTTAATTCTTTTAACTCTTCTTTGAATTAAATAATAATAAATGTCCTAATCTAATCCAAGTGGACCTAAATGATAATATTTTATTCCTAAGTTTGTTTTTGGTCTAGATACACTTGTCTAATAGAATTAGTACATGGTTTAGGGTAATATTAATATCATTTGTACCCTTAATTATCCTATTTACTTTTAACCGTGGTAAATAAAAGTAAAAAGTTACTATTCACCAAAAATTATTTTCATCTCAATGAACCACATTTTACTCCTTGATATTAACCGTGTCTCTCGGAATTTCAACATTCTAATCAAATAAGCAGTCAAATTATGTTTTATGAAAAATTCAGTTTTTTTAACTACCACTTAGTAGTTTCACTATTCATAAAAAATTGATGTTTTTCAGAACAATGCAAAATTTCACCCTAAGCTATAATTGATATTACAAATTAAAAAGTTATGTCTATTTTAAAAAATTCCAAACATATAAGTTGCATTAATTAATTTTATAATTAATTCCCACTGTCACAACAAATAACATTTTTTAAGAAATAATATATATCAAAAGATTGACAATTGTTTATGTCCAATTTCAAAGTGAAATTAATTCTAATGAACACCATTGGATAAAATGGTAAAAATATATTCTAATTATACTTTAATACAACTCAATAGTATAATTTATCACTATAAATTATTTTTATTAAAAAAGTTTTTTTTAAGTATTTTTCACTATTCATAAAAATTAGAAGTTCTCAGAAAAATACCAAAAATTCAACTTAGGATAATTTCGATATTCCGAATCCAAAAATGAAGTCCATTTTGAAATATAAAATATATATAATTTCAAAAAGTAGGCATTACTATTCATAACGGCTAGTTTGATTGGTTGTGGTGTGTTAGAACTCGATGTTGCGTACAACACACGCTATCACATTATTCAAAGAGAAGCGTACTGTAGAAGCTTGGGGTGTTACATTCTACCCTCCTTCAAATATTTTCGTACTCAAAATTTCTAGAATACTATCGTATGAAAAGACTCAGGTGGTTATTCATTATAAGTTCCTCGGGTTCACACGTTTCCTCTTCCATCTTAGGGTTTCTCTACAAAACATTTACCGGACGCGTCGTCCGGTTTCTCAGTATTTGTTCTCTCATATCAAGAATCCTAATGGGCTCTTCGCAATAAGACATATCAGGTTCCAGTTCTAATTCCTCATAGGTGAGTACATGCGTTGGGTCAGGCATATATTTCCTCAATAGAGATACGTGGAAGACACCGTGAACTTTGGAGAGACTTGGCGGCATTGCCAATCGGTAAGCTACAACCCCAATTCTTTCTAGAATTTCGTAAGCTCCGATGTACCTGGGACTCAATTTACTTTTCTTACCAAAATGTATGACTCCCTTCCATGGAGATACCTTCAGGAAAACATGATCACCGACTTGAAATTCCAAATCCTTCCTTCGATTATCGGCATAGCTCTTCTGCCTACTTTTAGAAGCTTTGAGGTGATTTTGGATTACCTTCACCTTTTCCATCGTTTTCTCCAGTAGTTCTGGACCTACAAGTTTTATTTCACCAACGTCATCCCAACAGGTTGGTGTGCAAAATCTCTTTCTGTATAACGCTTCATATGGTGCCATCTGAATACTCGAATGGAAGCTATTGTTATAGGAAAAATATACCAAAGGTAAATATTGATCCCACATACCCTGAAAGTCAAGTGAGAAAGATCTCAACATGTCTTCTAAGGTTTGAATAGTCCGTTCTGATTGTTCGTATGTCTGAAGGTGGTAGGCAGTGCTCAAATGAAGTTCAGTATCCAGGGATTTCTGAAGACTCTTCCAGAATCTTGAAGTAAAACGGGGATCACGATCAGAAACAATCGATAGGGGTACTCCATGATGTCTCACAACTTCATTAATATATAGTCTTGATAGACGTTCCCGTGGTAGATCTTCTCTTATAGCAAGAAAATGTGCTAACTTGGTAAGACGATCAACAATAACCCATATTGCATCGTTCCTTCTAGGAGTCATTGGTAGCCCAATGACAAAGTCCATCGTAATATTGTCCCATTTCCACCCAGTATAGGGAGAGGTTGCATGACTCATCCAGGCTCTTGCCTTCCAGCTTTCACTTATTGACAAACCATACATCTTGACACAAAATCAGCAATCTCCCTTTTCATGTCGTCCCACCAAAAATGTTCCTTCAAATCTCTATACATTTTGGTACTCCCAAGGTGTATAGAGAAATTGGAACTATGTGCATCATCCAGAAATTCCCTTTTTAGATTAGGTATATCAGGAACACAAAGTCTCTTCCCGAATTTCAAAATTCCTTCTTCATACACAAAGTCTCTCAATCTCCCATCATTCACAGATTTAATCTTCTTTTGAAATTATTAATCATCAGTCTGAGAACTCTTAATTTTTTCTAGTAAAGATGGTTTGGAAACCATTTTAAAAATAATTGATGTTTCACCTTCCATGGTTATTCCCATGTCCATCTTCACTAGATCCATGAAAATTGGGTCCTTTTCAATTCTTATATTGTTCAAAACTCCATGATCTTTTATTCTCAAAGAATCTTCCACCTTATTTGCTTTCCCCAGGTGGCAGTGTATCGTACAATCATAATCCTTGAGTAATTCAAGCCATCTCCTTTTCCTCATGTTGAGTTCTTTTTGTGAGAAAATATACTTCAAACTATTGTAGTCAGTATAAATCTCCCATTTTCACCATAGAGGTAGTGCCTCCATATCTTCAAAGAAAAGATCACAACTGCTAACTCGAGATCATGAGAAGGATAGTTTTGTTAATGAATTTTCAACTGTCGTGATGCATAGGTAATAACCCTATCATTCTGCATAAGGACACAACCAAGTCCTTTCTTCGATGCATCACTATAAATAATGAACCAATCATTCCCTGATGGTAGAGTCAATATAGGAGCATTGAATAATATTCTCTTCAGTTATTCAAAACATTCTTCACACTCTTTTTTCCAAACAAATTTAACCCCTTTACGTGTGAGCTTCGTTAATGGGTTAGCCAATCAGGCAAAATTATAGACGAAACATCGATAATAACCTGCTAAACCAATAAAACTACGTACCTCAGTTATACTCGTAGGTGCATGCCATTCTTGGATTTCCTTGGTCTTAGAAGGATCAATAGAGATTCCATCTTTAGAGACAATATGTACAAGAAAAGAAATCTCCAAAAGCCAAAATCCACACTTGCTAAACTTCCCATATAATTCATGTCTTCTCAGAGTCTTTAGGATAATGTACATGTGATTTTCATGATCTTCATAGCTTTTTGAGTATACCAAGATATCATCAATAAATACCAGCACAAATTCATCGAGATATTCCTTGAAAACTCTATTCATTAGATCCATGAATACAAAGGGTGCATTAGTCCATCCAAAAGGTATTACTGTAAACTTGTAATGCCCGTACCTGGTTCGAAATGCTGTCTTTGGAATGTATTCCTTCTTCAAACACAACTAATGGTATCCAGATCGAAGTTCAATCTTTGAAAAGTATTGAGCTCCATGCAGTTGGTCAAATAAATCATCAACGAGAGGTAGGGGATACTTGTTCTTTATTGTTATAGCATTGATCTCCCTGTAGTTGATACATAACCTCATAGATCCATCATTCTTTTTAACAAAAAGAATAGGGGCTCCCCAAGGAGAAACACTAGGGAGAATAAATCCCTTATTAATCAATTACTCTAGTTGTTTCTTTAGTTTGACTAATTCCGCAGTGGCCATTCTATAAGGGGTCTTCGATATAGGCCCTGATCCAGGAATTAAATCAATGGAAAACTCAACTTCTCGTTCTGGAGGATGTCCAGGTAAATCTTCCTGAAATACATCTACATATTCTTTCACAATAGGTACATCCTCTATTTGAACATTCCTTTCCTCACCCATAGCCATTTCATTATTTTCCTCCCCAATAATTGAATTTAGTTGAGCTATTGGGGGTGGATCTAGATAAGAATTAGGTGGTAACGATTCTGCTCTAAAGATAAGGTGTTCCTTATCATCATCATCAATAATCCTAACATCTTTATTCTTAAAATAAATCATCTCATCATAGTCCGAAATCCAGTCTATACCGAGGATTATATCAAACTCAATCATAGGTATGATGATGAGATCAGCAGATAAAGAACATTTATGTGATCTAATGGGGACTGATTCACAAAACTTTGTTGCAATGATACTTCCCTTAGGAGTTTTAACTGACAACTCCATTGTTAAATCAAAATGGAAATATCTAATTTTCTTAGCAAACTGGGAAGATATGAAACAATGCGATGATCAAGAATCAAATAATGCATTTGCTAAAGTTTAGGAAACCATTAAATTACCTACCACCACGTCTTTCGGAGCTTCTTCCTCAGCAGTAGTGATAGCATAATCTTGGCCTTGATCCCTTGGCCTTTTAAAAGGTATGTTCCCCTGATGGTTAGGACATTCATTTGCATAATGTCCCATCTCCCTGCAATTGTAGCATTGGACATCAGAAGATTCCATCTTCCCCATGCAATCACGATCTTGGTGACCTTTTCACCACACTTGTAACAGACTCCTGTTACCTTCAAGAAAGTATCGGGGTGTTTCTTACCACATTTACCACATGATGGATATTCAAACTTTCATTTCTTCCCCTTAATTCCATTACCAGATTGATCAGTAGATCTCTTCTTCTCTTGCTTTTCTTTAAAGTCATAAGACTTAGAGAATTCCTTTTCGGTCTTGATAGCACATGAGACAATGTCTTTATACGACAAGAAGGATTCTGAGACTAATGCTCGACAGAGAAAGGGTTTTAACCCATCAAAGAAACGATCAATCTTACTTCTTGGGTTACGTATATAATATCCAGCATACCTTGCTGACCTTGTAAAGTTAGCCTCATACTTTGTGACATTCTCATCCTCCTTTTGTCTCAGACTCAGAAATTGCCTTTCCATATCTGCTCGATGGTCACGAGGAAAGTATTTTTCTAAAAATAGATCTTTGAACTCCCTCAATTCCATATTTGATACTTCGTCATCTTCCTTCGTGTTTTGAATCAAGGACCACCATTGATCAGCATCTCCAATGAGGCGGTAAACTGCCATGATAACTTTTCCCTTTCACAACTCCCCAAAGCCTGAAATATTTTCTCTAGAGAATTTATCCATTACTTAGGTACTAATGGATTTGTACTCCCATTAAACGTTGGTGGTTGTTGCCTCATGAAGAGATCTAACATTGATCCTCCACACTGTGGATCAGGGTGCTCCATACGGGTAAGGTTATTATTCATAACCTAAGTGAGTTGTCCCAGTATGGTGATTAGATGATCGGCACCAGTTGCATCACCAGCTCCACTATAATTATCTTGAGCAGGAGGGCAATCCCTACATGGAGTGTGTGCATTGATACAGTTTCCATTTCTTCCACTAGGCTCCATTTCTAATCAATGGAATAAACTAGATCAGTTTATGAATCAAAATACATAATTCCATACTTATAAAACACTTAACATAAATTGAACTATTTATGGATATAATCCATAATCATAAAAATGTTTTCTTTGAGGAAGTATATACTCATAAACCTTTCATAATGATTTGTAAAGAAAATGAGAGTTATCCTAAGCATATCCCCCGGGAGTGTCGTAACCAAGAGTGCATCAAGGCCCGTGGTCGTGCACCAGTTCCCGTTCGAGTCTAGCTCAAAGCAGTTTTTTCAGGTTTTACCCCTTGGTACATCTGTGCCAGAGCCGCCTCTACCTACTTGTATCCGTACAAGGATGTATTGCTCAGAAAACTCACAAAATCTCTACAATACTAAAATTCTAGTAAGTTCTTCTATACTAATCCTCAAAGTCCATATTAAATCTATTTGCTCTAATCAGAGTTTATCTAAATCTAGCTTCCAAGGTTTCTAATAAACTTCCTCTGATACAAACTGTAACACCCCGACCCCAGTTACCCAGAGTCGGTGCATTATTACATAACATTTCCATGATCATGAGAAAGATCAAATCTCGAAAGACCGATTGGTTTAGTAGCATTGGAAACACTTGATATATTCATAATTCTTACATTACATCATAAAAATGAAAACTACAACAACATCTTTTCTTCATATTCCACACTCATATCCCCACATACTATCCCTATAGGTCATTCATAAATTACTTCTTCACATCCTGGGAAAAATAAAACGTTGAAAAGGTCTGAGCTCAAATACCAAGTAAGGATAACAATATAGTGGAAACTTTCATAAATAAGAATAAGCATTTAAGGCAATGTATAACTAAAACAAAAGCCTTTTAAACTTAAACTTCAACATAATATGACAAAAATAAAATGAAATAATTCCATTTACTTATTCACATGGATATTCTACTAATCGAATAATCACATGCAATATCATTAACCACTTTCATAATTATGGAATGCATAATGCCAGACTATCATAACCACATAGCCAAGTCCTCGTTCCAAGACTAAAAATAAGATTTTGTCAAGGCCTTGTTCCAAGACACTAGTTTGTCTCATAAGACCTACCGATGCATCAAGGAGCTATATCAGGCTCCACCCGTCACATTTAAGTCCAATGCATTCCTCATATGAACAGGTTTAAACATAACATAAACATTCTTATTAAAACTAGCATACAAAATTTAAATAATTCATCCATAAACCATGAATGGTATAAAAAATAGCACATCCACAGTCAACCATATCACAAAACCTTCAATACAATATATAAGTTTTCTTTCATAATAAATCATCTTCAAATAAGCGTAAAATCTATCAAAGGATGTTGACATATATGAAATCAAAACTCTTTTTAGAGAAATATCTTATTTTATTTTGAAATCATTTAAGATTCATATAAAATGAAACATTTTATTTGAAAATATTCTTATAATCTTGTAAGGGATGCTTTGAAGATTTTATAACGGCGGAAAATAGCTGCACCCGCCGTATAAGTTAAAAAAACATTCTTACCTTAATCCTATCGAAAAGGTTAAAAAACACCTTGTTTGGAAAATGACAGAAAGATTCCTTTATAAACCACTTAAAAAAGTCAAACAAGGGTATAAATGACTGTAACCCATATTCTTGTAAATGGTAAAAATGTTTTGAAATACATTTTGAAGAAACATGGATGTGGATGATAAAGAAATCCCAATAGATTATTACGTATAAACAATCTCGGATAATGGAGAGATTGTGAAATAAACCCTTACCCTGTAGTTTTCCTTGGATGGGGGTTGGTTAACCTCCTATATAATGGTGAAATAATTGTTATTAAATTATTCAAGAATCATATACTTTCATATGATATCATATATTATCTTTTAACATTTCTTTGTTAATAATATCTTAGATTTATCGTTGTTTCAGGTGTTAACTGACTCATTTTCTTTTATATGTTTTGTTACGTAAGCCATGTTTGTCATGGATTGGTTGTATATTATTCATATCCAGAATTATATCAAGTCCTTAGATACTATTATTAATCATAAAATGTGATTTAGACTTGAATGAATACGATGGAGAATGAATCTCATCGCGTTCATGGAGACGGTAGTCCGTACGTACGCACGAGCGACAATATAATTCTTTTGATATTAAAATAATATATAATTGGATGGTATATCATATATAAAGAATCATTATCATGTTATATTTATTATTTACATGAATTAAAAATCATTATTATACCCATCCAAATAATAATATATTGAATAACAATTACACCACGACGTGGAGACGGTAAGCCGTACGTACGCACATATGGTGACATGTCATTCAAAGGATGGATAAAATACTGAATATGGTTGTACCATATTTATAATAATATTACAGTATATATAAGATACTGGAGTTATTATTTTAGAATGGTAATAACAAATAAAGATGAAGTGGAAGAAGAAAGGAACTTGAAAAGGGGTGGTGAAAACATTACCTCTTCTTCGAGTTCTTCCTTTTTATTTGATCAAAAGGGCTCCTTAGGTTGGCTTTCTGATCAAAATAAGGCCTCTAGGTTGTAGTCAGGGTATTTGAGAGAGTATTTGGGTAGGGTTTTTCCTTAACCAAAGGGCTTTGAATGTGTGAATTACTGATAAGGGGGAGTGACCTTTTATAAGAGGGGTGAGGGGCACCTTTGGAAAAGCTAGAAATATTAATTTATAATAAATTCATATTCGGTTTCTAATGGCTCCAAATTTGATTATTTAAAGGTTAAGGTGGGGATGGGTCGAAAATCACTCAACCAATATAATTTAGATAGGTCTGGGTTACTATATTAACCTTATCTTTAGGTATTAACTCTAAGTTAATTAGTTTCACTTTAACAATGTCTCTTTGTATTTTTATATTATATGGTTAATAAACTTACTATATACATCCAAGAGACCCCCCAAGTGGTCCATTAATGATAAAAATATCATGATATAAGTCTCTTGGCCTAACCGTATATTTTTAGGAATTTAATATCAATTAATAATATAATATATGTTTTAAAAACTCTTTTATGTCAATTTTGACACTATTCAATAATTGATTTTTGTGAAACTCATAAAAGAATTATTACTTCGAAAAAAGTGAATTAAATCAATCCTAATATGTCATATTAACCTATAAAATTAGTTTAATTCAATAAAAGTCTCCAATTATATTTATTTTGGTATTTATAATATCAATCAATTTAATTTTTCTCTATTATGGTAATTACTTCATCATCAATGTGTCATAAATAAATTACATTATTTAATGTATAAAAATTATAAATAAAATACCATTATGTAGTAAATCTTTTTATATTTATAATTAATATTTACAATAGAATTTATCTTATGTATAACTCTATATTAATTTTTTTTAATAAATAAACTTTGATTTTAACTCTTTTAACTCTTCTTTGAATTAAATAATAATAAATGTCCTAATCTAATCCAAGTCGACCTAAATGATAATAATTTATTCCTAAGGTTGTTTTTGGTCGAGAAAAACTTGTACAATAGAATTTGGACATGTGTTAGGGTAATATTAATATCATTTTTACCCTTAATTACCCTATTTAGTTTTAAACGTTGTAAATAAAAGTAAAAAAGTTACTATTCACAAAAAATTATTTTCATCTCAATGAACCACATTTTACTCCTTGATATTAACCATGTCTCTCGGATTTTCAAAATTCCAATCACAGAAGCAGTAAAATTAAATTTTATGAAAAATTCTGTTTTTTTAACTACCACTTAGTAGTTTCACTATTCATAAAAAATTGAAGCTTTTTAGAACAATGCCAAAATTTCACCCTAAGCTATAATTGATATTCCAAATTCAAAAATGATGTCTATTTTACAAAATTATAAACATATAAGTTTCATTAATTAATTTTATAATTAATTCACACTTTCACAACAAATAGCGTTTTTTAAGAAACAATATATATCAAAAGATTGACAATTGTTTATATCCAATTTCAAAGTGAAATTAATTATAATGAACATAATTGGATAAAATGGTGAAAATATATTCTAATTATACTTTAAAACCACTCAATATTATAATTTATCAATATAAATTATTTTGATTAAATAGTTTTTTAAGTATTTTTCACTATTCATAAAAATTGGAAGTTCTCAGAAAAATACCAAAAATTCAAATTAGGATACTTTTGATACTCCGAATCCAAAAATGAAGTCCATTTTGAAATATAAAATATATATAATTTAAAAAATTAGGTATTACTATTCATAACGGCTAGTTTGATTGGTTGTGGTGTGTTAGAACTCGATGTTGCGTACAACACACGCTATAACATAATTCAAAGAGAAGCGTACCGTAGAAGCTTGGGGTGTTACATTTGTCACTTAATAATCATATTTATATTATATATATCATATTTATTCATCCATTAAACCCTTTTTAAGATCCATTAATGTTGGTGATGATAAATGGAATACATCGGTTTTTGGAGGCGGTAGTTTGCAAAATGCACTAACAAATATTTTTTGTTTCTCGGTGGAAAGAAAGGAATAAATAATGGATATTTTATAGTTATAATAATATATATGTATAATAATTATACTGATTTAATAATATTTTTTTAGATATAATATATTTTTAAGAGGAATATTAAGGATAAAAACATAAGAAGGAGATAAAACTTATGGTGGATACTTAATTATTTATTGGAAAACTCCTTAGAGATGAAGGGATTACGCGAACATAGACTAAACATGGGATTAATAGAGTGTAAAAAAATTATAATAGGGGATATTTTGGAAGTGCTTTTGGGAATGTTATAGAGGTTTGTGTATATTTTAAGGGGTTTATGTGATTCCCATTTATAAGAGTGGAAAAAGGAACTTTTGGAAACACCCTTTACATTTTAATAATTCCGTGACATTATTCCATGTCTATTAGATCAAAAGATTCTGAATAATAGATTTTGGTGTATTTTTCTCTGGAAATTATTAAATATTTCTTTTAACTCATTTTTTATTCATGGAATAAGGTATTTACTATTATGTTTTTACATTTTACACTTTTGATTGTAAATGAGGTATCTATTTTTTAACTAAGTGATTTTACATTTTATTAAATAAAAAAAACAATATAGAAACATTTGGGTATGTTGGAATCAAGATTTATCACTATTTAATCTAATTAAATTTATAAATATTATAAAATTAACATTTAAATTAAGAAAATAATTCGTAGAAAAATTACTTTAGTTGAAAAGATGACATTTTTTCTATTATGGATTCTTAATATTATTTTTTATTAATTACCAAATAAATGATTGTTAATATATTTATTTATGTATTTATACATAATATTATAATCATTATTTAAATTATTTAAATTTATTTTATTTGATAAAAATTCCATGATACTAACGAAAAAATATTTTTAAAATAATGGTTTCACCAATATTATAGTAATTTGAATTAATCTTGAAAATAAAAATTAAAAAAAATTATTCATATTAAATAATATTAAAAGTTATAACTCAAATATAAAAATTATTTTATCAAATTACATTCTTTGTGTAGGGAAATTAATCTCAACGTTAGAGAATATAAGGCCTAAAAACCCATTTTTTTTGAAAAGTGTATTTTTTATCATAAAGGTTTAGTATATGAAAAATCATTAATGTTATTGATTATAATGATATTAATAATATTATAATTATTTAAATAATATTTATCTGACATTTTAATATATCAAAAACAAAATTTCCCAGATGTAAATTTAATTAATGAAAAAGATTAAAAATAGATTCCACAAGAATATTACTTAATTTTCTAAAATGATATTCATGGGTTTTAAAATTTCACATAGTATTTTTGAGTGATTTAGTTTAATTTATAAATATATATTTTTTATAATAAATAGGTTTCAAAAAATTTTATGTCATATAAAAGTGAAGGTTTTATAAAAATCATTATTTTTCACTATTCACCTAGAAACCAATTATTTTATATAATTCCCAAAACATATTAAGATAATTCTGTTATTCTAAATAAAAACTAAATTTAATTTTTTCAAATTCATTTACTACAAGTTATAAGTTCAATTTTTTAATAAAATGATAAAGTTTAACAAAAAATATTTTTTTTAAGAAATTATATTTTATAATATTATCTTTTAATATTATTATTTTCTATCATCTCACAACTAAATTTTTGTTAACAAAATATTAATATTTAGTATAATTTATCATCATTAATATGTTTTTAAAAATAAATATTCTTACTGTAAAAAATGATTTTTTAGAAAAATACTTTTCTAAATAATAAATGACCTCATTAGTCATTTTAGAAAAATAATTGAATTTCATTTATCTTGAAATTAATTGTTATTTTATTATTTAATTTAATTATTTAATAGGTTAGTTATATTCATTACTGCTAATTCAATTCATAGTTTTAACATACATACTTAAATATTTATATATTATTAAAATGTGTCATGGTTTCATGTAAGTCTGGCGTTACATATGGTGCAACCTATCGAACACAATGACTTATTTAAAGGTAGTCTTATATTAGTATTTTGTGTTATGAAATTATCCCCCAAAATAGTTTACATCCTTGAAATTTTACTCATAATACGAGAGTAATTTATATTTGGAACTTATTAACCATACACCATTAAATTACTATGGGTTTATTTTGGATGTGGAATGAGATTTTATTTTATGAAAAATTATTAGAATCACTCTATATATAGATCTTACCCATTTCTAATTGTATATAGAATTTTATTGAGGTAATATGATCTAGATATATAAGTGTTTAATTCCCATAAACCCTGAATATGGTTTGTTTTATAATCATTCCACTGAGGGTTTTTATTTTTAACTCAATATCTAGTAATTGGTGAAACATTACATGAAATATAACTCTAGAAAATATAGAGTAAAAACTATTTATATTATTAATTATTAGTAGTTACATATAATTTTCGTTGTTAGAATTATTATTAGTGATGATCTCCTTTGTTAGACCATGACTTTGGAAATTGAGTCCCATAATTCCCTACACTCTTATAATTGAAACAATGGTTTTTTATAGCTTCTCTCAATCTTGTACACTTATGAGTATAATGACTTTTGTCACATGATCATTCATTACAATCTATATTTCTCTAATTTTGTGTGTTTGGTATTTTGACTATGTTCACATTGTTAATAATATTTTGTGGTAACTAGTTTTTCATAATCATAAGATTTCTCACTCCAGTACTTATACCTTTAGGTTGTTCATTGGTATATGTTTCACACTATCCATGGAATCCATTGTTAACAATCATTCAACTTCTCCAAAAAATTCTTTCACTTGTGTTATCCTTATAAACATGTCACTTATTCTTATTTTGTCTATGTATTAAGGAAATGGAAACATAACAAGGGGTTGGATAAAATTCTTAGTAAGGGAAACATATAATTGAAACAATCATTTCATAAAAATAGTATAAATATTATACAAGGAATAGGTAAACAACATGAATTCATAATAAACTCGGAAATAAGAACATGAAATATAAATTAAAATAAATGAAAAAATGGATATCAGTAATACTAATCTCATACTAATGGAATATCTAATTAAGAACATCAAAAACCTAGTGTCAAGGCCCTTTTACATGACACTTTACTTATCATTGAGACCATAGTTAGAATATATTGCTGAATTGGAAAGGAATACACCAAAGACCAAAAACTATTTTTTTCTCATGAGACCTGTTGATTCATTGAGGGAATATATAATTCTAGTACTCACCTATCACCTGATTAAGTCCAATTCATTCACTAAAATAGTCATTTTGATAGTTCATACCATTCCCTATGGAATAATTTCCTGAATAAAAACATGGATATACATATAATGAAGAATTTGGAATATCAATACATGATCAACAAGCATTAAAATTCAATAATATTCATGAATATCAATAATTTTTCCCATTAAAATAAAAACTCAAACACGATCATGACCCAACTAGAGAAAGAATTTAGATGGTAAAAAATTACGTTGTATACTTTCTAATAATCTTTTGTATTAGAATAAAAACATATGGAATGTTAATAATTTCCCATATGTCTATAAATGGGATGAAATGATCATAAAATATATAGATGGAAAAAGTTAGATGGTTAAAATTACATATTCAACTTTCCAATAATCATATTTACTGAAATAACAACATAAGGAATGTGAATACTTTTACCCATGTTAATAGAATAACATTCCTTCAAGGCGACCATCATCCAATAAGAATTATATAAAATGTGATATTCACATTGTATAAATAAATAAACACACGACTATATTAATACATGAAAAAAGTTCATAATCTATCAATGGGAAGAAGGTGGATGGTTTTCAAAGAATATATTTCTAATATAACAAAGGAAATGAAGAAGGATTCTAACAAAGATGAAAAAATATAGAAAAATATTTATTGAATAATGCCACCCAAGAATGGATCACGAATTGGATTATTTATTACCATGAGTTCATTTCCACTAAATTATATCATATATAAATATATATTAATGGTAAATTATGAAACATAAATCCATTTAGTTAAATTATTTTTGAAAATTGAAATTGAAACAGATGGAAAACTTAAAATAGACTTTAGAATATATATTTAATATTAATTTAAAAGTTGGAAGTAAGAGTCAATTTCAAAATTATATTTAAAAAGTGAAGGAAAAACTAATTGAAAGAAAAAATTTAAAATAATTATAAATAATGGATCCTTGAAAATTAAAAAATGTTTTTTAGGAAATTTGGAACTAAAACATTTTATTATGAAAAATACATTTCGAATACATGAAATTAATTTTTTTTAAAAACCCATAATGAAAAAAGTGTAATAAAAAATTATTTTTATTAAACAATAATTCCCACACAGGGTATCATAAAATACCATATAAAAAAATTTTAGGGTAATATCACCCAATCATGGAAGAATAATGCTCAATACAAATAATTATAACTCAAAGGAGATGATTTGAGTTACCAAAAAATCTTACGACTGGGGAAACAACTATAACAATAAACACTTGAATAAGGGAGCATGATTCTTATAGTAAATAGCATGAAATAAATAGTGTATGATAAAAAATTTATCCATGAAAATTTTATACACTACAAAAATAAAACATAGTGTATAATATGTAACGTTGACTAAAGAATCCGAATTGAGACCATAAAAACACTTCTGGCTTGTGAAACACTTTAATCAAAACCCCATGAGAGGGGGGAGGATTATAATAGAATATAAAATAAAATTACTAAAATATAATTCATAATATTATATCTCATATAATCAGTTTTTATAATAAATAAATTAATTTAGTGTCACAATACAAAAAATGTCTTAAAGAAAGGAATTTCATATGAAAAACCTTACTGCTTTGGTATCTTTTGGATCAGAAAACCATAAGAGTTTAACCATGAAATTTATATTTATATACCATAAAAAATGGTTTCATGATGAAATATATAAAATTTCAAGTATATAAACATTGAATATTAAAATAGGTTCATAAATACAATACTTATCTCAATGAATGGAAATTATGGCCGAAACCCTTACCTCTTTAGTATTTTGGGATTAAAAACCCAAACAATTTTAAAAATGAAATTTATTTATATAGAATGAAATGAAATTTATTAATGATAAAATATCTTTAATTTTAATTATACACACCATGAAAATGAAAATATATGCATAAATAAAATACTTATCTCAATAAAGGGAAATTGAGATGAAACCCTTAACTTGTTATAGATTCATTCTATGACCATTCTTATCATCCCTAATAATCAAGATACGTTTATTAAATACCTTATTAGAAATATTATCAGTAACCTTATTATTATTTATTTAATTTATTAGGTATTTGTTATTATAATTTTTAATTAATTTATTGTGATGTTTTTTTGCCTACCTTGGTTACATGATGTTATTAAGTCATTTTTTCGTAACTCATCTTGTATATTTACCATGGTAAAAAGATTATTTTTTTACAATATCCAAAATATTAATAGTTTTATATAATTTTTTTAAATATTAAATATATTTTTAAATCCAACCATGATGTGTGGTGATGCCAAATGAAACTAATTTCTTATGGATGCAATAGTTTTCACATACGAATGATTAATGATTATATTTCTCAAAAAATGAGATGGAAATAATGTAACTAATAATTTTTAATTTATAAATAATAGTTATATTATTGATATCACATTTATTAATCCATTATATTCTTTCATCATCCATAAATGGTAGTGTTGTAAAATAGAAGGCACTACTTTGTGGAGGCAATTGTCCGTGAAACACACTAACAATGCTTCTATTTTCCTTATAAGATGGAGAGAAATAAATAATGGTAATTCCATTAATATAATAACATATTATTATCATTAGGTTGTATATTTAATTATATTTTTAATAATATGAGTAATTTGAAAGAGTATTATTAAGTAGAGAAACGTAAGGAGATAATACATACATTAAAGGCTTGATCCTTAGAAAACTTCTCAGAATTAAAGAGGTTATGATACATTAGTTTGAATAGGGGATTAAGATTGTGTTATAGGATAATAGGTGAGTATATATAGGTAAAGTTTCTAGGAAATTCTAAATTTTAGGTTTATTATTGAAAGGGTGTAAGTAATCCCCTTTTAATAGAGGAGAAAAAGGAACTTTTGGAAACACACTTTATATTTTAAAAATATCTTGAAACTATTACTAGTTTAGTGGATTTTCTTTCCAAAATAATGGAGTTTTTGGAGAATTTGTATCAAAAAAGACTCAAATAGTGTTTTATATATAATTAACCATTATTTTCATATATATATATATCACATATTTTTAGATGAATATTAATTAGATAACATTTCAATCCATGCCAGAATCATATAGGTATAGTATATTTGAAATATTGGATACATAAACAACTAATTCAAAAGTTTAATACAATATACCCCATAAAATAATCCTAAATATAAAAATTTTAAGACATATCATACTTGGGACCTTTATTGAAAACTTAGGGAAATGAAACATAAGAATGGGGTTAGCTTAGATGCTCAGTAAAGATAAATAAGGGATATATCAATGATTATGTGAGTATAACATGAGAATAAGTGTATGAGAAGTTAATAATAATATTTTAAAACTATGAACTATATATCAAAAATTATAATCTTGATTAATTCCAAAAAATATGGCATTTCATAAGATACGAATCTTAAAGGAATCAAATAACATGATCCCTAAGATCATAACATTGTAAAATGACATAAGTTTGTGTCCAAAACATAAGAATAGATAATAAATTTTATAGAAGCATTGTATCACTTCCCGGAATATCATATTATATTGGGTTCACTCCCAAAACAAATTTATTAGTGAAGGTACACACCCATGATTATCATAGTAGGTAAAGTCCCTTATTAAACTTGATTCACTACCCATTCATGTACTATATATCTGATGAGATATCATTCTTTACCAAAATAATTGTAGGGATATATAATTTTGGGCCCACCTATCACATAATTAAAATTATATATATATTTTCATCAAGATCAAAACACATTCATATATCATAACCTATAAAAAATAAATGGGTTTCATAAATATTTAATCATTGAATAAATAGTGGAAAAGAAATGAGTTTCATAAACTCCATGTCATCATAATCATAATATGTATATAGAATGAATATGGATGGTATAATTGGGTCATATCCCCATTAAATTTTTGGAAATATAAAAATATATAATCTTAGATATAAAAATTTTAAAGATCATTTAAAATATTTATTGAGGAAAATATCTTTTTTTTACTTTTAAATAACTCATTTAAAAAATAAAAAATTACCAAATATTAATGAATATTATTTCATTGAAAATAAACTTTAAATAATATATAATAAGATTTAAATTATATAATGATCATGATTTTGGGAAATTCCATTCATTCTTTATAAGTTAAAATAACACATTCCTTTCACATTTTTTAAAAAATTCAAAAAATACCTCGTTTGAAAAATGACATGAATTTTCCTTTTGATTTTTTAAAAAATTAAAACATGGGTAAAAATGACTAAAAAATCATATGAGTATATAAAAAACATTCTTTAAAATAATTTTAGAATAAATGGATATGGAAGAAAAAATATTTTCAACCGAAGAGATAAATAAAGTATTTTTTTTTTCTGAAAACCAAACTACAAATCTCTTGAGTAACTAATGTGGGGAAAATAAGAGGAAAATAATTATTCTAAAGAAAGAACTAGAGTATAATAAAATTAAAGAGTTTCTTTATATATAGATCATAATATATCATCATTAGACACTTAATCATTTACAATCCCAATAAAAAATGAGATTATAATATAAAACCTTACCACTTTGGAAACATTAAAATAAGATCATAAAGAAAAATATAACCTTATATGGATATGTATATAAAACTAATTTTAATTAAGATCATAAAAAAATGAATTAATGGTAATTATATACACCACATAAATGAAAAAAGTGGTGATTATGGCATGTGCCCCATAGAAGTAAAAGTGAGATGAATAATCCCTTACCTCATGTTCCACATGCTTCGATAACATTATAACCTCATGTATAATAAATTTAAATTTATTATACACCTATAACAGAATCATGTATATATATAAAATATCATATGTTTTCCATTTATAATATTTCAACACCCATTTATTTATAATTCATTATTATAATTATAATTTCATTGTGTCAACTATTTCGTTTATCACGAGTATTTCAGTTCAGTAGTTCCAGTCCTTGTACATTGATCATGGTTATATAAACTATAAAATATTAATATACATATAAATATATTATATATTAATTATATATATATATATATTTATATTCCTATATAAATCTATTTATATAAAAATGAATTACATTGTTCATGGGGATGGTAGGCCATACGGTTGTAGGATCGAATATGTAATAAGATGCTCAAATACAAGAGGGGGGGGGGGTGAATTGTATTCTTTAAAAATTCCTTTGAAACCTTTAATGTTTAGTTTAACAAGGTTAAACAAACATCCAAAAAACCTCTTAGATAAACCTTTTCTTTAACTTTAAAACCATTAGATAAAAAGTTGAAGAAATATTTTCTTAAAAGAAAGATTCTACCTAAAATTGTATATAATCTGTAATATAATTAATGTAATGGTATTAGAAAGTATAATAATGTTGTACATTCTAACTTTAACAAAGTTGAGATTATAGTGGAAATAAAACAACTTGAAATAGAAAAAAGTAACAGTAATATTCTTTTAACCCAACAAGAAGGGTATCCAAAAACCTTGGGTAAATGTTACTTGATTTATACATTCAAGAAAGTAAGTATTACCCAAACCCAAGTAAGCCCTCAATATAAATATTGATATCTGTCTTTCTATCCTCACAATACCTTGATTTAGAAGGAAATCAAAACCTCTATCTTTCAAACCCGGAAGCCCACAATCAACACGACTTGAGTCTACACAAAGCAAGTATGAACAAGTTGTTCACTCCTGAACAAGTTATTCATGTCTGAACAAGTTGGTCATGACATCCGAACAAAGCACTGAGAGTTGTAAGAGCCTCTCTCTCTAGAAATCACTTCACAGCTTTTTCACATGCATCATGTTCATCCCCTCTCTCAATTGTTGTTTGATCATTCAAATGTGATTGTCTTTATAGGCAAAACATCCCAATAGTCGGATCCACTCCAATGGTCATATTTTCCTTAAATTTCAGAGGGACCTAAAAACTTTTCAAAAATAAAATGGTTAGTTTGTAACAGATTGTACGACATAGTTTCAATTATAAGAGACAATGTTAAGTTAAAGATAAGCGTTATGTATAAGAAAACTTGGAATTTGATAATATTGGAATGATACATTAAACAACTTTAACATTATTAAGTAAAATAGATTCTTAAGAAAAAAATTATCCAGAAAATAGATTCATAATAAAAATTAAATCGGATTGTGAAACCGGTATCACATTTGTAACAGAATCAGAATCATAAAATGAGAATGAATTTTTTTATGGAATCAGAATCATAAAATTAGAATGAATTTTGCACCAAATTCGGAATCATAAAACAGAATCAATTTTGCACCAGATTCAGAATCATAAAACAAAATCACTTTTACACTAGATTCGTAATCATAAAACTGAATCACTTTTCCACTAGATTGGGAATCATAAAACAGAATCAATTTTTCACTAGATTCAGAATCAGAAAACAAAATCAATTTTGCATTGGATTCAGAATCATAAAATAGAATCACTTTTGCATCGGATTTGGAATCATAAAATAGAATTACTAATCTATAATTATAACGGAATGACAATATCAGAACTTAAGAAGAAGAAAAAACATAAGAAAAAATTCAAAACATAAGAAAAAGTGTTTGTGATTTTCAAAACATAAAACCATAAGGAATAGAGAAGTCATAAGATAAACTTATTGACTTAACAATCTCCCCCTTTTTGTAAAGCACAAAAAACATTGATAAGGAAGAATATATTGACTTAGATAAAAAAGTGTGAAAATATTATCTCCCCCTTTGAATGATATTTCTTATGAATATGACTAACTCCCCCATATGTTATGTTTCCCAAGGATCAGATTCTTGATCTTTAGTGTCTGGTTTTATTTCTTAAGAAAATATCTACTGCTTAGATAAACATCTCTTTTTAAAGAAAACTCTCCCTAACTTAGTCATCATCTTTTCATTCCATACTCTCCCTTAATAGATTCTCCTACTTTGAGATCTTTATTAAATTATTCCTTTAAACAAATTCTCCCCCTTTGTGATTTTCCAAAAGAGGAAAAAACATTGAGAAGTATAAGATGTACCTATAAGGTTAAGTAAGAATACATTTGAAAACAAAAGAATAATTTAAGAAGAAAAAATAGAACTTAAGAAAAAATTCAAAACATAAGAAAAAGTGTTTGTGATTTTAAAAACATAAAACCACAAGGAATGGAGAATTCATAAGATAAACTTATTGACTCAACAATCTCCCCCTTTTTGGAAATGACAAACAACTTTACTAAGGAAGAATATATTGACATAGATAAACAAGTGTGAAAATATTATCACCCCCTTTGAATGATATTTTGGATAAATATGACTAACTCCACCTTAGGTTATGTTTCCCAAGGATCATATTCTTGATCTTTAGTGTCTGGTTTTATTTATTTAGAAAATATCTCCCCCTTAGATAAATATATCTACTTAAAGAAAACTCCCCCTAACTTAGTCATTATCTTTTATTTCCATACTCTCCCTTAATAGATTCCCCTCCTTTGATATCTTTATTAAATTATCACTTTAAACAAATTCCCCCCTTTTTGATTTTCAAAAAGAGGAAAAAATATGGAGAAGTATAAGATGTACCTGTAATGTTAAGCAAGAATACATTCAAAAACAAAAGAAATACATGAAAGAATATTTTTAAGGAAATTTTTCAAATAATTTTTAGATTACAACAAAACATCCGAATGAAAAGAAAGTCATCCATCCTTCATCTGCTCAGATAACATTTTCTTTATCAAGGATTTAAGTTTATTCACATCCTTATGATCTTATTCAAAATTATTCAACAAGATATCATGATCCTAATTCTTATTTTCTAATTACAAGATTATTTCTTCTTGATCAGCCACCTTTCTCTCTAATTTAGCTCTGACTTCCTTCTCACTGCTTATAGATTGGGAAACAGAATCGAGTTGACTAGACTACTCTGATATTAACGCCTTGACATTGTTGAACTCAGTTTCACAAGTAATTAAAGCTCCATTTGTCTAATCCATGAAGTCACCGAACATTATTAGGTCTTCATTGATGGTTTTGGTGTGGTTAATGACTTTCTTACAAGTCACCTTCTGAGCTTTGTAATCAATCAAAAGATTACTAAAGTCTTCTTATTGCTTGACCACCATTTCTATAATTATATTGGTCGATTACGTCTTTTGATTCAGATTTTCTTGCATCATTTGACTCCGAGAATCTATATTAGCAAGAACTAGAATGGTGTTGACTAACTTTCTTAAAGATAGCTTGACAAAGTCATGTTCAACAGAAGATGAGGACTCAGAACCTGAAAGATTTTTACCTTTCTAATCTCTTCTTGGTCTTAAGAAAACTGATTTTTCTATTCTCTTAGAAGGCTTCTGAGGTGTTTCTTTTCAGATAAAGCAATCTATACACTCTTTCCTTTGAAAAGATTTCGAACTGGAGATAGTTCATCAGATACTTGGATAACATTAAGATCTTCTTATTCATCTTCTTCCCCTTCAAACTCAAGATGTTGAGATCCTTCTTGACTTTCTTCTTCCTGAATTTATCGTTCTTTACAACATTTTTTATCAACCTCTTCTTTCTCTTCTTCTTCCACTTTATCTTAAAATTCTTATTCTTCTTTAACTTCTACTTATTTATCAATTTCTTCTTCAAATTGTTCTCCAACTTGTTCTTCTGAAATAGATTTAGAGACTGAACTTGAAGGAGTTCCAATGTAATCTTCTACTTCCCTTAAAAAATCATCATAGTCTTCTTGAACTATATGATATTATATTTCTTGAACAGGTTCTAATAAAGATATAACTTTATTGGATTCCTAGATTTCTAAAGTGACAACCGGCTTCTTATGAACAACTTGAGGTTTATGTACTTGTTGAGATTTATTTTCTACAGCTTTTAGTAAAGACTGAAAAACTTGCGCTTCCAAGGATTTCTTTTTTAACTTATTCTCCTTATTTTCTTTCTTATGATTTTCAGATTGCTTGATTTTTAAGGCCTTAGAATCTACAGGGTTTAAGCCAAAGGAATGATCTACTTCCTTTATGGTAGCTTCCATTTATCTCTACTTTGCAATTGTTTTATCATAATAGTCTTTTAGTTTCTTTACAGGAGGAGGTTCTGATACCAGACATTCCGAAACTGGTACTGGAATGCTTGGTTCTTTAGGATTCTTTTTCTTGGGTACTGATTTTTGGATTCCGGAACATCACCCTTGTTCTGGACAACCATTTCTTCAAAAATTTTGGATTCTGGTAAAAACACTATCTTGATCCTCCTTTGAGTGTCATCACTAAGCAAAAAAATCTTAAAAGTATTTGAGCCAGATCATAATGGGACATTCAATTCTTGAAGTCACAAAAAAATTATCTGTGAGATTGTTTCCAGATACATAAAAATTTGAGATCTAATGGATCCAACATTTATTGCATGCATGGTGAGGAATATGTACTTAACCAAGTTAATCTTCCTCAAGTTAATGAGAAATTATAATAGAACAATATCAAATATTTTTAGAGAATCGTTATCTCCTTTTATTGGGATACGAACTCCTTGAATCCAAAGAGATACCATCTTGTAGTTTGTTGTAAGATTAATAATCTTGGGATTCTTAACATACTTGTGACAAAGATAATCCAAAGCCTTGAATTTCTCAAAATAACCTTCCTTTTCAGGAAGTTTTTGAGAGCATATAATAGCTTCCCCTTCATACGACATGTTGAGAACATTTTATACCTTCTTATAGGGAACAATATAAGTCTTATCATAACAGTTGAACTTAATTAGATCCTTACTATCCTTTTGAAAGAATGTAATAGATTAATAGAACTGAACAACTAGGTCAGGGAAAACTGGATCCTGACTCTTCTCCTTAGCTACACAAACACTTTCCCATCTATTAGTTCTTATCACCTTAGAGATAAGGAAGTCATATTTATCATAGAAGTTATTTCATACCAACCTTCCCCTAATGATTGAAAAATCCATTATTTATTTAGTAATCGGCATATGATCTGCTATGAATTTAGGAGACATTCAGAATGAGGTATTTAATGGAAACATAATTTTAGAACAAAGGTCAGTAAGATTACTGTAGTGCTTATAAACAAGGAACCCCTTATATAGACATAGCTATGACCTTTAAACATCCACAAGATAATCAAACCATTGAACACAATCTGATCTGATCTAACGGTGGAAGATGAATATAGGAAATATGAATTCTGATCTTTTGTAAAATGTAAACCAGAATTTAAAAATTTTAAATACCAACAACTAAAACATAAGATAATAAAATAAAGAGTAAGAAAATTTACCTTTTGGAATACTCTAAAGAGTTTATTGGTATTATAACAATTCTCTTTGATGTTTTAGATTATGGGATTTCAATACCAGAATTTCCAATACCAAAATTTCAAATACCAAAATTTCCAATATCGAAATTTCCAATACCGAAATTTCCTGTACTAAAATATCTAAGGAAAAAATTTATAATAGAGAAATATAAAAATAAAATAAATTAAAGAAGGATAAAATTCTAAGAAATGAAAAAGGGAAAAAATAAATAAGGGGAAAAAATATGTACTCCCCCTGAAATAAGGAGTGGTTTAATGTTAGGAGATTATTTAAAAAATAAGTAGATATGAATTATTACATTACATATATCATTCCTAGATCTTTTTTAATGTATTAAAATTTATCAGAAGACAATGGCTTTGTAAAAATATCAGCAAGTTGTTCTTTCATTATAATGAATTGAAGAATAATATCTCTTTTAAGTGTGTGATCCCTAAGAAAGGGATGTCGAATATCTATGTGCTTTGTACGAGAGTGATGTGGAGGGTTTTTACATAGGGAAATGTCACTTGTGTTTTCACACATTATTTGAGTCTTAGTAAAACTCATACCATAGTCTGTGAGTTTGTGTTGTATCTACAACACTTGAGAAGAAAAACTTCCAGCAGCTACATATTCAACTTCAGTAGTGGAAAGTGCTACAGAATGTTGTTTCTTGCATGGACAAGAAACTAAGGAATCTCCTAATAAATGACAAGTTTAGGATGTACATTTTCTATCCATTTTACAAAAACCAAAATCAGTATCTGAAAAACTTTAAAGTTCAAAATTATTTCTAGAGGAATAAAAAAGTCCCAAATCTAATGTTCCCTTTAAGTAGTGATTTTTTTTTCACTGCCTTTAAATGAGATACTTTAGGATTTTCTTGTAATTTTTCACATAATAATACTGAGAACATTAAGTTAGGTCAACTAGTTTTTAAGTAAATAAAACATCCTATTGTCCATCTATAAGTTGTTTGATCCACATGTTTCTCTACTTCATAAATATCAAGAGTATTAGAGGTTCTGATAGGAGTACTTATACTCTTAGTATTATCATACATGAACTTCCTTAAGATGATATTTTATATAATTATGTTGAGATATGTAAGTTCCCTCTAGGTTTTGAGAAATTTGAAAACCAAGAAAAAAGGTTAACTCGCCCATCATACTCATCTCAAACTCATATTTCATAATATTTGAAAAAGAAGCAGTCAAGGATTACTGAGTTGATCCGAAGATGATGTCATCAACATAAATTTGGACAATAAAAACATATTTATTATTTTTCTTAATAAAAAGGGTTGGATTAATAGTTCCCTTAACACAGTTATTTTGAAGTAAAGAACCTAAATGTCTATCATACCAAGCTCTAGGGTCTTGTTTAAGTCCATCCAAAGATTTGGTAAGTTTATAAAATGATTAGGATGTTATGTATTTTCAAATCCAGGGGGTTGATCTATATATAATTCCTTATATACAAAACTATTAATAAAAGCACACTATAAATTTATTTTATAATGTTTTAAATTAAATAATATAGCCAAGGATAGAAGAATATGAATAGATTCAAGTCTTGCTACAGGAGAATAGGCTTCTTCATAGTCTATTCCTTCTTATTGGTTATAGACTTTGGCAACTAGTATTTCTTTATTCCTAAAAATGACTCCATTTTCATCACATTTATTTCTAAAAACCCATTTTACTCTAATAACAGAAGTTTCCTTAGGTTTTTCAACCAAGGTCTAAACCTGATTTATTACGAATTTGTTGAGTTCATCTTGCATGAACATTATCCAGTCATTATCACCCAAGGATTCTTTAGGAGTCTTTGGTTCAAATTGGGAAATAAAAGCAACATGTGGAACTTCATTCCATAAAGAAGTTCTAGTTATAACTATTTGCTTAAAATTTACAATGATATTATCACTGGGATTATTCCTAAGTAACAACTGACTTGGATTTTGAAAGACTTGATCATCAACATAGGGTAGAAAATATTAAGGGGAAAATGTTTCAGAAATATTTTCCTGAACAATTTACTTATCTGAAAGGTATTCTATCAAAGGTTGGTGATCAGTTTTAGAAAACATATCAGAAATAAGTTCAGGTTGTTTGAAAACAAAATGATAAATTTCATCAAAATTAACATGAACTGTTTCTTCCACAGTGCACGTGTTTTTATTAAAAACTATGTACGACTTAGAGTTAGTAGACTAACCTAAGAAAATTACATCATTAGATTTGGGTGTAAATTTATGTAAGATATCCTCGGTATTTAGGATAAATAGTTTGAAACCAAAAACATTGAAGTAAGATACTTTTTGTTTTCGGACAGTCCGTAACTCATAAGGTGTTTTATTAAGAAAAGGTCTTATTAAAAGTCGATTTATAGTATAACAAGGAGTACTTACAATTTCAGCCCAAAAATTTTTAGCTATAAAATATTCACTCAACATGGTTCTAATCATCACTTTAAGAATACAATTTCTTCTTTTGACAACACCATTCGGTTGAGGAGTTCTTGTAGATGGAATGTTATGAGTAATAACTTTTTTACTAAAAAATGTTTCAAAATCAGAATTTTGAAATTCTCCTCTATGATCACTATGAATAGTTATCAGTGGAAGGTTTTTCTCATTTTTAACTTGAGCTCTAAAAATTTTGAAATAAGAAAAATATTCAGATTTATTTGTGAGAAAATAGACCCAAGTAAGTCTAGTGTAGTCATCAACTAAGACAAACACATAGTGCTTCCCTCCAAAACTTCGAGTGTGTGTTGGACCAAATAAGTCCATGTGCACTAACTTTCAAGCATTATAATTTGTAACTTCACTTATAGACTTGAATCTAGATTTATGTTTCTTTCCATATTGACATGGATCAAAGACTTTTGAAAAATCAAACCTAAGATCAGGTAGATCCTTAACAAGTTCTTTCTTAGAAAGTTTACTAATATTCCTTAAGTTACAGTGTCCTAGTCTTCTATGCCAAATCCATGATTGATCTTCAATTGCACTTAGGAAAGGAATATCTTGGCTTCTAAGGTCTAATAGGTTTAGTGTGTATACATTATATTTCCTATGGGATGAGAGAATAAACACATCCATGGAATTGTGTACTAAGAAATTTCCATTCCTAAAATTCACAAGGCATCATTCATAAAATAATTGACTTATGCTGATGAGGTTGTGCTTAAGACCTTTAACAAATAAAACATTTGAAATTGAAGATTTTACAATAAGAATAATGTTACATATACTGACAATTTCTCCTTGAGAGTTATCTACACAAGTTACTTTTCCACCATTAGTCTTTAAAATCTTTTTGAAATTGTCTATGTTACCAGGAATGTTTCAGGAACATCCACTATCCATGTTCCATATATTATTGGTACTTCCTTCATTAACCTGAATTTTTTTAGGTTTTTGGAATCCAAACTTGCTAAGATCGGGAATCGTTAGATAATAAAATTTTGGGTATCCACATTTGTTTAGAAAAGTAAGATTTATGAAACCCAATATATTAAACATTATTTAATGAATAGTTCTTCTTCCAATACCCACCACTTTGACATTGAGTACAAAAAGAGGCTCTTGGAGTAACAAAATAATTGTTTCCAAAAATAGGGTTTTCATGAGAATAACCTAAACCCTGATTATTACCATAAGGTCAGTCATGAGAATACATCTTTTCAAAATTTTCCTTACTGGAAGTAAAATTTGAAAGAAGTTTCTTCAAAGAAAAAATTTGAGACTTTAGTCTTAGGACTAAACTTCTATCCTCGGGAATAATAGACTTAGAGTTAATTTTATCCTCTAAAACATATTTTTCTAAAAATATATTTTTAAGATCTTTAGAAGGATTATCCTTATCGGAATTATCTTCCTCAAGTTTCTTAGAAAGATTTTATAAAACATCATTTTTGTATAAAGATCTTTGGTAAGATCCACAATTTCTTTTGTTAAAATAAATTCTCTGGAATTTTCTTTTTCAAGTTTCTTAGAAACTTTAAAAATTTTCTTTTCAAGAAACTTATAAAATATAGAAACTTCCTCATAGGAAGGAAAATCATTATCATTATCTGATTATGAAGATTCATCATCTGAAGAAAAATATTTATCAGGAAATTTTTCACTCAAAGACATATTGGTTAAGGATTCAGCAGGTCATACCTTAGCCATAAGACAATGATTTTGAGATGGAGCTTGAGCTATTAAACTAATATTTTTTTCTTAGAATAATCCTGTTCTAAAGAATCATATGAAAAATATCCACCACTGGCACTCCAAGTTTTATTGGATATTAAGACTTTGTTAGGCTTTGATCAGTAAAACTTCTTCTTGATTCTCTCAAAATTCCTATCCTTCTTGTCTCTTTTCTTAAGTAAGGGACAATCAGGTTTAATATGACCGATTATTCAATATTCATAGCATGTCACTTCTACAACTTTATTATATTTTCAATATTTCTTCTAGTATCTATATTGAATGCTCTTCTGCCCAATAATCTTGTTCATCCTTCATAAAAGATTGGCCAACTCATTTTCTGAAGCCTCACATTCAGTAGATTCATATTGAACAACAACCTTATTAGATTTAGATCTTGTAACTCACTTAGGAGTCTTGGATTTCATATGATTTGAAGTAGTTGTAAAATAAACACCTCCATTTCCATTCTTAATCTTAATATTATCAGCATCTCCCTTCATTCTGGTTTTATGTTGAAGAAGGGTTCCAATCATTTCATCAATAGTGATATGAGTGACTTTTCTATTTTCATCTATAACAGTTCTCTTGGATTCCCATTCATTAGGAATGATGTCTATGATCTTGTCTACAAGAGCTTCATCATCTAAACCTTTCTCACCCATGGATTATAAGCTATTTAAAATAGTCATAAATTTATTTTGTACCTTATATACGGGTTCTCATTAAGGAATGAAGAAACCATGATACTTAGCTCTGAGCATAGATCTTCTAGTTTCGATAACTTTGGAAGTTCCAAAGTGAGTTACTTCAAGATTATCCAAAATATGATTTGAAACTTCACAAGATGAAATTTGGCTGTATATATTTCTAGTCATGGAACAAAGAAAAGTATTACGTACCTTATTGTTTAGCTGGTATTCCACATTTTCTAGATTAGTAAAGGTTCTAAGTTCTTTAACAGGAATATTATAATCTCTAGTTAACAAAATGTAGTTGTCTACACTTGTGTTTATCAAATAGATATTCATTTTGTCTCTCCAGTACTCATAGTCATTTCCATCAAAGATTGGTGGTATAATAAGATTGATATTATCTAGATATCCAACATGAATGTCTGCCATAGTAAAGAAAATACTTTCCATGAGAATTGTTAGAAGTAAAAGTTTATAAATAAATAAGAAATAGAAAACTTTAGCATGAAAACTTATATGTGGATATAAGTATTTCAGATACCTCCTCTGATAATAATTTTAGGATTGAATATGTAATAAAATGATCAAATACAAGAGAGGGGGGGGGGGGGTGAATTGTATTCTTTAAAAATTACTTTAGAACCATTAATGTTTAGTTTAACAAGGTTAAACAAACATCAACAAAACCTCTTAGATAAAACTTTTCTTAAAATTTACAACCTTAAGATAAAAACATTAAGAAATATTTTCTTAAAAGAATGATTATACCATAAAGTGCATAGAATCTATAATATAATCAGAGTAACAGTATTAGAAAGTACAAGAAAGTTATTCATTATAACTTTAACAAAGATAAGATTACAACGGAAATAAAACAACTTGAAATAGAAAACAAGTAACAATAATATTCTTTTAACCCAAAGAGAAGGGTATCCAACAACCTTGGATAAATGTTCCTTGATTTATACTTTCAAGAAAGTCTGTACTACCCAAACCTAGGTAAGCCCTCAATCTAAAGATCAATATCTGTCTTGAAATCCCCGCAAGCCCTCGATTTAGAAGGAAATCAGAACCACTGTCTTCCAAACCCGAAATCCCATGATCAGCACGATCAGAGTCTATACAAAGCAATTGTAAACAAGTTGTTCACGCCTTAAAAAGTTGTTCACGACATCCGCATGAAGCACCGAGAGTTGTAAGAACCTCTCTCTAGAAATCACTTTATAGCTTTCTCACATGTATCAAGTTCATACACTCTCTAAGTTGTTGTTTTCTCATTCAAATGGACTTGTATTTATCAGAAAAAATTCCCAACGGTTGACTACACTCCAATGATCATATTTTCTCTAAATTTCGGAGGGACCTAGAAATGTGTTAAACATACAACGGTTAGTTTTTAACATATTGTATGACATCGTTTCAAGTATAAGAAACAATGTTAAGTTAAAGATAAGTGTTATGTATAAGGAAACATGGAATATGATAATATTGGAATGATACATTATACAACTCTAACATTATTAAGTAAAAAAGATTATTAAGAAAACAATTATCAAGAAAATGGATTCATAAGAAAAAGTAAATCACATTGTGAAATAGGTATCACATTTGTACCGGAATCAGAATTATAAAATCGAAATGAATTTTGTACCAAAATCAGAATTATAAAATCGGAATGACTTTTTCACCAGATTCAGAATCATAAAACAGAATCACTTTTTCACGAGATTCAGAATCATAAAATAGAATCAGTTTTTCACTAGATTCAGAATCATAAAACAGAATCACTTTTGCACCAGATTCAGAATCATAAACCAGAATCACTTTTGCACCGGATTTGGAATCATAAAACAGAATCACTTTTTCACTGGATTCAAAATCATAAAACAAAATCAAATTTTTCACCGAATTAGGAATCATAAAACAGAATCACTTTTTCACCGGATTCGGAATCATAAAATAGAATTACTAATCTGTAAGTATAAAAGAATTTCAATATCAGAACTTATGAAAAAAACATAACTTAAGAAAAAATTCAGAACATAAGAAAAATTGTTTGCGATTTTCAAAACATAAATCCATAAGGAATAGATAAGTCATAAGATAACCTTATTGACTCAACGACGGTCACATCAACGATGTTTTAACATTTTAACAAATGGATTGAAGGAAAGTTAAATAGTAATTCACCATTAAATAATTTTTATTAAAGCACATATATCATATATGTTTATTAAAACCATCATTATTACTATCCTAATATAACATAAATGAAAAAAAATTCACATATCCTCGTGAAGGTGGAAGTCTACACATATACACAAGAGACATTATTGTTTTCCAACAAATTGAAGGGTAAGAAGGTAAATTAGATATTATAATTTTATTAGTATAGTTATGTCATATATACCATATATATATACATCAAACCCATTATAATAACTATCCATAAAGGATAGTGATGAAAAATTAATGGTATCACTACGTGGAGATGAGACTCCATAGGTACGCTTGATCAATACTTTCACTTTCCATTTGATGAGAAATATGGTGGATAAAGGTGGTTTTAAAATCAAAAAAACATTTAGGTATATTTATGATACATTTTTTTTATTTTATGATAAATAACATATATTTAGAGGTGGTAAAAGAAAAAGTAAAAAATAAAGTAATCATTTAAGAGAATTACCTCTTCTTTAAAGAGATCCATAAATGTTTTTAAAAGAATTTACTTTATTTTTTAATTGAATAAATATTGTAATGACATTGCATAAGAATTTAAGTTAATTATCTCATTTATAAAAAATAGAAATAAATTACCATGATAAAAGAATAATTTAGATTTAAAATACCAATTTTGAATTGATCTTATACCCTTTTTTCCTTATGTAATAATTTATGAGATATTAATGCCTATATAATTGAATTTTTGACATTATATTTTAATTAAATATTATAAATGTCATTATCAAGGAACAATAGAACCAAAATGACATATATTTAAGATTTAGATGAACCTGTATGTGATAAAAGCATCCAATAAAATATATTAATGTTTTTTGGTTGATTTTGAGACCTAATTATATTAGTTTTAACCTTAATTAACCCATTTTACCTTTATTATGATAATAAAAATTTACTCTAGTAACTATTCATTATGAATAAAAGTTAAAGTTAACCATTTACCAAATTTAGACATCCCAATTCAAAAAATGGAATCCATTTTTAAATATTCAAATCCTAGTAGTGGTAAAAATTAATTTAACATAAAAATGAAAAATTCATTGAGAAAAAAATTTCTCAAAAAAAATTCATTTTATAATTACAAATTCTTATATCAAATTTATATATAAAATTAATTATAAATTCTATTGTTATATTTTTTAACAAAAATTACATAATTCTATTTTAAAAAAAATTGAAAATATTATTTTATATTTTGAATACTTAAATATAAAATATAGTTTTCAATAAAATTAGTATTTTCCACTATTCATTGAAAAATCAAATCGTTATGAAAATTCTAAAAACATAAATATAAGATTATTTTGATATATTAAATTAAAAAATTATATTCTTTTTAGAAAATAAAATTTTCAAAATTTGATGATTTTTTTTAAATATATACTCACAAAAATAAATAAAAATCATTTTCTAAGAAAACATATTTTTTCATCATAAAATGAATTTACTAAAAATTCAATGCTCATTTAGTAAGAATAAATCATTATAATTTTATATATCAATTCCTTTATTTATATATTTCATAATTTTTCTAATCTTATTTATACCTGCCAATTCAACAACCAAGTTATAAGGAAAATATTTCATGGTTCATTTAAGCTTGGCATTGTGTATCTTGTACTCTACCAAACAAAAGGGTCTTTTAAGATCTCAATGTGTTAAATTATTCCCCTTTCATAAATTAAATCCTCGAAATTTTAAATTGTGTTTGGTAATAATGGTTTTGATATTTCATAATTTCTTCTTTTGAAAACCAATTTCATAAAAAAGGTTATTAAAACATCCCACTGAAAAGAAGGAAAGATAAGTATGAATGTTATTTGGGATAAAACATATTTAGGTTTCTATATATGTTTGAATTAATGGGATGTGAAAATATGTACATGGAAAATGTAATTTGCATATAAAGATAGAAATTGATAGAGAATATTGATCATAAGAAATAGAATGATCACAAGAACATTAATGACCAAAAAAAATTAATCAATGAGGCATGAAAAGACAATAAATTCATTTGAATTGAATGTTGTAGGAAATGATATTTGTTTGAAGATCCTTTTACTAGAGTTAAATAATTACTTTACTATATATACTAATAAAATAAGGAAATATACATACTTTGAATGTAGAATATTAACCTTTGATCAATTTATACCACAATCTAATATTTTTATCTAAATAATTAGTATTCTAAGTGAATGTTTTATGTTTGACACACTAAATACCACTTGTAACGGATCAAAAAACATATGATGATATTACTCCTTTCATTATGCATTACTCAAAACCAAAAATGTTTATAAAGTTTTAAGATAATTCCCAAAAATGAATAATCCTTTATATAAATAAATACAATATTAACATCCAAGGCCTTAATTACTCGTATAACCTCAACATTAACAAATGTTTTAATCTCAAAGGACATATCATACCATTTATATTAGATCTTAAAAAAATTAATTTCATTCTTCCAAAATAATATTTCAGGTTAAATAACTTGTTAAATCTAAAAGTTATATATACCTCATCCTAACGAAAAATCTCTAAAAATTTCATTAATTGCTATGATAAATCATAATATTATCTTATAATATATTGAAATTCACCAAAATATCATTAATCAAAACTATATAATAATATGAATGGTATTCCTTGAAATGACTATAAATATATCTTAAAATATAACATTTTCAATGAATAAATTCTCAACTATTGATATTATCTATATCACTCTATCCAATAGACCATAATTAACTTAACCCTAAATCATACACTAACCCTAAGTTTATTTAATCCTTAACATAGAAATCGTCCTAAAACTCATTAAAATATTCAAATCACCTCAAAATCTCGTCACTAAAAACATCCAATGGGATATATATGCCTTTGAACTTATAATCATCCTCAAAATTATAAACACATGAAAATATCCATAAATTTTAATTTATCCTCACATGAAGTCACATATGCTACTAAAAAATTAACAAAACCATTATTCCTCAAATAAAAACATAGTTCATTTAATATGTTTTATAAATACATAAATAAAATAAAATTCATTAAATCATTACCCAATTTCTAGGTAACCTATAAGATCCCATTAATGTTAATCATAACTTTATCACATAAAAATATTACCACCATATAACTAAATCTCTTTTATTGGTTATTGGAACCATTAAACATATGCTTTGAAATAATAAAAGAAAAATATTATAGAAAAATCCTTATATGTTTCATGATTTTAATATCCACAATATCATTGATATAATTATTTAATCTCAACACATAAAAACTTCAATCTTTTCACTTCAAATAGTTGTATAGAATAGGTCCTTCCTAGGTCGAGGAGTTAACCCTTGTATTGGGGAATTATCTTAGATAATTTCTATAATCCCCACACATGAGACATTGAATAATAAAAATTAACTTAGGATTGAATTCATTTTAATACTTAAAGTTCTTAATTTTCCTTGGCTATTACTTTCTATATTACCTTCATTTTTATATAGAAATAATCCTTCCATTTCATTAAAATATTCCCTTGAGTAGTTCTTCCCACATTCTCAACATGTAAGAATCTGAATCTTCTTTCCTTAAAGGTATCCATGAAAATCCTTTTTTCTCATATTAGGTATGTTATGAAACTTACTTAGATAGAGGTTGTTAATAATATAACGAGACAATAGATTAGGCATAAGTATAATGCTTCACTTTCCAGTTCCCATTTTATTTGGTTTCTCATTTGGGCAATGATTCCATTTTCTATCAGTGTCAACATGAATTCTCTTAGTTCAATACAATTACTAAAAAAATTATATTTTTAGAAACAATATTCATTGTAAGTAATAATTAAAAGTAATTAATTGGGTGTATAAATCATGAAATCTCTTTTTAATCTATGACACCGTAGGTTTATACTAGATCATTTATGACCATTACTAAAAATTTAGGATGTTATCCTATACTTATACATGTCACAAGGGTTATCAATAATTTGTTATTATCATAGTTTTCAAATTTAAATAAACCATTCTTTGATACTAAATATAATGATCCACAAAATTCATACATATATATCACATATGTTTAGATGACTATTTATTATATAACATTTCAATCCATGCTAGAATCAAATAGGTCAAGTATCTTTAGAAGCATAGATACATAAAAAACTAGTTCATGTGTGTACTACATCATATCCCAATAAAATATTCATAACTATCACCCTTAATAGACATATCATAATTAATACCTTTCTTTAAAACATAGGGAAAGGAAATATGAGAAAGGGGTGAGCTAATATGTACAGTAAGGTTAAAAAAGGGATATATCAATGATCACATGAGTATAACATGATCATAAGGGTATGAGAATATAATGTTAACATTTTAAAACTATATAATATGTATAAAAGATCATAATCTTGAGTCATGGGATAAATCTTGTCTATTCTTAATACATGAATAAAAAAGGAATAGAGGAACATGATCCGTGAGAGTATAACATTTTCATAAGAAATAAGTTTATGGAAACCACATATGAAAAGAAAATAATTTCCATAGTATTCAAGGATCACTGAAAATAATATCATAGTAGATTGAATTAACTCCCCAAATAATCATAGTTCTTGAGGTTCACTCCCCAGAAAATCTTAGCAGATAGAGTCCCAATCTAAATTGGGATCATTCCCCATTCCAGCTATATTTATCATATGAGATATAAATCATTTTAAAATTAATTAGAGGGAAATATAATTCTAGCCCCACCCATCACATAATAAAAATCATATAGATATTTTCCACAAGATCATAAAATATCACTAATATCACAACATATGAAAATTAAATGGTGTTTATAATCATTTCATCATTAAATAACTTGTAGAAAAAATAACATGATTCATAAACATCTAAACAATTCATCATATCATAAACCACAGAAAAGAAACAAGTTTCATAATTTTTTTTTATAATTATAAGCCATATAAAAAAGAATAAATATGGTATAATTGGTTCATATACCTAGTAATTCTAATTAAACATCAACATATATGATCTTATATGGAAAATGTTTTTAAAGATCACTTAGAATATTACTTTAAGAACTTATTCATTTTTTACTTTGAAATAAATAACGCAAAATATAAAAATTTCTTAAATATTAAATAAAAAATTTTCATGGAAAATAACCTTGAAAAAATATTAATTAAGATTCAATTTATTTACAGTTCATGAAGGAAGGATAATCCATAACTATTATACAACTTAAAAGATAACATTTTTTCACACTTTCATAAAAAGTCACACTATAACTTGTTTAGAAAATGATGTGAATATTCCTTTTAAAACATTTTAAAAAATTAAAAAATGTGTTAAAATGACTTTATAAAATCATTTCATAATAATAAAAAAAATTCTTTATTGCATTTTATTTCAAACATGGGTATGGAAAAAAGGATTTTTGACTGAAGAGAGAAATATAGTAGGTTATCCTTACAAATATTCTTCCAACCGGTTGAGTATTTAAAGTGATAAAATGATAGAAAAACATTTAATATAAATAAAAAACACAAGTATAAGAAAATATATTATTTTAATTATATATTTATCTTAATATTTCATTATCAGACACATAATAAAAAACAATCTCAATATACAATGAGTTTGTAACATAAAACCCTTACAACATTGGTAACATTAAAAAACCTCAATAAAGTGAAAACATTAGATTGATAAGAATATAAAAATTATTTTCATGAGTATCATTACAAAATAAATTCATTATCATTATATACATAAAATAAAAAAAAGTGGGGAATATGGATTGTATCCCACATAAGTAAAGTGAGATGAAAAATCCATTACCTTGCGTAACAATTAATTCTAAATAAATGTAACCTCATATATAATAAATTTAGATTTATTATAATTATATTACAAAATACTATAAATAATAATAATATTATACGAATTTCCTTTATAATTTTTCAGAAACCATTTATCAAAAAATTCTTATTAAAATCATGATTTATAGGTGTTAGCTGTTTTGTTTATCATGAGTATTTAAATTAAGTAGTTTAGGTCCTTGTATATTTATCATGGTTAAATTATATAAATAATGTTAATAATGGTATAAATATAATATATATTCATTATATATATAATTTTATCCATAAAATTTAGAGATAGAAAAATGAATTTCATCGTTTATTGATATGGTTGCCCATACATATGCATAAATAATGTTTTCACTTTTCGATGAATGAAATTAAATATAGTTAAATAATAATTCACATTAATAGATTCATTATAACATCATATATATCATATATATTAATTAAATATATCTATAATACTATCCTTGTAGAATGAAAATGAAAAACCAATCACATCTCTTCGTGGAGGTGGTAGTCCACATGTGCACACGAGAGACATGATAATTTTCCAAATTATTTGAAGGTAATATGATAGAAGTGATAATATAATTAAATAAGTATAATTAAGTACTAAATTTAATATATAAATATTAACCGCATCATAATACCCATCCATAGAGTATGGTGGTAAAAAATTAATAGTATCTCTATGTTTAGATGGTAAGTCGTACGAACACATGAGTGATACTTTCACATCCAATTTGATGAGAAAGATAGTGGACAATTTTAGTTTAAAAATAATAATAAAATTTAATTATATTTATTAAAATTAATTTATTATTTTTTTTGAAAATAGAATATATTTATTGTGGGTAAAATTAGAAGTAAAAAATAATGTGATCTATTAAGGCGATTACCTATTCCTTGAAAACAATCCTTTAGATCTTATTTTAAGGACCATAGGGTTGGTATTTTGGGAATACCATAACCACTATAATGTGGGTAAGGAATTTTAAAAGGGATAGTTTTGAGGTTTGGTCAAGCTATATGTATCAAAAAGTGGGATGAATGGAGAAGAGGTTGTTCTCCTTTATAATTGAGGTGAGGTGCACTTTTTGAAATTTCTTAAGAGATTAAATTATAAAAATTACATTATCAATAAGAATGATTACTAATGGAAATAAATTACAAAAAAGGTATGAAATATTTATAGTCACATAATAAAATATAATTTGTATTGGTTTAATTGGTGTTTTGAACTTTATTATTTGGCTTGACACCTTAATTGACCCAAAAAATCCTTAACCACGATAATAACTTTTTTCACACTGAAAGGGTTATAATTTTATATATAAGGTAACTATTGAATAATAAATGAAAAAATGATTAAACTTTAGAATATATATTATAATAATTTTCCTCTTTCAAGATTTGGATAATTTATAAATAATAATAAAAATATTATTTCCATTAAATATCATTAATATCATTTTTAAAAATATTTATTTAATTTGATTGTTAATGAAATCATAAAAAAGTTGGAATTGGAATTTAAACCTTTAAAAAATTAATAATAATCAATAATTATCTTAAAAATTAATTACACACAATTATTTTTCCAAATTACATTATATTTAATGTTTTTAAAATCATTTATCTTATTTTTCTATTAATTGAATAAATACAATATTAATGTTGTATAAGAATTGAAGGCAATTATTTCATTAAAAAAATTAATAATAAATTAACATGATAAAAAATTCATTTATATTTAAAATACCCATTTTTTAAAAAAATTATACACTTTATTACCTTATGTAATAATTTAATATATATTGACGTCAAGATAATGACATTTTTGATTTTTTTCTTTTACTTAAATATATTAAATATCATTATCAAGAAAAATGGGAATAAACTCCCATATATTTGAGATTGGGATGAACTTTACAGAAATAAATTAATAAAATGGGATAGTATCAAGTTTTTTGTTGATATTTATATTTAATTATATTAGTTTTAACCCAAATTAACACATTTTTCGTTTACTATGATAAAACAATTTTAGTATGGTAACTATTTGTTACGACCATAATTAAAACTAATATATTTAACATATTTATAAATAATGATTCCAAATAATAAAATCATTTTTCAAGAATCAACTCTTAGAATTAGAGTAAATGAATTTTACATGAAAACACAAAACACAATGATAAAACAGTTTTATAAAAAAATTATCTTTTAAGTAAGAAAAATGTTTTCAGATAAAATTTAATACAAAATTCCTTAAAAATACCATAATTATATTTTTTTAGAAAAAAATCAATAAATAAATTTTAGAACTATTTCAAAATATTATTTTACTTTGTAAGAACATAAAGGGAAAATAGAATTTTCAAGAAAAATCAGTATATTTTCACTATTCATTAAAAAATCAAAACCTATAGAAAATACTCAATCATTAATCATATGTTTATTTTGACAATATGAATTAAAAAATAATATGTTTTTTATAAAATAATTTTTTTAAAAGTTATAAAAATTAATTTAAATATTTTCTCTTAAAAATCAATAAAAACCATTTTTGAAGAAATCTTTTTGAAGCATAAAATGAATTTACAAAAAATTAAATTCTCTTTTCCTAAGAATTAATAAATATTTTTTATTTAGTAGGTACTTTATAAATGTATTTCACAATGTGGTTAATCCTATTCATATACTCAAATTTAAAGGCTAAGTTATAATGATAATATTTAATGATTAGTTTAAGCTTGGTTTTTCATATCTTTTCTGCTATTGAACATATTGTTATTTCAAAATATTATGGTGTTAAATTACATCCATGTTTTATACATTTTATAGGGGTTTTACCATTAAATTTTAACATTTCACTTTTTTCCTTATAAATTTGGAAACTAGTATTTAAATAATAAATTTTTTTATATTATTAAAAATATAAAATAACACATCTATTTTTTTTTATTTTATGGAACTATATTTGATTTCTATTTAAAAAAACACAATTTATAAATATTCTTAAATTAAAATTTAAATAAAAATTGAAAATATATAGAAAAACTGTTTGAATAGATAAAATGACATTTTGACAATTAAAGATTCTTAATTTTATTTAGTATTGATTTCTATTAAAATGAGTATAAATTTATTTATTTATATATCATATTAAATTCATTATTTAATGTTTTTAATATAATTTAATTGATATAAATTTCTTGATTTTAATAAAATGATAATTTCCAAAATAATTATTTCATCATTATCATGTTGATTGGCATTAATCCCAATAATCAAAATTTTATACCAAAAAAATAAAATTTCTATATTAAATAAGGGGATGATTAACATCTAAAATATAATAACTATTTTTTAAAATTAACTTTCTATGTGTAGATAAATTAATCTTAACTATATCCCTTAAAACATGCAAAAACACATATTTTTAAAGGTGTTTTTAAGAAATATGTTTTTGTATAGGAAACATTTATCAATATTATGGATTATAAAAATATTTATAAGATTAATATTGTTTAAATATGAATTTTTTGACTTTTAAATATATCCAAAAACTTATTCCCACATGCTTATATTTAATTTAAGAAACAAATGAAAATTTGTTTCCACAAAATATTACTTGATTTTCTAAAATAATAATTGTAGGTTTTATAAATTGGCACATATTTAAAAATGATTTATTTTAAATTTGAAATATATATTCTTTAAATAAATATGTTTTTTATAAATTTTATTTCATATAAAAGTGAAATTACTAGAAAACCAGTATGTTTTTTCTATTGCCCTAAAAATTTATTATTTTATAAAAAAACATAAATATTCATCCTAAGATAATTTTTTTGAGGAATTCACAAATTAATTTTACATTATCAATTTTAAATTATAATATTTTTAAATTTATATTTTTATATGAAAATATATAATATAAATAAAATATATTTTTTTAAAAAACCCTTTAAATATTAACTCATATTAATTATTTATCATCTAAAGGTAATAACTATCAATGGTTGATCTTCTTAGTGGTTATTATAACTTTATTAATAACTACAACTTATTATATTGTGGTGTTTTATGTTGGGTGTAGTGTGTTACAAAATTTATATAAAACAATGAATTATTTAATAGAAATTATATATTAAGATCTTATGGTGTTACATCCCCACCACTAAATACAATACTTGTCTCAATGAAGAGAATTTGAGTCTAAAGCACTTACCTTGTTCCAGATTCATTATGCACACATGATTACATTTTTGAATAATCAAATTCTGTTTTTTAGATTAATTCATAGAAAACTTATTTTTTATTTATTTAATTTAATATAGACTATTTATTATCATATGATATTTATTTATTATATAGTTGTATTTCCAATGTTGATAATAAATGATTATTTAGACAATTTTTCAAAAATCCTTATATACGTAGACTATTATAAAAATAATCTTAAAATAGTATCATAATATTCAGAATCTTTATTCCGTTATGAACATAATTTATATGTTTTAAATATATTTTTTTGTCAGAGTGAGTAACTCAATAGGGGGTGTGAATTGATTTCCTAGTAAAATTTAGGTTAAAAACAAGTTAAAATAAAATACCCCAATTTAATTAAAATCACCCATTTAATAAAAATTTTAGATTAATATAAGTTTTATCTTTTAAAGGATTTATTAAATCTTGATTAGGGATTAATTTAAAAAATAAATTAAATTAATTTAACTTTTGAAATAGATTAAATTAATCAAATACTTATATAAACACAAATTAAGATCAACTATCAAAGTATATGTTTTGTTTATGGATTAACAAAATACAGTTTTAGGATTTGAAATTGAAAAACAAACCGAAAACACACAATAAAATAAACAAGATGTTTAGTATCAATTAGAGACACAATCCTCTACACTTGTAAATAACTCACTATTAAGTAAATTATTATAACTAAAAATCTGATTTCCAACCTAGATCAAGTATACAAATAGTAAAACATATTGTCCAGTATCAAATCACTTCCCCAGTTATACATGGGAATAAATGCTACACAGGACATGCAAGGACATATTTCACAGTTCCTATTAGTATATAGATAAGAACGGTTTGATAGAATATCAATTATTCTTTACTTTTGGTATATGAGTCAGTGTGTGTAAATAAATAGATAAAAACAAGAACACTGCTTGAAAGTAAAGTAAAGATAGAGATAAAAAGTAAGAATATATAGAAGATGATGTGTTTCCTGATATGTAATGCTTTGGATTCTCAAGGGTGGTCATATTTGGATAGGTGAGGAGCTCAAAATGATTTCTATGAAAGTGATAGAAAATAGAGTTTCATGAAGTATGGTTTCTCTGTTAGTAGGAAAGGATCTTGATATTCTATGTACTTCACTCTTTCAAAATTGAATGTATCAATATGTAAGTTATAGATCTTCTTGAATTCATAAACTCAAAAATCACACTAATAAGTGACATCTTCTAAAATATATAGAACTGCGAATTCCCATTGAAGAATAATCTTAAGGATTTCATGTATCCTTATATTGAAAATTTGAATTTTTATTCAATGTGTTCATGCAATGGTTTAGAAATAATAATTAAATAACACCTCTAAATAAAATACCATAAAATAGTTATTGGAAAATTAAATTCAAATTAGGAAGAAAAACAACGTTAATATGGATAATAGTGACACAATATATTTGTAGCATGACTTAGTAGCATCACAAGCCAAAAATAGCATAGTTAGTGGTAGCACATCTGGGGGTAGCTTATTTCTAGAGGTAGTATATACTTGGTGATGGTAAGAGTCTAGAAGTGTCATATAGCTGGCGATGGAACATTTTTTGTGGTAGTAGATAGGTGAAATAATGGTGGATATTTTTAATAATTATCCAATTTTTTTTTTATAAATTTATATATATATAACATAAAATACATTAGAAATATATTAATCATGATTTTTGAGCATTAAAATAATGAAGTGGAAATTATCTCCCCCTTTTTATGATTAAAAATCATGGAGTTTAATAAATAATGTATAAAATAATAGTAGGAATAAACAAATCAATTTGAAATGTGATAGTTTTATTAACATTTATATATAAAACATATTAGATTTTGAAAGAAAAATTTGAAATATAAATACTTAAAAAAAGTTACAAAATTAAAAACATAAAGTAAATTCCATTTAATAATTTTAGTATCAAAGGTAAATTAGTATCGAAGGTAAATTCTATCCAACAATTTACCCCCCTATTAGGATTATTAATAAGATAAGATAAGAAATAGTAAATATATATAAAGAAGATACGAATAAGAAGACATAAATTTCATTAAGTAAAAAATTAATTTTATTATAGAAAAAAAATAAAGATAATGGAAATACAACAGAGTCCCTATTAAAGACTAAGGATAATCTGAATCACTCTCATCTCGAGAGATAGGATGAAAAGGCCATTTACACTTTCCAGAGGAAGGAGGTAATGATGTAGAAGCTAAGGGGGATGAGGTAGTCTAAGGTATCTCTTGGATCAAAGCTATTATGAGATGCCTAACTACTTCAACTAGAGACATATCGAATTTATAAAACTATAGAGGTGGAATAACTACAGTACCAGATACATATAGAAAAGGCTTAATAATATTTAAATAGTTCATAATAATGTTTCCTCCTCTATTTACAACATTAAATAAATCCTTCTTCTCTTATATGATCAACTTGAGCTAAGGGGTCATAATGTCTAGATGATCTACATATTCCTTGAATTCCCTAGTAACAGGTGACATCCTTAATTTTTTAGCTAAAAAATTAAAGTATAAATTAAACTCATGCTCAGTATATACCCTAGAATAGAATTATTTGAGGGCCTTGGTGATAGTTTCGTTATCAATTCGGGCTTCATTCAAAAACTCTATTACCAACATATATATATGTTCACCGTGCTGTTAAATCTAGTGAAGACCCTCTTAATGAGATGTATGAATATCATATGAAATAGCTTGAAGATCCTATTTGTCTATAAATTCGATCACATCATCATCAAATGTGGTAGAAGGTGGTGGAGAACTAGATGAAGATACAACATCTGATAAAGAATATAATCTCCCCAATGAAGCATCCTAACTATAAGTAAAGTAGGTCCTATTCTCCTCCCTCATAAATATCATAACTTCCATCTCACTTTCCAAAAGTTTATTCTAAACTTCAACTTACTAAATCATTAAAATACATTTAGGATGAATATAGAAAATGAACAAGTCAAACAAATATATGAAATCATCTTCACTAAGATGAGTGAAAGAAGGTGCCTAAGATCTCAAAAGAACACCGAAATCTGAAAGAAAACTATATATGGAAACATCAAAGTCAGTTGTGGAAACTAAATATGAAGGAACTAAGGCATCATATGTAGGTTCAAAAGATCTCCACGCACTCGAAAAAACTATCTCTTTATGGTCAAAACCAATAGAAGGTGCATCTGAAGGAAATGTATACAACTCACCAGAATGGTCAATATTCTCTACAAGAGATCCCTTAGGATTTCTCCCAATACCATCCAAAATAGAAGATCCACCATGATCTAGTGGAATAATGTATCAATCACTACTTAAATCATCTTTATATGAGTCTAGATATGGTAGTCCAAGTAGTTTGGAACTTGGTAAAGGATCCCCCTTGGATGATGCCTCATTCTATGCTAAGGAAAAACCAACCTAGCCATCTCTATGATATTCATCTTCTTCTTTTAATTACATAGAATCTGAGTATTCTAGTCCAAGATAGACATACCCTTGGAACTTTTTCCTCTCATCACGTGTTTCCACTTCAACTCTAATAGAATTTAACTCTGAAAGATCTACATGATCGACACCATGAGTGATAGGACCTGGGGATTCCTCCCCCATAACAAGTGACCTCATATCACCTATAATAGAGGTAGTTTCAACTACTAGCTGAACTGAAACTAATATCTCCCTAGACACATATTTAGCTAAACCAAGTCTTTCCATAGACCAAACTGAATCATAAACAATAGAATATGGATAATTTTATTGATCTTCCTCAACATCATTATCTCCATCATGAAAATGTACAAAAAAATACCATCCCCATCATCATTTCCATCATTATTATTATCTCTATTACAATTTTCATCATATGAAACATTCATAACTTCATTAGAGGATTTAGAAGAACTAATAATATGTTAATATAGAGAGACTTCAGTCTCTTCATCATTTCTTTTACTTAAAAGGATATCTCTAGTAGGGAGATAGATATGGAAGGACTAGCAAGGCCATATGACATAACTTGGCTCTTAGGAATATCAAGATAACTTCCCTAATCAATATAAGAAGTAAATTTCTATTCTTCATACATAAAAAAATAAATTTCTTCTTCTTCTTCTAAATAAACTACAATCTCATCTGGATCCAAGATAGGGTTAATAAGGTTTTTTGGTCTGGTTGGATGGTCTATAGGATTAAAATCCTCATGGATATTATCATTATATTCAACCCAATTTTTCATCCATGGATTCCAATTCACTTTTACACTTTTAAATATAACATTATTTAAGAATAAAACACCACAATTGACTTTAGATTCCTCTACCTAATCAACCAAGACTTTGTATTTAAGAATAGATGAAATCAACTTAGGGTAAATGAGGAAATTAGCCTTGAAAGATGTCCTGAACATCTCTAACATGTTCACCATAACGTATCTACATATATTAATCCTATCCCCTCATTTAACTAGTAATATAAAACACACATACTAATATCACATAGTATTTAAATACCCTTTTCTAGGGAATAACATATGTCGAATAAACTTGAATAAAATTATACATTCTTTGTTTAACTTAAATATAGGGAGTTTTTCTGCACAAATTTTTTGCATGCAACACACTATAAGATAAATAATTTGTTTGTTTAAACACCCTCTATGATTTATTATAAGTTCAATAACCAAGGAAAATAACTTTATTAATCATGGATGATTTTTTTTAAGATTATCCTTAGTGTGATTAATAAATACATTGCAACCAAAAACTCTAAAGTAATTAAACATTGGATGTATACTATTCCAGGACTCATAAGGAGTTTTATTTAAGATAATTATAAATAAAAATCTATTGATTATGTAATAATCTATATTACTAGCCTCTACAAAAAATAAACAGAAAGGTTATACTCATTAATCATAGCCAGAGAAATTTCTTAAAGGGTCCTATTTATTCTTTCTATAACACCATTCTATTGTGGGGTCCTATGAGTAGAAAAGTTCTGACTATATCCATTTTGTGATAATAAAGATTCAATGTTTTTATTTTCAAACTCATGGACATGATCACATCTTAAGGTCTTTATCCTACGTCTGCTAATATTTTTTATAGATTTAGCATACTTGGTAAAATAGGAGCAGATTTAACTTTTGTGAGAAATAAAGAATACCCAAGTATACCGATAAAATTAATCCACTAGGACATAAATATAGTGATTCCAATCTGGTATATAAACTATCGAAGTCCAAACAAGTCCATGTGAACTAAATATAGGGTTTGAGAAGTTTAATGTTCTTTAATTGATTTGAAAGATATTTTGTGCTATTTCTCTTTTTTGGCATGGGTTATAGACTTATATCATTTGGTAATTCTAGTTTAGTTAGATCTTTGACTAACCCTTTCCTAATTTTCTTTCTAAGTGAGTGAATATTTCAATGGCCTAGTATCCTATTCCAAATACAAGATTATTCATGAAAAGAACTTAGATAAGAAATATTTTGAGAAAATAATGAATTTAAATTAAAAACATAAAATTTTTTATTTATCAAGGTAGGAAAACTAAATCATTTTTAGAATAACAAAAATTACAAAAATTATTTTCAAATTCCCCCTAAAATCATCATCACATAGATATGATATTCTAATCATATTATACTTCAAAACATAAATAAATAAAACTTTTGAAATTAAAACCGTATTAAAATCACCAATTTGGCCAATACAAATAATTTTACCTTTGGAATTTTCACCAAAAGTGATATGTCCACCATTAAATTTTATCAAATTATTAAATCTTGAATAGGCTATTTTTAAGTGTCTATAAAGTCTATTTTCTATGTACTATATGTTCTTACTAGATCTCTTTAAGCAAGTCTCCTACAAAAAAAATTTACACCAAAAATGATTTTGGTAGACAAATCATATTAGGTTTAGTAATGTTAGTTATTAATGATTTAGAAACTAATATTTGTCTAACAGGTTTCCTACAAGTATATTTTAAACATTTATAAATAAATATATTTCTTGATCCAGATGAATAAATACTAGTGAAATATTTCCCAGAAATTAAACTAGGAATAAAAATATTCTTAATAATCCTCCAATGTCTAGGTTGATACTCTATACCAATAATATAATTAAGTGCCATCAGTTTTACAAGTATTTAAGTAAGAGTATTTATCCCATTTGTTAATATTTTCAAATATTTATTTATTTTACCATTTGATAATTTTAATTCGTTGTTATCCTTTAACAGTTGAGAATTTTCTGTTTTTCAACACTTATATTAGCTTTAAAACTATATGTCAAAGCATGTTATTTTTTAAAAGTCTTATACTTATACTTATGATTGTTAAATGTATCATAAAACATATTATAGTATTAAAAAATCTTACCATTTACATGTTCTCATAATTTTTTTCATCTCCATAAAGATTATAAATTGGTATAGGAGAGGTATAAAAAAAATTGAATACATCATATGTGTTTTTTATAAAACACATGTTAGATATACAATGATTATCCTATTGGGTTGTGTATGAATCACCCAAGATGTCTTTATAATAACTCCAAGTTTATTTCATTGCTTTGTTATACCTCTTATCCTTATCATCATATTTATTCTTATATTTTAGATTAAGAATGTCATCTTTGACATGATTTTTTCCTTTTATATTCATAGAAACTGATTTCATTTGAAGAAAAATATTTCTTCCAATAATTTCTAATGTTTACTCTATTATCATGTTTAAATTATTACTGAGTTTCCTATTAAACTTATTATTCTTGTAAAAACTTTTAAATATTCTGGACAGATGGTCTATTTCTTTATCACTATTAGCACAAAATTCTACATCACTTGAACTATAATCTTGGATTTTATCATTTTTTTTCAAGTAATAGTCTTAAAGTATATAGATTTTGTTTTTGGTTCATCTTATTCATCTATTTTGACTTAATGTTCTTCCTCATACATCATTAGATTAATAATTAACTCTTTAATAGTAACTTAGGTATATCACATGATTCTCTAATTATCATGAAAGTTCCTCTGCATCTTTCTTGTATACAACTCAATAGGCACATCACTTAGTCCTTTTTATAAAAATGATTCCCTAATGAATGAATTATGTTCATGATCTCATTGAACCTAATATATATTTCAGAAATCGGACCATCATGTTTCATATTAAAAAATCATATTTAATATTATTGATATTTAAATGTATTTCTGTAACATTAGAAGTTCCTTCACGAGAAACAACTAAAACATCCCAAATATCAAATGTAATTATACACACATATATTCGATCAGATTATTCATCACCCAAAGAATAATACAAGGAATTCATAGATTTATAAGTTATAATTATAAGAAGATTTAGTAGGGTTATCCCATGCATTTATAGAATTTTTAGGTCTTTCATATTTTTCTACAATAACAGTCTATATTTTAAATCCCATGCTCTAAATAGGAATTTTCATCTTAATTTTCCACTAAGCATAGTTATTTCCATTAAAATTAAGAGGTCTATTGGTAAGAAAAATAAATTTTATGTTATCTATAAAGAACTAAATTTACAAATAACATAAATTTAATATGTTTAAAAGATAACTAAATCACTTTTAATAATATATTTGAGAAGCCTCTGATACCAAATGTTGGTCAGAGTGAGTAAATCGTGGGGGGATTGAGTTCCTAATAAAATTTATATTAAAAAAAAGTTTAAATAAAACCACACAATTAAATTAAAATAATCAGTTAATCAAAATATTATTTTAAGATAAGTTTTTTATTTTAAATGATTTATCAAATCCTGATTTTGGAATAGTTAAAATAACATATGAAATTAATTTAACATTTGAAATATATTTACATAATAAGATCCTTATAGAAACATAGATTAAGATCAACTATCAGAGTATATGTTTATTCATATATTTAAAAATAATTCATTTTTAGTATTTGAAATAAAAAAACAAAAATTAAACACATAACGTAATACACAAGAGGTTTAGTCTCAGGACAATACATAATCCCCTCCAATTGGAAATCAAATGAATACAAGAATATTTTTATAAACAATAATCTAATCCACAACCTGGATCAAGTATAAATAAAAAAACCCAATATATCTACCCTCAAATCCTATTCCACAGTTTTATATTGAAATAAAAACTACACAATCCATGCATGTACCTCTTTTATAGTTTCCATGGGTATACATATAAATATTGAATGAGATAATATCAAGTATTCTCCAATTTCTCCACATGAGTTGGTGTGTGTAAATAAATAGATGAAAACAAATTCATTGATCAAAACTTAAGAAAATAAAAAAAGATAAAGTAGGAAGATATGGAAGATGTAGTGATTCTCAGTTTTGAATTCTCCAGATGATTGAGGGTCCTCAGATTTGGATAGGTGAGGAGCTTGAACTGGTTTCTCTGAATGTTCTGGAAAATAAAGTGTTATAAAGTATGATTTTTTAGCTATATGGAAGTATATTTATCTTATATGTACTTCAATATTTCTTATTAAAATGTATCAATGCGCAAGTTTTATATTTTCATGCATTCAGAAACTTGTAACCCATGCGCATGAGGGGCATCTTCTAAAATATATAGAACTATGAATACTTATTGAAGAATAATCATAAATATTTCCTACAACCTTATAATAAACCTTTAATATGGTATTTAATGGATCAATGCAATGGTTTATAAATAATCATTAAACAAAAACACTACATTAACTCTAATAAAACAAATTTTTGAAGCATTAAATTCAAATTAGTTAAAAAAACAACAATAACAAGGCTAATAGTATCACAATCCAATGATAACATGATTAAGTGGTAGTAAAAGATAATAGAAGCACAACTAGCAGTAAAACATTTGGAGTTATCTAATTTCTAGTGGTAGAAGATCCTTAATGGTATAAAGATTTTGGTGGTTATATATTGTTGGGGGTTCCACACAACTGATTGTAGTAGACAGTTGAACTAATGGTGGATTTTTTCAATACTTATCAAAATTTTATTTATAAAATGATATACTATTATAAAAATTAAATTAATTAGAAACATAGTAATCATGATTTTTGAGAATTAAAATAAAGAGTCTTCAATAATATTTTTAAATCCACCCATTATGTGTGGTGATGACAAATAAAACTCATTTCTCATGGAGAGGATAGTTTGCACACATGCACGATTAATATTTCCATTTATCCAAAAATGATTTAGAAATTAGTTAAATGATAATATTAAATTTTATAATCATATTTATAATATATATATTATATTTATTCATCCATTTAAATATTTTTATCTTCCATGATTTATAGTGTTGAAAAATGTAAGATTTCTCTTTGTTGATGTAGTATTCTATGCAATGCACAAACAAAAATTTTGTTTTTTCTAAAGGATATATAGGAGTAAATACATGTTATTTAATTAATATAATAAAATATTTTTATAATGTGGATACAGATTTAATTATTTTATATGAATATATGATATTTTTATGAAGAAGATTAAAGAGATAAATTAAGAATGATATAATACTTATATTGGATACTTGATCTTTCCTTATAAAACATCTTATAATTGAAGGGATTAAAATATCATGTTTTGAACCCATGATCAAGAGAGTTTGATTGAATTCTATGAGAATATATTTTTATATATTTTCAAGGAAACTTTTAATGGGATATGTATGTTTTAAATGTCATTTGTGATTCCCTTTTATAGGATATGAGAAGGGAAATTTTCGAGAAACCATTTATATTTTAATAATGCTATGACACTATTCGAAGGATAATGTCTCAAAAGTATCTAAAAAATGGATTTTGTGATATTTTTGGTCCAATAAATGCTCAACTAAGTGATTCCACCAATGTATTAAACATTTTTTGGGGGTTTTACCATTAAATTTTTACATTGTACTCTTTCACTTTTAATCTAGGTAACCTATTTTAACTAAAAGATTTTATGTTTTATTAAACATATCAAATAGCCCATAGAATTTTTTTAGTGTCATAGAACCAAATATCGACTATTTTTAATCCAATTGAAATTTTAAATATCATATAATTAATTTTAAAATTAAAATTGATAATGTATAGAAAACTGTTTAGTTGAAAAAATAACATTTTTAACATTATAGATTCTTAATATTATTTAGTATTTATTACCAATTAAATGGGTATTAATATATTTATTTATGTGTTTATAAAACATATTAGATTAATTAATTAAAGTATTTTAATTTAATTTATTTTATATTATTTCAAATATATTAATAAAATGATAATTTTAAAATAATTGTTTCACAATTATCGTGGTAAATAGAATTAATCCTTACCATTTTATTTTTTACCAAAAAATGAAATTATCCATATAAAATAATAATAATATTATTATTTGAAATATATGAATCATTTTATCAAATTAACCATATATGTGTAAGGAAATTATTCTTAATGTTAACAAATGTTACCTGTAAAAACCTCTTTTTTTAGAGAAGTGTATTTTTATGCATTAGGTTTATGTATAGGGAAAAATTATCAATGTTATTTATCATAATGATATTAAGAATATTTTTTTAAATAAGTGTTTTGTGACATTAAATTAAATAAAAATTCTAATTTGAAAAATAGGAAATTTATTTTAAGAAACATATGAAAAATAGTTTCCAAAAAATATTTCGTGATATTATAAATTGAAATTAATGGGTTTTAAAAATTGAAATTATATTTTTTAGATAATTTATTTTACTTTATAAATATATATTTGGTATATAAAAATGATTTGGAAAACATATATTTTATATAAAAGTGACTGTATTCGAAAAATCAATACTTTTTATTATTCACCTAAATATTGATTATTTTAGAAAAATTATAAAAATAAATTATAAGTTAATATTATTTTGAGGAATTAAAAAATTAATTTTACATTGTAAAATTTAAATTATAAAATTTTCATATCCATATTTTAAAAATATAGATAATATAAAGAAAAATTCATTTTATTGAAAACACCCTTTTCAAAAATTCACTCATATTAATTATTTATCTTCTAAATGGAATTATTTTTAATTAATTACCATATTAGGTTAAATACTAATGTAATTATATTATATTTTGGCATTCTTATTCTAATGAATTGAACTAAATACCCTCTCAAACTGTTACTTGACCCGATCCGCCATATACTTGAAGAGTGTTTGAGATCCCCACAGGTTGACGACTAGTACCCTCTTATCAAATAAGAAATATAGGAAATGATTCCACCCAGCATTAAACAACCACATAGAATATATACACATAACAGAGAGAAATAATAGAAGATATAAATATATGAAATCATAGATAAAGAACAATGGAAATGACACAACAGAAAAGGTAACAAATAATCTCCAATTGTAAAGTATAATTACAAAGGACCAAAAAACCAAATAGATAATCCAATAGATCGATGTTATAACTTGGGAAAAATACCACCAGCTCACAACCAGCTACCCAAAAACCAGCTGATATAAAACCTCATTACATTACTATAGCACATTGCCTTTCCCTACACTGAAATATATAATCAGGTATACGCACCACTAAAGAGGTATATAGGGTGTGAGACAACAAGATCAATAGGGTATCACCCAGGTGTTCCATATCAAGTATTTGAACAATAATAAAAACATTATTAACTTTAAATAAAACAAGGCATGATAAATTTTAACAGTTTTTATATAAAAGACATTAAAAATCAATTTAATTTCCCCATCTTCCACATTTCCAAATAAAACAGGAAAACTAGTTTCAAAGAATTTAATATCCATATATAAGAACAAATATATCATATCAAAATAAATAATGCATAACATCTCATATCAAATCTATTATACTAGAAAAAATAGTATAAACCAAACAATCCAAATCAACCAAAAAGTATCCCATGTAACATCACACTCGGAATCTCACTAGGACCGAATAGCTAGGAAACTTTTACCTAACATTGAAAATAATTTTTTCATCCTGCCTCTAGATATATGCATTGAGTATAGAGATTAGAGGAGCACCCCATAATCTGAACCCCAAAATAGGTTAAACAAGTCCCTAGAATAATAGGATTTGGTAGTAGAGGAAATCCCCATGAGGACCCCCTAGACGTTATAAAATACATATTACTATAACTTCCACCTAAGTACCCAAGGATTACCATGTACTCAATTTTCTAAATGAATTCATCAATTCACTTTCATCAAACCATTATTTGAAAACCATTTCACAATGATTTGAAAACCTTTTTATTTACCAAAAACATGGGATAACCATATTTTATATAAACATAGTCCCACACAAACAAAACAAATAATTCATATCATGGAATTTAATTTAATAAAAAATTTAACAAAAATAGTGGAAATACAGTTCAACAACAATGTCTAGAAATGAAACCACCTACCTCAAAACTCGGGCCGCACATGCCTGTAATGGGATCCACCAACATGGAAGAACACAAAACCACAAAGGAGGTCCTAGAATCAATATATGAATCTTATAATTGATTCAATTTAAAAAATGGGTTAGTGTATAACAGGAAACACAAAATACCTCAAGAAGGCACACCCACCACCCATAACAACAAGGAAAGGGCCCCCGAAAAATGATCTAACAATAGATCTAGAGAGAAACAGGAAGAAAAATTACCACGGTACAATTGATCCGATAATACAATGAAACAGTTCTACCTTAATCAAAGGAAATAAAGAAGTATAAATTATTTATAAACTAGAGAGATTCGACCCAACTATAATGGTGATCAATCATTGAATAAATCAATCCAAATTGAATAGAGGCTCCCAAAACCCCTGGAAGCGAGATCTAGGTTGAGAGGGGAGGGAGATGTGGAATAATGAAATAAAAATCAACTTATTTAGCACCCTAAAATCCATTTCTATGACATTTACATGGATTTTAAACTCTTTACACATCATATAATCTATGGGGATCACATACATCAAAAAACCCACCCTCATTTTATTAAAAACATTATTTTTAACATTATATGGAATGTTACATGTAATAAATGTGTAATAACTTCATATTATGTAATCAACTCATGACTTAAGCCTAAAAACCATTACACATCATGCACTCCTTACATGACATGTAATGTTCTTGTAGACAGTGAAACTATATATTCTTTATAAAAAACCTAACCAACTCGTGCATTCTCCCAACTCGATGAGAACCCAAGAAACCCATTAACACATTTATACCAGGACTCCATTAATTCAAACAAACATACACCCAAAAATTGAGGTCATTTTTATTAGTAAATATTCTCTATCCCCAGGAGTCCCAATATGCACCCAATTAAAGAGAAAAGTTAGAAAATAGAAGAGAATTACCTAAAATCAATTAATATGATGTTAAAAATTCCCACCATAATATTTTCCATCAGAAAAATGTCATGTAAAAGAATGTATCCCAATAAAAAGGTGATACCACTGCTCCCTCATCAATGAATCACATTCCCCAGTTTTGTGAGAATCTGATCTATGCCTCCATAACACCCTGACAAATAGAATCAAATTCCCACAAAATACATTGACTTGAGATTAAACAATATCTACTAGATTAATAATAATAGAAACACATGTATCTAAATCAATATCTTCCAAAATTATAAAATTAGAGGGTTTGAGATGGTATTTCCTAAGATATGATATGTGGAAAAAATTATGAATACCCATCAACTGAACCAATATTTCCAACGGATAAGAAACCTTCCCAAGATGTTCAGTGAACTCAAACAATCCCTTATATATCAGATCAAACATTCCATATTTTCTATGCCAAAAAATGACCCATTCATGGAGAAACTATCAATAAAAACCTACTGCGTTTATAAAAATCCAAAGGATGACACCATTGATCCACATTAGATTTATACCAACTCTGTGCTATAATAAAACACCGAAGCGTATCTTGATTCCTCACAGATGTATCCTAAACCAAACTCAGTCCCACCAAAGAAGATTTTTCCACCTCTTCCCAACTAAGAGGTGACCTACCTAGGTGACCATAAACAGTAATGAAAGGATACATTCTAATCAGTGACTAACAGTAATTTTTATAAGCAAAGCAAACTAGTCCTAGATAGAAATCCAAAAATCCACCTAAATCTAAGAAATAGGCTTGAAGCATATCCTCCAAGATTTGAATAGCATGCTACATTTGAATGTCTTTTTGTGGATGATAAGATGTTCTCAAGCTGACCTGACTCCCCATTTCCTAATGGAGACTCCTCCAGAAACATTTAAGTTAACATAGGATCCTTTTATGAAACAACAGTAGAAGGAACCCCAAGTAACCTCACAATTTCTTGCATATAAAGCTCACCTGATCTTCATATTTAGTACTGTATTTGATCATAATGAAATGAGAATACTTTTTCAACAGATCAATCACCACCTAGAATGAATTCCTCTCTTATGTTGTCTATGGTAATTAAAAAACAAAATCAATGGATACATTCTTCTATTTCAATGTAGGCACCAAAAGAGGATAAAGTAAATAAGAATGTTTAAAATGCTTTACTTTATCTATTGGTAGGCACAACAATGAGACACATAATCAATAATGTCACAATTCATACCTAAGCACCAGAATCTTTGTCTCGTGTCATAATATATCTTTATAGTTATTAGATGAATAGACCATGATGAACTATAAAAATGAAACAAAACCAAGTTCATCATTGATGATGGGATGCCAATTGATCCCCAAAACTAAGAATACCATTTGAAGAGAGAGACCAACTAGAAATGGTCTCCCCACCACATAGGTTTTATCGAATTCTTATGAACTCATCATCTTGTAGCTGAATCTAAAAAATAGACTCAAGGAGAGATAATGATAACTGAACACTTGTCAGAACCATTCATGAAACATTATCCAGGTAATCTAGATGCAACTGAGAAAAAATCCCCATAAGGTTCCTATAACGACCCATACTTTACATACATTGTTAATACTTAAAAATTGAAGCATACTTATTACAACATATAACAAAACCACGAAAGGACCGTATAGGTATAGTGTCTTTAGAAACTGGGAAACATAAACAACTGGTTCATAAAGCGTCTACAATGTCTCCCATTTATTTCATCATATCTATAGTCCCTTTTGGCATATCTTACTTAATAACCTTCTTCCTGACCTGGGGAAAGAAAACATACAAAAGGGTGAGCTCAAATGCTTAGTAAGGGTAAACAAAAGAAATATCAATCACATTATATTCCTAAGAACATAACATTTTGGAAATCTTAACCTGCAAAAGAGAGCATAATTTCATAACATGGGATAAATCATAGTATTGAAATGAAATCCCAATAATCACAACTTAAAAAATGAAACATTGTGGCATAAACACATAATCATAGAGAATCATTTCTTGTTAGTCAAGACTCATTGCCAAGACTATCTTAGTGGACAAAGTCCCTTTCTGAACCGAGTCACCCTCGTTTCAGTCCTGTTTCACTGAACCGGTATAACCTACCATTCCAGCCATGTCTATCTCATGAGATATAAAATATTTACCCAATGCATTGGAGGGAGATATATGTCCCACCCATATTATAATGAATCCTTTCTTATGTGTTCCACATAATCATAAATCATACATCATCGCATAACACATGTAACAAAAATGGAATTCTTGAAACATCATGACATCATAAAACAAATCATATAAGCTAAATGACTTCATAAAAATAATTTCCTCAAAAGATAATCAAATCAATGTAATAATAGGGATAAAAACATAACCCTATATTATCTTAGATGGAAAATAATTTTGATAAAACATTTGAACTCCATTCTTGAAGAAAATATCCTTTCTACTTAAAAAACACTTTTCTTTTCTTAACATTTCATACAATTATAAACTAAAAGAAGTTGATTAAAAATAAACGTGAAAACTTATAAAGTAATATTCTTGGAAATAATTTTTTAAAAATCCATTCTTGCCGTATAAGCTAAAAAACATTCTTTGTACTTTTGTCGGAAAAGTCAAAAAGTACCTCGTACGAAAAACGACAAAAGATTCCATTCATATCATTTACTAAAAACTCACCAAAGAGTAAAATTGGATTTAAACAATTTTAGGTGGATGGAAATAACATTACATATTGAGGAAACATGGATGTGGATGATAAAATACACCCCAGTAAATACCAAAGTATAAACAATCTCGGATAAAATGAGATTGTGATATATTCCCTTACCATAGGTCCGATTTGCTTCGTAAGTGTCCGAACCTCCTGTATAATGATTTAAATAATGTCATTGACTTATTACAGAATCATATTCATTGTTATGATATCATATATGGTTCACTTATGACTTTATATTACCCGTTCTTTTGTAAATTCCATGTTAAAGAGCATTTTGGGTAAAATTGTTTCATTTGTCGTCCGTGTTTTGACTTGTAATTATTCATATGATTACTTAGATCATGATTACTTAATTCCAGAATATAAAACATGATATATATATATATATATTCAGAATATACATATATATAATAAATCAGTAAATGGAAAGAAATAAACCGTTCATGGAGACGGTAGGCCGTACGTACGCATGAACGCTGTTTTCGTTTCCTTATTGAGTTGAACAGAATTAAGTAGATGACATTCATATATATACACATAAATCCAGTATCATTATTATGTCATATATTTCATGATTAATTATTATATATACTTTATAATCATTCATGAATGGTTAAAGTGGAGAATGAATCTCATCGCGTCGTGGAGACGGTAGTCCGTACGTACGCACGAGCGATGATATCATTCTCATGATCATGGGACTGTATTGGAGTGTATGTATACTATTTCAGAATCAATATCACTTTCAAATAATAATATATAGTTATTATTTACACCATTATACCCATCCAAGTAAGGTGGTGGTGGAAAATAGATTTCACCACGGCGTGGAGACGGTATTCCTTACGTACGCACGCACAGGGATTTCGTTTTCCGTAGGATGGATATATGGTGAAAAAGGATTGTTTCATACTTATAAAAACATATCGGTATATGAGTGATACTTATGTTATTACTTCATAATGAAACAACCTAAGAAGAAGATGTGGAAGAAGAAATAAAGGTGAAAGAATTGGTAACGGAAATTACCTCTTCTTTGAAGCGCCTCTTTGAGACCTCCTCTTAGGGCACTAAAATTGGTCTTTGAGGAAGACAAGAACATCTAGGATGTTTCTAGGGAAGTGGAGAAGAGATTTTGGCAGGGGTTGTCCGAGCTTGAAGGCTCAAAGTTGTGTGAGGAAGAGAGGGAGGAGATGTCCTTTTATAAGGGAGGAGAGGGGCACCTTTGGAACAACTAAAATATTATTTTATTACAAAGTCAATTTCGGTTTTAAATAGCTCAAAATTTATTTATTTCGAGGCTAAGGTGGGGATGGGTCGAAATCCTCTCATCCAATAGAATTTAGACAAGTTTAGGTTCCTATTTTAACCTTATCATTTATATTTAACATTAAGTTAAATAATTTTACTTTTACCGTGTCTTCTTGTGTTCTTACACTATAAGGTTAATAAACATACTATAAGAAGCCAAAAGAACCACAAATTGTTTATTATTCATATATATAACCTTATATAAGTCATTTGGACGAACCTTAGATTTTTAGGAATAAAATAACAATTAATAATATAATATTTGTTTTAAAAACTATTTTATGTCAATTTTGAAACTATTTTGTAATTGATTTTTGTGAAAATCATAACAGAATGATAAGTTCAAAAAAAGTTAATTAAATCAATAATAACATGTCATATTAACCTATAAAATTAGTGTAATTTATAAAAAGTCTCAAATTATATTTATTTGGGTATTTATAACATCAATTATGTCAATATTTCATTAATAAGATAATTACTGCATCATCGTTGTGTCATAAATAAATTAAATTATTTAATGTCTAAAAATTAAAAACTAAAATACCATTATGTAGGAAATATTTTTATCTTTCTAATGAATATTTATAATCGAATTTATCTTATGTATAACCCTATATTAAAAATGTTTTAGTAAATAAACTTTGATTTTAACTCTTTTAACTCTTCTTTGAATTAAATAATAATAAATGTCCTAATCTAATTCAAGTAGACCTAAATGGTCATATTTTATTCCTAAGTTTGTTTTTGGTCGAATTACACTTGTCCAATAGAATTAGGACATTTGTTAGGGTAATAATAATATCATTTTTACCCTTAATTACCCTATTTACTTTTAACCGTGGTAAATAAAAGTAAAAAGTTACTATTCACCAAAAATTATTTTCATCTCATTGAACCACATTTTACTTACTGACATCAACCGTGTCTCTCAGATTTTTGAAATTCCACTCACAGAAGCGGTAAAATTAAGTTTTATGAAAAATTCAGTTTTTTTAACTACCACTTAGTGGTTTCACTATTCATCAAAAATTGATAGTTTTCTGAAAAATACCAAAAATTAGGCCAAATATATATTTGATATTATGAACTCAAAAATGATTTCTATTTTACCAAATTCAAAACATATCATTTGCATTAATTAATTTAAAAATTAATTCCCGTCGTCAAAACAAATAGCGTGTTTTTAAGAGATAATAACTATCAAAAGATTGACACTTGTTTATAACTGGTTTAAATGTGAAATTATATCCAATGACTAACATTGTATTAAATTGTAAAAATATATTCTAAATATACTTTAAAACCACTCAAATTAATAATTTATCACTATTAATTATTTCGATTGAAAAAGTTGTTTTTAATTAAAATTTAGTAATTGTCACTATTCATCAAAATATGAAAGTTATCCGAAAATCACCAAAATTTCACCCTAAGCTAATTTCGATATTCCGAATCCAAAAATGAAGTCCATTTTGAAAATAAAATTTACAAAATTTCCAAAAAGTGGTTATTACTATTCATAACGGTTAGTTTTAATAATATTTTAATAGCATATCGTTGTTTAGCGAAACTTGGTGTTGCGTACAACACACGCTATCATGGAAGGTCGCGATTGCGTGTAATTCAAGCCAGGTCAGAGATGTGTGTTTTGAAAGATCCTTTTGGTGTAGCATATAACACAAGAAATTAATGAAATTAAAAAGAATATTTTTCATAAAATCTCGGGGTGTTACATTCTACCCCCCTTAAAATGAATTTTTCCCTCGAAATTCGTCGGGGTTATAAATGGTTTACTACTAGAAAGTTTCTTTAATAGACACCCACATCTTAAAAAGGAATACCAAAAACAATATTTAAAAACAAAAGTGTGAAACATAACGGTTACCCAAATAAACTAATCACTGGGTTTCCACATAGGAGAAAATATGGATATGGAAGAAAAATCTAACCATCATGTTCTGATGGAGAGTGGTAGAGAGCATGGCTATGGAAAAGCTAGCAATCACAAATCCATAAATTTGTGACGATCTAAGGTACCATCTGATTAATCAGATATAAGAGCACTAGGACAACATTTTTGGTTTTCAAGATCGTTTCCCTAAAGATGAAGAATTTGAATTAGAATAAATACTTACATTATTTTGGTACAATATCACTGTTGTTCGTGCCTTGAACAATTTCCACTTCATCTCTTAAATAAATGAAGTTGAATTTGTTATTTGTGAAGCGTTAGTATGACAGGTCATTCCATCTGTCTCAAACAAAAGGTTAGCAAAAGTAATTAAATATACATAAGTCATTCTTTAGTGAGATTAATCATATATGGTTCCTAAAATGGACTTATACTTCATATATCATACTGATTAATATAATAAAACTAGTTTCTACTAAACAGGGACTTCCTGTAGGCCAGTGGTAGGCGATAAAGGCCAGTCGCACTTCGGTTGTGGATTCGATTCCCACAGCCTTGTCTGACGCGATGGGCTGTCGCCCGTCCAGCAGGTTGTCCTTTTTCTAAAACTATATTACTATAACATCCCATCAATAATATTGAAAAAAAACTTTTATCCTTAAACAATACTAACTTATGTCCAACATAATCCATTACAATCTTTAGGCTTATCCATAATACTTCAGTCCACTCTCATAGTATAGTGAAAACAATTACCAGAGATTTAATACCATCTTTGATCCCCATACATCATAAGATATGTCTTGTTGGTCAAATTCCAAACATTCAAAGGCCTTAATAATGTATTCTCTTGAATACCCATTGAACCATAGTAGAAAACTTGAATGCAGTTAAAAGTTAACACTTTCCACATACCAAAATACTCAAAATTCTATATACTCAAACCATGATATCACTTAGTCCTTATATCAATCATGAGCTCATGAATACTGTTAAACATTTCATTTTCTCGTTTTCCCTTCATTATGCGCATATCATCTTATTTCCAAAAATATATCAATCACTTTGAATACCACATTATACCAATACATAAATATTCCAATACTCCATGATACAACATTATTTTGGAATCCCATTACATAAACACTTAATCATTCCACCACATCATTGTCATATTCAACATCTCCAATAGTGATCACATGTGACTTCCCTTTGTCCTTTTCCTTAAGAGGTTGCCCATGTTGATCATCACTAACCCTTGGATTAGGGCATTTATTAGCATAATGCCCCATTTCCTTGCACTTGAAGAATTGAAGTGTTGGTGGTGCGTTCTCTGCAGTGTTTACTTTATTCACATCATTAGAAACACTTTTTCCATTACTTCGACACTCAGCTGCTCAATGACCTTCTTTTCCACACTTAACACATTTTCTAGTCCCTTTAAGACAATCTCCACCATGCTTATTTCCACACTTTGAGCATAAGGAAACATTCATCTTCTTTTCACCATTATTCTGAGATTTCTCCTTGAACTCCATCTTTCATTTCTTGTCAAAACCATGAGATGGATATGTAACACCAACTTCCATTTCTACCTTGATAGCACAACGCACAATTTCTTCATAGCTACTGAAGTCTCTTATAGCTAATGCCCTTCGAAGACATGGTTTTAAGCCACTGAAAAATCGATCAACTTTACTTTCAGGTTGGATGATAATGCCAGATGCATACCTTGCAAGTCTTGTAAAATTCGCTTCATATATACCAACAGATTCATCATCCTTTTGCTTCAGCTCAAGAAACTCATTTTCCATATTTGTTCAAAGAATACGAGGGAATTACTTACTGAAAAAAAAAGTTCTTGAACTTGTCCCATTCCATGGACTCAATTTCATCTCTTGGCCTCGTATTCTTGATAACATTCCACCATTGATCAGCTTCACCTTCCAAACGATATACTACTAAGATGACTTTATCATGTTCAGAACATTGAAGAACTGAAAATATCTTTTCAGTGGTACTGATCCATTGTTCAGCAACAAGTGGATCGGAAGACCCACTGAAAGAAGGTGGGCGTTGCCTCATGAAGGACTCAATAGAATATTGTCCCCTTCTCTGCTCATTTGGAAGTCCAGAATGATTCATAGCTTGTGTAAGTATAGCAATAAGATTTTTCACTCCATCTCCCATAACATTTGTCTGTTCAGGAGGGAAATCATTGCATTGTCCATTGCATTGATCAACACGGTTCCTTCGGGTTCCAACCATCGTCTAAAACCCAAAAAGAATAGTGTGAGAGGCAAAAATCATTCTAGGGAAAACAACATAGTAAAGGGGGAGTACCATTAATATCTAACATCTTAGGTTAAATTATAAGATCGTTACCGTAGTTCTAGGACCATATCCTATACGTATACTTATCCTTAGGGACATCCCTAGAAATACCTTAGAAATATCTCTAGGGATCTCACTAACGTTTTCGCATCGTAGTTTCCAAAGGTTGACTATACCTTTCCTCTGATACCAACTATAACGACCCATACTTTACATACATTGTTAATACTTCAAAATTGAAGCATACTTATTACAACATATAACAAAACCACGAAAGGACCATATAGGTATAGTGTCTTTAGAAACTGGGAAACATAAACAAATGGTTCATAAAGCGTCTACACTGTCTCCCATTTATTTCATCATATCTATAGTCCATTTTGACATATCTTACTTAATAACCTTCTTCCTGACCTGGGGAAAGAAAACATACAAAAGGGTGAGCTCAAATGCTCAGTAAGGGTAAACAAAAGAAATATCAATCACATCATATTCATAAGAACATAACATTTTGGAAATCTTAACCTGCAAAAGAGAGCATAATTTCATAACATGGGATAAATCATAGTAGTGAAATAAAATCCCAATAATCATAACTTAAAACATGAAACATTGTGGCATACACACATAATCATAGAGAATCATTTCTTGTTAGTCAAGACTCATTGCCAAGACTATCTTAGTGGACAAAGTCCCTTTCTGAACCGAGTCACCCTCGTTTCAGTCCTGTTTCACTGAACCGGTATAACCTACCATTCCAGCCATGTCTATCTCATGAGATAAAAAATCTTTACCCAATGCATTGGAGGGAGATATAGGTCCCACCCATCTTATAATGAATCCTTTCTTATGTGTGCCACATAATCATAAATCATACATCATCGCATAACACATGTAACACAAATGGAATTCTTGAAACATCATGACATCATAAAACAAATCATATAAGGTAAATGACTTCATAAAAATAATTTCCTCAAAACATAATCAAATAAATGTAATAATAGGGATAAAAACAGAACCCTATATTATCTTAGATAGAAAATAATTTTGATAAAACATTTGAACTCCATTCTTGAGGAAAATATCCTTTCTACTTCAAAAACACATTTCTTTTCTTAACATGTCATACAATTATAAACTAAAAGAAGTTTATTAAAAATAAACTTTAAAGCTTATAAAGTAAGATTCTTGGAAATAATGTTTTAAAAATCCATTCTTGCCGTATAAGTTAAAAAACATTCTTCGTACTTTTTTCGAAAAAGTCAAAAAGTACCTCGTACGAAAAACGACAAAAGATTCCTTTCATATCATTTACTAAAAACTCACCAAAGGGTAAAATTGGATTTAAACAATTATAGGTGGATGGAAATAATATTACATATTGAGGAAACATGGATGTTGATGATAAAATACACCCCTGTAAATACCAAAGTATAAACAATCTCGGATAAAATGAGATTGTGATATATTCCCTTACCTTAGGTCCGATTTGCTTCGTAAGTGCCCGAAACTCCTGTATAATTATTTAAATAATGCCATTGAATTATTAAAGAATCATATTCATTGTTATGATATCATATATGGTTCACTTATGACTTTATATTACCCGTTCCTTTGTAAATTCAATGTTAAAGAGCGTTTTGGGTAAAATTGTTTCATTTGTCGTCCGTGTTTTGACTTGTAATTATTCATATGATTACTTAGATCATGATTACTTAATTCCAAAATATAAAACATGATTTATATATATATATATATATTCAGAATATACATATATATAATAAATCAGTAAATGGAAAGAAATACACCGTTCATGGAGACGGTAGGCCGTACGTACGCATGAATGCTGTTTTCGTTTCCTTATTGAGTGGAACGGAATTAAGTAGATGACATTCATATATATACACATAAATCCAGTTTCATTATTATGTCATATATTTCATGATTAATTATTATATATACTTTCTAATCATTCATGAATGGTTAAAGTGGAGAATTAATCTCATCGCGTCGTGGAGACGGTAGTCCGTACGTACGCACGAGCAATGATATCGTTCTCATGATCATGGGATTGTATTAGAGTGTATGTATACTTTTTCAGAATAAATATCACTTTCAAATAATAATATATAGTTATTATTTACACCATTATACCCATCCAAGTATGGTGGTGGTGGAAAATAGATTTCACCACGGCGTGGAGACGGTATTCCGTACGTACGCACGCGCGGTGATTTCGTTTTCCGTAGGATGGATAGATGGTGAAATAGGATTGTTTCATACTTATAATAACATATAAGTATATGAGTGATACTTATGTTATTACTTTATAATGAAACAACCTAAGAAGAAGAAGTGGAAGAAGAAATAAAGGTGAAAGAATTGGTAACAAAAATTACCTCTTCTTTGAAGCGCCTCTTTGAGACCTCCTCTTAGGGCACTAAAATTGGTCTTTGAGGAAGACCAGAACCTCTAGGATGTTTCTAGGGAAGTGGAGAAGAGATTTTGTCAGGGGTTGGCCGAGCTTTAAGGCTCAATGTTGTGTGAGGAAGAGAGGGAGGAGGTGTCCTTTTATAAGGGAGGAGAGGGGCACCTTTGGAATAACTAAAATATTATTTTATTAAAGTCAAGTTCGGTTTTAAATAGCTCCAAATTGATTTATTTCGAAGCTAAGGTGGGGATGGGTCGAAAGCCGCTCATCCAATAGAATTTAGACAAGTTTAGGTTCCCATTTTAACCTTATCATTTAGATTTAACATTAAGTTAAATAATTTTACTTTTACCGTGTCTTCTTGTGTTCTTACACTATAAGGTTAATAATCTTACTATAAGAAGACAAACGAACCCCAAATTGTTTATTATTAATATATATAACCTTATCTAAGTCATTTGGCCGAACCTTATATTTTTAGGAATAAAATAACAATTAATAATATAATATTTTTTTTAAAAACTATTTTATGTCAATTTTGAAACTATTTAGTAATTGATTTTTGTGAAAATCATAACAGAATGATAAGTTCAAACAAAGTTAATTTAATCAATACTAACATGTGATATTAACCTATAAAATTAGTGGAATTCATAAAAAGTCTCAAATTATATTTATTTGGGTATTTATAACATCAATTATGTCAATATTTCATTAATAAGATAATTACAACATCATCGTTGTGTCATAAATACATTAAATTATTTAATGTCTAAAAATTACAAATAAAATACCATTATGTAGGAAATCGTTTTAGCTTTATAATGAATATTTATAATAGAATTTATCTTATGTATAACCCTATATTAAAAATGTTTTAGTAAATAAACTTTGATTTTAACTCTTTTAAATCTTCTTTGAATTAAATAATAATAAATTTTCTAATCTAATTCATGTGGACCTAAATGGTCATATTTTATTCCTAAGTTTGTTTTTGGTCGAATTACACTTGTCCAATAGAATTAGGACATTTGTTAGGGTAATAATAATATCATCTTTACCCTTAATTACCCTGTTTACTTTTAACCGTGGTAAATAAAAGTAAAAAGTTACTATTCACCAAAAATTATTTTCATCTCATTGAACCACATTTTACTTACTGACATCAACCGTGTCTCTCAGATTTTTGGTCGAATTACACTTGTCCAAATAGCGTGTTTTTAAGAGATAATAACTATCAAAATATTGACACTTGTTTATAACTGGTTTAAATGTGAAATTACATCCAATGACCAACATTGTATTAAATTGTAAAAATATATTCTAAATATACTTTAAAACCACTCAAATTAATAATTTATCACTATTAATTATTTCGATTGAAAAAGTTGTTTTTAATTAAAATTTAGTAATTGTCACTATTCATCAAAATATGAAAGTTATCCGAAAATCACCAAAATTTCACCCTAAGCTAATTTTGATATTCCGAATCCAAAAATGAAGTCCATTTTGAAAATAAAATTTACAAAATTTCCAAAAAGTGGTTATTACTATTCATAACGGTTAGTTTTAATAATATTTTAATAGCATATTGTTGTTTAGCGAAACTTGGTGTTGCGTACAACACACGCTATCGTGGAAGGTCACGATTGCGTGTAATTCAAGCCAGCTCAGAGATGTGTGTTGTGAAAGCTCCTTTTGGTGTAGCATATAACACAAGACATTAATGAAATTAAAAAGAATATTTTTCATAAAATCTCGGGGTGTTACAGTTCCACTCTTCCTTTGATTCCAAAATAGCTTGTGATGATAATATATTACTCTGAGCATGAGTGACCATAATTCCCTTACTCGAGGTGTAGGAAATATTAATGCCAAATTCTTGAATGTATTCCACCCATATAATCTCTCTAAGATTCTAGTAATTCTGATAAAAGATATATGTCAAACTATTATGGTTATAAAAGGCAGTGAACCATTCCCCAAAAATATAATACTATTAACACTTAAGTGCATGCATAACTATGAAACATTTTGAATCATTATTGGGATAATTATTATCATGATATAAAATATAAATAAAACCATAAGATACCACATGATTATTCTAAATGAGTAAAAAACCCAAACTAGTTCCAAAAACATCACAAAAAACCATATACCCCTTTTCAGGATTAGGTAATATCATAATAGGAGATGATGTTAGATGTCTTTTTAACTCATCCAAAGAAGACTGATACTTTTTTATCCCATCTGAAATTTACCCATTCCTTGGTAGGAGTAGTAAAATGTGACACCAAATTTGAGAAATCCTTGACAAGTTGTTGATAGTATCTAGTAAGACCAAGGAAGCTCCGAATCTCAATGACATTTCATGGTTCTCCCAATAAAAAAATAGCCTTTACCTTCTGAATATCAAATTAAAATCCATGCTTGGAAATCATGTGCTCCAAGAAATTCACTTCTTGAATCTAGAAATTTCATTTCGAAATATTTATATAAAAATGGCGACTCCTCAAGATTTCTTGAACCAAACCCAAAATGTTGCTCATTGTTTTTATTGAATATTGAATAAACCAAAATATCATCCATGAAAACTACCAAAAAAGTGTTGATATACTAAAGGAATATCCTATTCATAAAATATATTAAAAATCTAGGAGATTTAGTTAGAGAAAAATGAATCAAATGATATTAGTTATGTCCATACCTTCTCCTGAAGTCCTTTATCAGTATATGGCACTTCTGAATTTTGATTTGATAATAACCCAACCATAGATCAATCTTTGAAAATAGATTTCCTCAATTTAAATGATCAACTAAATCATAAATACGAAGGAAAAAAATACTTGTTCTTAATAATTACTTTTTTCAACTTATAATAAGCCATACAAAATTAGAGTGAACCACATGACATCTTGGAAAAGAGAATCAGGGATGCCCAAGGCATAACACTAGGGTGGAAAAAACCCTTTTCCATCAGATTTTACAATGGAATCTTGATAAATTTTAGATCCATAGGTTATATATGATAAGAAGGTACCAAAATCCATTATGTATCTAGCACCAGGTCAATCATAAACTCTACCTACCATTATGGTCGTATACTGAAGAAATAATCTAAAACAATGCCATGTAAATCCAAAAAAACACTAGGAAGATCAAAAATAGAATAAATGTCATTGGTCACAACTAAAAAAAACAAAAAGCAAACTCCTTTACTCTGGGTGAGAAGGCCCTGCATGACTGGACCTTTGACCCCACTCTCCCTAAAACACCTGTGATCTCTCATAATCCACAATAAATGAGACATAATGATGATAAAAATCAACCTTATCATGATGATAAATAAGAAAATCCATCCCTATAACAAGGTCAAACAAATCCATATCAAGAAAAATAAAATCCCAAACTAACTCCACATTAGCTATTGATAATGCACAAGAAGGACACCAAAACCCCTAATCATTCATATCCATAAGAGTCCTTACTAACTCCATAAAAAAATACATGAGCCCCATTGGAAGGATACGAATATTAATAAAATGGGTAGATAAAAATGAGTTCAAAGCACCGGTATAAAATAAAGAAACTGCTACTGAAGATGAAATAAAGATGACACCTCTCACTATCACTGGACCCACATCTACATCCACCTAAAACTCATCTACTATTTAAAGGTGATTCACTTATGAGACCTGGGGATAGAGCCCTACATTCCCTAAATCATAAGATTTCCACGTAGTATCCTTTGGATCCGAAGATCCCTGACCATATTGATGAGTAGACATAGCCTCATAGAAATGATGCAGATGAACACTATTTCCACAACTGTTAGAAATATTTGCAGGTGAAGGACAAGAATTATTGGTGTGTCTAAAATTTACACAGTAATAACATGTTAGAGGCACACTATTATTTATAACTAGAGGTTTTGGAGAGGCCTGTTATTGAGAACCACCTCCAACACTCCAGTGATGATCTTTCTACATTATGTTCTTCCTTGGCATGATAATGAAGCTTCCACTGGGAATAAGATAAGATATAGAATATAAAAACTTTCCACCATATCCATTTCACTATCATAATACTATCCACTATCCCCACATAGGTCGGAGTCTTCCGTATAAATACATGTGATTTGATATCCGGCCACAAACCCTTTAGGTACTTATGATCTTCGAGCTAGTCATTATTTATATCCTCTGGTGAAAAACGATATAGATTAACAAACTAATTGGTTTATGATGATACCAAATTCTCTCTCTATTGAAAAGAGTGGAACCCTATAGAATTTTTCATTATTAGAGACTCTGAAAAAAAAACTATTGGAAGAAGAGTGTCCTGAAACCCTTCTAGTTCAAGACCATATGCCTTCTTACTTGTACTATAGAATCCCACCATCACATTCTAGGACCCTAAATTATAAATTCTACACACTTCCCCTTGATACTATTAAGAAAATCTAGGAATTATAAAATATTATCGATATTATCAATCTAGTCCTCTTCCTCTTGAGGTTCATTCACACCATTAAAGGATGATAGGTTCTCACTCATGAACTCTCATGATCAATCTCTACCTCCTAAAAATCCTATCTATACCTAAAGAAATATGTTATGATCTTGTGGAACATTCTAATACATGACATGAACTTCCCTCATGATAGCCTCAATAAAGTCCTAATCCATCAAAGGATTCCCTTGATGGTCATCAGTTAAACTGTACTAATGAACTCACAGAACATGTCTCCAAGACATACTACTACACACCAAAACAAAATAAACAGTCATACAACAGAATAATACTATTTAAAACTAGAAAACCCATAATAAAAAACTGAGATTAATTATAAGAACTCAAAATAGGAGACACATATCCCCAAACCCAATGGCAACTTGAGTCTCATAATGGAAAGATATGGATAGAAACTCACTGTAATATACCTCCCAAGTCCTAAATATTCTATTTCTAATATACCAAACATTCCAAGAAGAACACTATTAAGGACAGACCGCCTCTGATACCAAAATGTAACAAACCAACTTGCCCAACCCGATTTGTCAAATACCCAAAGGGCGTTCCCAATCCCCACAGGACGATGACTAATAATTGGGTATCAAACAAAATATAATGGGAAAAATTTCACCTAACCGAAATTAATCACATAAAATATATACACATAACAGATACAAAAAATGAAAGATATAAATATTTTCCATCATAGATAAAGAAAAACATAAGCTATACAACTAAAAATGGTAGCAAAAAATATCCAAGTGACATGTACAAATATAAAGGATTAAAAAACCAAATATCTACTCTTACAAATACATGTGATGACATGGGAAAACACCCACCATTACACCACCAGCTATCTAAAGCCTAACTAATAGAAAAAATCACCACCTCATTGTAATGCCTTTACATTCCTTGAATAAAAAAATATAACCAGGTCTATGCATTTCTGAATGTGTATACAAGGTGTGAGATAACAGTCTTAGTAGAGTCTCACCCAGGGGTTCCATATCAATTCATTGAACAATAATCCAAGCATCATAAACTATAAAGAAAACAAGGAAGGATACTGTTTAACAATTTTTATACCAAAATAATGGAAAGTCAGTTTAATATATCCCCTCTATACATTTCCAAATAAAGCAGGAGAATAAATTTAAAATCATTTTATATCCATATATTACAACAAATATATCATGTCAAAACAAATCATGCATTAAATCTCATATCAAATCCATGGTACTACAATAAAACAATACAAACCAAATAGCCCAAATAGTCTAAAAATTAGAACGAGTAACATCACACTAGGGATTACACTAGGTTAGGATAGTTAAAAAACTCATACCTAATATAGAAAATCTCATTTTCATCATTCCTCTAGACATATGCATCGAGTCTATATATTAGAGGAACAACCCATAAATTAAACCCTCCAATAGGTCCAATAAGTCCCTAAAACAATATCCCTAGGAAGAAGAGAAAAACCCCATGACAATGGATGAGACCTATTACTATACCTTCCACATAGGTACCCAATGCTTCCCATGTGATATATTTTCTAAATCAATTAATCAAGCCATTTTCATCAAAAAATTATTTGAAAACCATTTCACAATTCATTGAAATCCCTTTTAATTTACAAAAAAACTATGGGAGAACCATATTTTATAGAAACCTAGTTCCACACACACACACAAATAAGTTATATTATTCCATTTAATTTAATGAAACAATTTATCAAAAATAGGAGTAATGTATTTCACCGACACAAGAAAGATACAGAACCACCCACCTCAAAACATAGGGAACACACATCTATAAGGGGATACACCATCAAGGAAGAACAAAAAACCAAAAAATAGGCCCTAAAATCAATCTAAATATCTTATAATGGATTCAATTTAACAAAAGGGTATATATAGAAGAGGAAACAACACATACCTCAAGAATGCTCAGCCACCACAAAACAACCAACAAGGAAACAACCCCCGAAATAAGATCACACAATAGATCTAGAGAGAATAAGGAAGAAATATCACAATTAGTCAACAGATATGATAACGCAACATAGTGGTGCTACTGCTATCAATGGAAAAAAATAATAAAAAAGGATTAGTCTCTCAAAGAGATGCAACCCAAAAAAATAGTGATTTATCGCTAAATGAAGAAATATGGATCCAACAGAGCCTCTTAAAATCATTAGAAGGGAGATCCAGGTCAAGAGGGGAGAGAGATATGGAATTATGAAATAAAAATCAATTGATTCTAAACACTAAAATCCATATCTGCTTCATTTAAATTGAATGTAAATCATTCACACATCGTGTAATACATGAGGATCACATATGCTGAAAAACCCATCACCTTTTTATTAAAAATATTATTTTTAACATTAAAATGTGAGTTCCATGTATCCATTTTATAATCCCTTTGACATGAGTATTCTGAGGAATAATTTAGACTAAAAACCATTAAAAATCATGTACTCCATACATGACATGTAAATTTACTAAAAACAATGAAAACATTAGATTCATTACAAAAACCCCAAACCAAATCAGGTGTTCTCCAAATTCAAGGATAACCCAAAAAATCCATTAACACATTTATACGCAAACTCCATTAATTCAAAAAATATACACCCTTGATCTTTAGGTCAATTTTCTCAGAAAATATTTCAATCCTCCTGAGTCCCAAGGCACACCCAATTAAAGAAGAAAAAAGTAAAGAAAAGATAATTACCTAAAAGTAGATAACATTATGTTACATTTATGTCTCGTGTTATATGAAATACATGTTATGAAACATATTGACTTATTTAAAGGTAATTAAAATTGTACGTTGTAACATTCTCCCCCACTAAAATAAATTTCATCCCTGCAGTTTGACTCATAAGACCATAATAATTTATATAGGGAAATTATAATTAACTATACACCGCTAGATGATAATAGGTTTATTTAGGATGTGGAATGAGATTTTTATATATGAAAAATTATTATATACACTTTATAAATAGAGACAACCCATTTTTAACAAAATTATACTAAGTGAATATGATCTATATCTATAAGGAATAACTTCTTAAAACCCCCAAAATGGATTATATTATGATCATACATCTAGGGAATTTTATTTTTAACTCAATATCAAGAAGTTGGTAAAAACATACATGATATATGGAATTATCCAATTTTGAGTAAAAACTCACTATTTAATTCGTAAGTAGAAGTTTCATAGGTTGTTCTTATTTATATGGGTTTTGAAAACTATTTTACTCATTGTACCTTGGGGTGGGAAATTGTTTCAAATAATACCCAACTCTCTTTCAATTGAAAAAATATTTTTGAATCTTCACTCATTCCCTTACACCTATGTTTCTAATTTCATTCATCATTTGAACTTTCATGAGACTCTATCCACCCCTTACATGGTGTGTTTAGTACTTATACAATGTTCAAATTATTAATATTATTTTGTGATAGATGGTTTTTTAATAATCAAAAGATTTATCATTTCATCTTTCATTCTATTGGGTTGTTCATTTGGGGAGTTTTCTTCATTTTATATGGAATCCATTGTTAACATAGTTTCTTCAGTAATCATTTAGTACCTAAACCAATATACTATACATAAGGGATAGTCATTATAAGATATTTACAATAAATAAACATAAGATAATTTAACCTCACAATGTCTCACTTTATAACACTATAATGTTATCCTACAATCCATATAGCTCAAATTACATCATGTTCTCTCAATATGTTCATATGGTATATTATATTTTAAATTTATTTTATATATTTATCAAGACCTCCTAGACTACGAAAAGAATCAATCCTTTAGGAATACTTTTAATTTATAATAATAATTTAATATAACTAGAATCTCTAGTTTTATAATTTCTAGGATATAGAGTTTGGTTTAAAAGGGAGTTTTGTAGAAACATTGGGGTTTATATTGTGAGGAACCAAGTGAGATAACCCATATTCTATAAAAATACATCAATATTTCTTGGTAACACTCTAGAAAACATTGTAGGAACTTTATTTTGCAATTCAATATCATGTTATAATTATGTGTATTCCATTGTAGAAATTTGGAGACTAATGGGAGGAATTAAAACCTTATCAACACCCGTATTCAAATTATTGATATTCTACCATAACAAGTTAATGAATATAGATTTGAGGACAATTAGTTCCTAACAATATTTGTGTAGTTGGATAACATTATAATACATAATATTTATTATATAGAGAATCCTATATAAATAGAACATGGGGTAAATATTTTGGATTGATTATTATAAAAATAAAATCTATTATTTAGTGGAACTACCAATCCATTGGTAATTGGAAAAGGGATCAATTATCAAGAAAATATATTTCTCACTATGAGAAGTGTGGAGAAGGATAATTTTATCTTGGTGGTTTATCATTTAATGGGATATGCTAAACAATTATGGTCACTAATTCAAAACACTAATGAGGAATATGACATCAAGTGACTGCAATTGAGAACATTAATCAAGGTATTCGAGGAAAAATAATTTCCTCACGAGTAAAGTGAAAAAATGGAACAATAGTTCTTTAATCATAGAAAAAATGAGGATAAAAATATTATTTATTATGATGTTAACATTACAAGTTTATCTAGTCATACTATAGAATATATACATAGAACAAAAAATAAGGTTAATCATTTAATTCATGGGTTAAAGATGATCTTTCAAAGGGAATCAGTCTCTCAAACCTCTTCATCATACAAGGATATAGTCTCAAGAACTATTAAGAAAAAAATGAGTTCACCTAGATGTATGTCATGAAGGGAAATCATGAGAATAAGAGTTTTATTGAGCATAATGGGAAGAATAATATTGAAAAAGGGAAGAAAGTAAGGATGACATTTCTCATGTGTGGAAATTGTGGGAAGAAACCCCCTTGGGATTGTTGGAAGGGAATATGAGTATGTTATAAATATGGATAAAAATTCCATCAATATCACCAATTCAAGGGCAGGGTAGAATTTTTTTTATACTCAATGCTTTAAATATTTAGATAGGGAACATTATGAAAACTAATTCCCCAAACATAAAATAAATTTAATTAATAAAACTCTATGGAATCAAGGTACAACTTATGAAATTACCACTTCAGAAGTGAATGATTATAATGATATAGTGGATGGTACTTTGATCAGTTCTTCAATGTTAGTTAATGTTTTATGCGATTTTATATCTTTTCACCATTTTTATATCTTCCATGTTTTCTAATAACATTAAATATTTATCTAACAACCTAGTAAAAGAGTTATCAATTAATACACAATATTGGATTCTTAGGGAGTTCCAATTAGGATGCACAATCATAACCAATTTGAAACGTGGTTATTATACTTATTTTTAACATTGATATAATCCTTCGTAGAGATTATATTTTAAATTATTATAAAAAAAATTCCAGGAGCAAGTGATTATGATTTTCAAATGTGAAGTAGACTATATTATCTTTATAAGGGAAACTTCATCATATAGATCATTTATAGATCCTCCAGTAGTAGCTCTATGTAATAACTTTTTGGGTAGAGTGGAAGTTCAAGTGTGATCTATATATGAGGATGATATCCCAATACTATAGGATGTACCTATGGTAAAAAAATAATTGATGTTTTACATAATAACAACATAGTCATCCACTAGAGCTTGAAGTTGAGTTCTCAATTAAATCCATTAATGATGAAGGCATATATCTAAAAATAATCATAGAATGGAATGAGTGAAGTTGTTGGAGTCAAATAAAAATATGCAAGAGTTGAGTGATAATTGATTTATTTACCCTATAATTTCACCATGGGGAGCCCCGATTTTTTTTGAAAAAAGAAAGATGGGTCTATGAGACTGTTCATTGATTATAGGGTGATCAATGTAATTACTATAATGAATAAGTATCCTTTTTGTTGTATTGATGAATTATTTAATAAACATGAGGGAGCCAAATACTTTTCAATGATAAATATTCTCCCTCATTATCATAAATTAAGGATTAATAAAGTTGATATACCAAATATTGAATTTCAAAGAAGGTATTAAAATTATGAGTTTATGGTAATTCCATTTTGATTAACTAATGAACAGTATATCTTCATTTCTATGATGAATATAGTATTTAATGAGTAACTTGATAACATTATGGTGGTATTAATTGATGAAATATTTATATACTCTAAGATCTTTCATGACAATGAGAGTAATCTAAAAATAATTTTAGACACCCTCATAAAAATTGAATTATAAGGGAATTATAGTAAGTGTGAATTATATTTCAATGAAGTTTCTTAGCTCGGTGATATTTTCTCCAGGGATGGAATATTTTTTAACCCCTTAAAGGAAATGGGTAAAAAATAATAACCAACAAAGATGGAAAAAATGAGATTTTAAGTTTCCTAATCTTATTAGTTCACTTTATATACTTTTTTAAATATTTTTCTTTGATGGAAAACCCCTAAACCTAATTAAAATGATAAATGGGTTAAATTAACACGGTAAATGAAATTTGGGGAATGTTTTTTAGATCTAAAAAAATATATATTATGGCAGTGGTATTAAAATTACCATCAATTATAGAAGGATTTTTAATTTATACTGATTCATCAAAGAAAGGACTTGGTTGTGTCCTTATGAAAAATGATAAATTTATTGTCTATAAATTAGGGTTATTGAAAATCCATGAGTAAAACAATAAAAGTCAAGAACTTGAGTTGGAAAGAAAAATATTTACTTTTAATGCATGGAGACCTACCTCTATAGTGAAATACGTGAGATATATAAGGACTACAAGAGTTTGAAGTATAAATTATCTTCAAAGGAGATCAATATAAGTGAAATAAGATGGTTGAAACCACTCATGGACAATGATTTCATGATACACTAACACCTCATGAAGGAAAACAATATGGATGATTTATTGAGTAGGAGTAACCATGATGTTCTATAAATGATCTTGATTAACAAGGATCATATATATATATATATAGATCTAGTAAAAATGGATAAGTGATTTATAGGAAAAGGGAGACATTATTCATTTTCTAATAAATTACTAGACTATTCTTACTAGAAAATACATAGAAATGACAGTAGGATACTGAGAAATTACAAAGGAACATTAAAGAAGTGGATAATGTTAAATTGATAAGCATTATCTAAAGAGATAGAGTGTTAAATTTTGGAAATATGTTATGTTTTCCATCTATACACAAATTGAAGAGTGAACTTCTAGACAAAGCGCATAGATCTAATTTTTCAATACACCTTGGTAGCCCAAATATTTATAGGATTTTAAGAGAACATTTCTCGTGGGATGGTATGAAGAAGGAAATTGTGGACTATGTAACTAGATGCTTAATATGCTAACAGGTGATGGATAAAATAAAAAATACAAAGGGTTTTATAAAACCATTTACTATACATATATAAAAGTAAAAAATGTTACAATGTAATTTTCAATATACTCCCAAAGACTCCAAGGATGAATGATAATATATGGGTCATCATTGATCATCTTAATAAGTCAAATAATCTATTAAAAATTACAGATGATCTATATCTTCAGCACCATTATAGGATCTATATAAATGAAATCATCAGGCTTCATTAAGAACCCCTAACAATTGTATCTAATCATGAAACTCATTTTACAACAAAATTATGGAATACTATTCAATGGGATCTCAATAATGAGAAAAATTTAAGCACCACCTATCATAGACATACTTATGGACATTCTGAATGAACTATCCAAACATTGGATGACATGGTAAATCATGTTATATTCACTTCAAATGTATGTGGGGTCAGTCTCTACCTTTGGTGGAACTTCCATATAATAATAGATTCCATTAGGGAATTTAGATGGAACCATATGAAGCATTGTATAGGAAGATACACCATACCCCAACCTTTTGGGAAGAAGTTGGAGAATTAATTTAGTTTTCTTAGAGCTTATGAAGGATATGGCTATCAAAGTACATACTATTCAGAATCACATTAAAGCATCCCAAAAAAGAGAAAAGATCTATGTTGATAATTAAAAGAAAGAATAGGAATTTCATTATGGGGATCATGTATTCATGAATGTTTCACCAAGGAATGGAGTTGTAAGATTTTTTAATAATGGTAACTTAATTAATAGGTACATTAAGACTTTTTAACTATTAGAAGGAATTGGGTTTGTAGATTACTAATTGGCTATACGCCTAATATTTTTAATATACACAATGTTTTCCATGTTTCAATACTTAGGAAAAACATATCTGATCCAATTCATGTAATCACATATGAGGTAATAGATTTGGAGCCTATATTTTCTTATAATGAGGAGCATATCCATTTTTATAACACCAAATAGAAAGTATCATGGAATTGAACAACTCTAATAGTGAAAGTCCTTTAGATAAATCACACATTATAAGAGGTAGCCCAGGAACCTGAAGAATATATAAGAAAGGAGTGTCTAATTTTTTTAACATCATATATATAACCTAAATTAAATGATGAAATTATTTATGGGGGGAATTAATTTCCAAATGTGCTACTATAATAGGTAAATGCAATATCATAACAATATTAAAAAATGTTCCCTTTAAAAATCATCTATTCCAGAATTTATTTGAAATTTAAATTTTAAATGTTTAAATTTACCATATTAATTCCTTTTTTAAATTTATCATATCAAAATTATCTTTGAATCTATTTTTGATATTTTCCTAAAATAATCGATTTTTAGGTTAATAGTAAGAAAATATCGATTTTTCTAATACCGTCACTTTTATATGTCATAAAAGTTGTTGAAAACATTTTAATATATATATATATATAGAAAGTAAAAAAAATGATTTGAATAATATTATGTCAAATTATTTATCCTAAAAATATTATTTTAAAGAATCAGGTAATATTTTACAGAAAATATTTTTCATATGTTCTTTAGATAAATTTACTCATGTGGAAATTGGGTTTTGGATATATTTTAATTCACATAAATCATTTATAAAAAATAATTGTCTTCTTAATATCATTATAATAATTAACATTGGTAAAATTTTTCCAATACATAAACTTGGAAACGTCCAATGTTTTAGGATGGGCTGAAAATTATATGTAATTTGAATTTTTCATTTGGTGGACATTCCAAATTGGAAATTTATATTCAGATTAGAATTCCATGAGATGGATCACATAAAGTAGTTATTTTGTATGGGGTTTAATTACTGAAGTATTTATTGGGATTCTTGATGATTTATGAGGGTGTCAGGATTCAAAACCCTATATTTTTTTGAATGTTGGGGGGGGGGGGCGTATTTTGCACACGGTTTGTGAAAACCATACACTAAAACCATGATACCTTATAAAGGATGTCACATAGTTTTTCAAACCATGATCTTGAGTTTTTACAACCATGGAATTTTATATATAAAATTATTTAGGGGGATACACAACTTGCATATGGTTTATCAAACTGTACTGTTATCCATGCAATGGGGGTGTTCCTTTGGAAAGAATAATTGCATGGTTGGAACACGGTTTTCCAGACCATGTGACCAAGCCTTGCAAAAAAATTAATGTTTGGAATTTTCCAATTTTTTGAAACTTTTATCTCTTTAAAAATTCTTTTCTTCCCCTACATTTGTATAATAGTCTCCCATGTGTTCCCCCTATTTTATCTTCTCCTAGTAATAGATGGATATACCTTATATGAGTACAAAATTTATCACCATTAGTTGCATTGGATCACCCTTAGTAGGACCATGATTACTCTTTCTTCCTTTCTTCATTTCATTTTTAGTATTGTATTATATTTCCATGTGAGATTATATTCCCTATTTTAAGGTATTTGTTGATTCCCCCATTTTATCTCATTTCGGATCGAATCAAAGAATGAAAATATAAGATTAAAGTGTCCTTGGTATATGGAAGATGGTATTTTTATTATAACTTATTGTCTCATAATTTTATAATATGTAGTTCTTTTACTACACATTGTATTCTTTTAGCTTCACTCCTAAATTTTGTAGCACTTAACTTTAATTACATAGACTACAATTTAGTGGTTGTACAGGGCTCCTTTATTATTTCAAGAGTTTAAACCTAGATGCGAACCACCTTATGGGTGTGTCACTAACTTGGCCTTGATGATGAATGTGAATAATTATACAAAACACCACTAAGTGTGTTTTTCGTGGACATTGAAACATTAATTTTTGAATGAAGTTAAATTCATTAATTGAATTATTCTGCGGCATGTATCCACACATGGACCATGTTAAATTATGAAGTATTGCCTTAAATTAAAAAGGGGTTGGATGAAGATGTAAGATTCACATAATTGAATAGTTATTATGAAAATGTTTCTTATGTAACCAGACATACTTATAAGGTAGGTTGGATTGATTATTTAAAAGAAATGACTAGATTAACATTGTAAAGGGTATATGTTATGCCTATTTACTCATGCCCCAAATTAATTATGATCAATGTGAATATTGGAGGTAGTTAAATTTGTCATAATAAATTGATAATATAATGTCTATTTACACGTCCCTTATTAATTATTTAAGCTAATTGATTAATTAAATGAATCATGATAAATTATTTGATGGCATGTATACATACATTGATTATGTGTTACTAGGTTGTGATTTGTTTAAATGTTTAGTTTAGTGATGAATTGTGACTTGGCATGGACATTCCCATGGCCTAAGTTTAACAATTTAATGTGATGATTCTATTTAATTTTTCTTAAGTATTAGGGGAAAACTAGATTTTTGATATGTAATTCCTTGTGTGGGCTCATAGATTGATTGAGATTATATATCCTCCATGAGAAATACATGGATTATAGATATGTGATTCCTTGGATGGGATCATTGGTTAAATGATTTATGACGTTCTTAGTGTGATACTGTGTTTCTAATATGGAATTAAAGGGAAAGAAACATAGGTTTCATGAAAATATATATGCCTTTAGAGATAGTTGAACTCTTGATATGAACTACCGTGGATGGGATAATAGGTTAAATGAGATAATTTTATGCCTTGGGCGACACAAGGATTCTGATGTGGAATATATTGGATGGGATCAGCAGTCACATGATCTTACATAATTCACGAGTTTTAATTACTTTTCTCATGAAGACTAAATTTTTCATTTTTCTAAACCTATAGAGAATTTTATGATCACCATTATATAATGATGCCTTGGGTTCTCTATGATTCCTGTATGACTAATGTTGTACATGAGTGACTAAGTTACACCTTGAGTTATGGATAGTATTATGTATCATATATATTCTAATATATTTTATTATTTATATAGTACATAAGTATACATATATTATTATATATATACTGATATATGCAGTTTTATGTATTTAGAGACAATCCAGCTTAGGATGATATTGGTTTGGTTGGTCAGTTGTCATTGAGGAACCTAAATCCAACTTGATTACATTATTTATTCACTACTTATTTATTAATCATGCTTATTGATTTATTTTATATTCATAGAATAGATTCAATTAGATATAATTGTTAGTGTCTATTTGAGTTTTATCTCATACTTTTTTCAGGCTGTTATTTCATACCCGAACCGCCCTCATGGTTTTAGGTTTTAGATCATGGATCATGCATTGTGTTGTTACTTGAGTACATGGGAGGTTAGGAGCTTAGTACTGAGATTAGACTTAGGATGTTCATGAATATAAAACTTATATATTTTGTTTATTTTATTATAATTTTTTTATTACCTACTTTATGCCTATTATTGTACATTGTAGTATGTTTATGCATGATTATTCAATCATTTATTATTGATTATAGGTTTTAATTATATTCTAATTCATTTATTCTTGGATTGTTCTATTGTATTTATTTCTGATTCAGAGGGTATAGTCTCTATAATGTACCACCTTTAGACCCTCATTTATAGTCAGAATCCTCTAGTATATGGGGTGAAGCGCTTGAAGCCACGTACTGAACCATATTGAGGCACCATTATAGTGGATCTTAGTATATGTTGTTACAATTATTATGAGGGGATTTATTTTCCTTTGTATTATAGTTTTGGGGTGGTATAAAAGAGAATAGAAATGTGTCATAACGTGGTAGGTAACTCATTTCTGGGTCTGACCAACCCACACCAGGGGGAAAGATCATGTTACCAGGTATGAGAGTATTGTTTGCATCATTTGTTACAACAGTTTATTATTATTTCACATTAAGTGATTGATGTAAATCCTCTATTTACTTATTTTTGAGATTTACATATAGTTTATTGATTATTTCCTTTGGCTTAGTATGAATAGGATGTATTACTACACTCATCATCATTGGCATGTAGAGATTCACATACATTTCAAATTCCATGCAATGTAGGATATATTTTTTTATTTCTTATGTTATTATTTATCATTCTTACCTGTATACCATGATTGCATGACTATATACCCTGTTTATTTATGTACTATGCTTGAGTGATTTTTGTTATGTTCACCTGTATTCTATGTATATGTAGTATCTTTTGATGCCTAATCTTATTCATTTCTATTTCATAGAATAACTTGTTATAATTATGATACATGATAGGTTTTTATAGTTTTTACATTATAAAAAATGGTGTTTTACCATATAGCATGATGGTTACACCTTAATTAACTAATTATGACATGTTTGAGACTTGGACTATTGGAAACATGAGATGAAAATTTTATGGTTTTGATTAAATGGGTGACAACAAAAATTAATAAAGAGTACGATCCTTTATAAATCAAGAAGGGTACTCCATATAATCAAACTATCATATATATTAAATTGCTATATTTTGATACCTAAGGTAAAAACCCGGTTTCAATTACATGAATGTTAATTGTAACTTATAAAGGAAAGTACCTCTATAACTTGATAATGGTAAGACATATAACTAAGATGTAGTCTATATATAAAGGATTATATCTCTATTACATGTCTATGATTAACAATATGACTGACTCCTTAAATGAACAACCCAAATAGGTTACTTGGGGAATGTTTCTTATAAGATAAACCCACTAAGGTTGTGTTTAATTTTGATAATTTAACTATAATGGGTTTTACTTAAATGGACCTATGTTTGTATAAAGAGACCCTAGTAGGTCACCTTAATATTTTATGATTTGTTTCATGACACCATGGTGGTATATTCAGGATATGTGGGATGCTTATTTAATTTTCTAGTTTCCAATTATGTGTGTTACATATAAATGTATGGTGGAATCATACTAAACTAATACCCTATAATGGATAAAGTCATTTTACCTGCTTTTGAGCATTATTATCATGATTCCTTCATTAATTAAAATTATAATTTCTACCTATATGGAATTTTAATCTATATATTACAATTTAAATTTTCTTTAACAAATCTATATGTGAGAAAATTAAAATAAATTAAATGTTTAATAGGAAATGTTAAGATAATTTTCCTATTATACAGGATGGAATCAACTAAATAAAGTTCTTATTATAGCTTGTTTTTATAACTGGTACTTGAAATTCCTTAAATATAAGTATCCTTAAATGTTGTAATAAATTGGTTTTAATGAATTCCCTCAACCAAAAACCTTAATGTGGTGTTCTTAGTTTCTACCCTCGAGTAAGGGTATTTTAAGATTTGTTAACTTTGGTGGGAATATGGATCTTTATTGTAGGTATTAGTTGAAATTTTTATTTTACAATGTTCATAGAGGTTATACTATTAAGCCTAGTGAACATCCTTAGGTGACCTCGTTATAGGATCAACACAATATACTTTAGTAAGGGGCTATCCAGATGTAGGCGCCCTTAGAAAAAAATTATTTCAAAATTTTTATGAGAGGTTTTAGAATTGAGGTTTTTTTGGGTTCTATTTATCCCAAGTAGTACTCTTATATAATATAATGACACACATGTATAGTGGGTTTTCATGCACTTTTTGTTTTCTATTGGGATCGTGATCATCATGTAATTCTCCATTTTAGTGGATTAAACATTCCTCGGGCATGGTCATCCATTTCATAGATCGTGCAACCAATATTATTTTCTAATTATGAAAAACTTCAGATTAGTCATCCTGTTAATATTCGTATTGATAATAAACCACTAAGTTTATCTATGGGTATGCAATAAAAATCTAGGTATGAATAATGCTTGTCCCATTGTTTGATATCGTAGTAGAATATTCTATTACACACAATGCTTATTGAGATAATAAGTGATGTGTTAAACCGCAAGAAGTTTGAGTGATAAGGCCATGTAATAGTCTAAACAGCATGGTTATACGATTTCTTGGAAAGAGTTTTGATTACTAAAAGAATCTATTCACAATTCATCAATAGATTAGAGAGACATGGATGTGAATGATTCTTGGGAGAAACATTAAACTAAGCAATAAAAAAGGATTATGTATTCAGTTTTTTGGGATAATATTGTAAAAAGTATTGAGTGAAATAACACTACCAATCCTGGTTATTTTTTGCATTAAATATGGCCTAGTGCACTTTTGTAGTAGATGGATTTTCCTTTTACACCATTTATCACTTTTTATATAAATTTTTTCACATATGTAACCCATGTTCATAAGTTGATGGAGTGTTTTCCATGGTTTGAGTTCCCTTTATTTGAAAACAATGAATATGACACCCCTAATGTAGGGAAAATCATGTAGAGAATGTTTACAAATGTACTTTCAAGTAGAGGGAACACAACCATAAAGTACCAATTTGAAATGTTTAGAATATTATCTAGAATTTGGTCAATTTTAAAATTATATCTTTTATGTAAGAGTCCTGAGTATGAGTTTTAAAACATAGGTGTGAGGTTAAATAGGGTTATGATGCTTTATTTAGGTATTAGGAATAATTTATTTGAGTGTTTTATGGGTTGGTATCACATCTATGATCACAAGGTAACATGACATTGAGGTGGGTTGTTTAGTACCTAAGCATTGAAGATGATGAGAGTAGGGATATGACATCAATGGTTGTTTAGAATGATCATATTTACCATTATATTTAATTTGAAATTATTGAGCCTTCAAAACAAATTTCAGATATTAAGCTAGAAATTTCTAAATAGGTCAGTATGGAGTGGATCAAATGTCATATTAATAAATAAATTTTAATGGAGGGATGAGGCCATAAAAATTGAATCAAATTCTGTATGACACACACATTTGGGGAGTGACCCATAAAAATATACTGGAAGAGGTATGGTCATTGTTTTTGGGTGTAGTCAGGTGGTTGACCTATAGTTGGACATGGTCATAAATCATCAGGAGACATGGTTCCAGAGGTTATTTCATAGCAACTACAACCTGTTTTTATGGATCATGTCTCTTGAGATATATACATGGTTATAAATGGAATTACTCAATAACATCTTATTAATTACCAGTTTAATTGCAATAAGTTCACCTATCTTGAAATAATCTTGAGTAATTTGGGACAATGTGAACTTTACACTTATCTAACCAAATGATGTTTTGGTTTAGCAGGTGATCCACAATAGAGAAGGGTCATGAGATCTTGAGTCTGGTCATTGGAACTCCCTTTTGAAACATTAATTCTGTTGGATTATGCAACCAAAAATGGTTCACCCAGGAGATGTTGCCAGAATTTGGTTACGAAATTTGGTGAGTGTGATCAATTTGATTCTTATTATACCATGATTAAAGGTGTTGGAATCATTTTTTGAAAATACATCAACTTTAAAGCCATGATTTTCAAAGATATTCAGCTATAAGTGTCATGAATTTCATTTTAATGACTTGTTGTATGAATCTAGTGGGAAACCACATAATATGCATCTCTAGAGGAGACAAGTTTAATGTAATAGTTGGTTAAGGATTTTCAATGAAAATATGCCTTTTCCAATTAAATCATGGTCATTTCAGTCTTAAACGTATTGATTTTATCAAATAATAGGATCAGATTCCTCATGTGTGACTGAGAGTTGGGAATTGAGAGTTATTTTAGAATCATTATTAGAACAATAGGGTCATGTTTCAATAACAATTTTGATAGTCGGATTACCATGGTTTCAAATTAGTTGTGGAGTTATATGTCCAATGGTGGCTAGTTCTATAAGTTGGATGATTAGTAATATGATTAAATTATCATATCTTTGGTTATACAGGATCATGTAATATTTTTTTATCTTTTAGTTTTGTATGAGAGATTTGGATCAAGTTTTAGTGGCTAAAGAACGACATGTTTCAACTAGTTCCCATAGGTGAATTGGGAATGGGAATTAAACAAGTCCATTTGAGTGGAAATTCATGAACCAAGTAGTTTTGGTTGTGTTTCATTATTCCCCAAGGATTATTGGGAATGAGAAGTTTTATGGTGGCAATATTGAAGCGTCCCATGTATTAGATTGGGTTGAAGATTCCAAGGGAAGTTTAACTTTTAATTTGGTAGATGATAAAAATTGAAAATTGATATTTAAATAGGAAATATTTGAGTTGGATATTTTAAAGGTGATGTATTTGGATGGTTTTTAATTCTGTAAGTATTTATTGGTATTCCAGATGAGTCTCAAGAGCATCAAGCTCTAAAAACATGGACTTCTTATGAAAGGTAAGGGGAGGTGCACAATTTTCACATGGTTAGTGAAAAAAATTCACCCAAACTATGCATCCCTGTAATGGGTGTCACATGAGTTTTCAAACCATGAACTAGATATTTCAAAACTATGTGAATTTTCTACAGAAAATTGAATAGAGAACCCCATGTCTTGCACATGGTTTGTCAAACTGTGCTTCTATCCTTGTTGGGGGGGGGGTGTATAACGACCAAGAATTTTCATACATTACTATTACATCATTTCAAGGATAAACAACATAATACTATTACACATAGAGGATCCAAAGGTTTAGTGTCTTGGGAAAACTAGGACCATACGTAACAAATACATCATCAACCATAAACATTTATTTAATTTCTTCTTCTCTAGATTCTAAGTGGAACTTGTCCTCTCCTTAGTATATGTAGCAACCTGAGGATATACATCAAAAGGGGTGAGCTAGAAGCCCAGTAAGAGGATAGATAAAAACAATATATCATGGGGTGAGCAAAATCATAACACAGGCAAAAGATCATGAACATGAGAGGAGCATAAATAAAAGACTTGAAATGTGGCAAAGCATAAAAATGAAACATCATGTCTTAGTGGTTAACTACCACACATAATTGTGAACCAAGCTAGCATCTTGTTCACACATCATTTCACATTTACTCATGAGATTCATCACTTTACCCAATGCATTGGAGAGCTGTATAATTCCAGGCGCACCTGTCACTTTGAAATATTCATATTGCTCTATATAATTCTGGGCGCACCCGTCACATCATAACATTATCATTATCATGATTACCACATAGAACACATATAAAAAAATGAATATAAGTAACCCATGAAAAGTAATGGGTTTCTCCTCATAAGAATACATTCATAAGTTTTGTGTTCCCAAAAGAAATATGGAATAACATACATGTTACAAGAACTGTCCACTTTGAGTGAGAAGTAAAAGGGGTGTTCATAAAAGAAGGGCTCTTTTAGAAAAGATTTTGTTGGACATAAAAATGAGTAACAAAAATTTATACACCATAAATGTAAAGAAAATGATGAAAAAATGATCTTTAAGGAGTAACCATATCAAAAATGGAGTGAAAGAGGGAGAACCTGAAGGAAGAAAATTGGGTTTGAGATTTCCCCTTACCTTGTACAGGAATGCTTCCTTCTTTTTAATGTACTGTATAATGAAATTATATTCATTAATTAAAAATCAAGAACCATGTGTATGTAAATAGGGATCGTTTTGGTTGTATTGTGTCATATTATGTTCCTTTCGATGACTTATAGAGTTTAAAAACATTGTTTGGGGATGTTCGTTTTTATGGTTTTTCCTTGCATGGTTCACTTGTATTCTTAAATTGAAGTTCGGGTAGAACATGGGTAAACATACAGATATGATATTACATTTTATTAGTGATATTAAATTATCTTGAATGATTTTATAATGAATTATATTATATCCATATGGGTTAATCATTAGATAAGAATTAAATGATGATTATTTGGGTTAATTTGATCGGTTTTTGGATCACAACGAACTTGTTTTAATTTTTCACATAGTAATATGGCCATAGGTTATTTACAGAACATAAAATAGAACATAATACATATAACATATTCTGGTTCAACCATAATTTTTTTTTATGACCAGATTTGATGGTAGAAATGGAAGAAGAGAGAATATCGTTTTTGAAGGTGATAAATTAACACCTCATGAACAACGTTCTCTTTAATAAAATAAAAGTAAGAGGGAAAGGGTGTGGGGTGATATAATATCCCATTAGAATCATAAAATTATAGTATATGTATAATACTATAGTTACAAAACAATTTGGATGAATATAGGTGGGGAGAGATAAAGAAATGAACTTGAACTTGAAAGGAAATTAAAGGAGAAGAGGGAGGGAAATTACCTCTTAAATCCTTCTCTTGAGAACCTCCTTAAGGGCCTAAGCTTAGTCTTTTGATGAGACCAAAAGCTCTTGGACGTGGGGGAGGGGATAGGGGAGATGATTGGGTAGATCTTAGTCAATGATTGAAGCTTTAGATGTGTGGTTTGGCAAGAGGAGTGGGAGGGATTATTTATACACGAGGAGAGAGGTGTTTTTAGTATAAAATATTAAATAAAATAATATATCAAAAGTTAGACTTATAATAGTAGTTTTTTGACATCATAAATAATATATTAGTATAATATAATTAGTTTTAGGCTTTAATTCTTCTTTATAATTCGAATTCATTAATTTATTAAAAGGAAAGTGAAAGAAAGAGAAAAAGAAACTTTAAGAAATCACCTTTTTGACTTTAGGCTTTGGAAAGTTATTTTTAGGTTTGAGAATTAGATTTATTGTATTTTAAGAAAACATTTCTTAATTTCAATATAATGTGGCCGAAACTAAAGTTCTAGAATGTTTAGGTCATCATTACATCATTAATGATGCAATTTAGTATTCACCGATTTTGCGAAAAACTGTATTTTTTACTTTTCACCCGAAAATTGAAGTATTTCAGAAAAAACCCAAAAATTTACCCATATCATTTTTCAACATGTAGAATCCAAAAATTAAGTCCATTTTTCAAAAATAAATTTCTAAATATTATTAAATTAATATTTAATTAAAATCATAATTTACTTAAAAAACGGTTTTTAATATTAAAACTGATTTTATAGTGCTTCCAAAATTACGTAGGGTCTTATAAAATTATCTAAAAACTATAATACATTGATTAAATAATTTATGAATACTTTATATGGAAATAAATATTATTTTAAATTAATTAATTAATTATAATTAATTATTTATGACTTAGAAAATACCCAAATGTTTACTTAGGTCAAATTGTCACTTTCTAAAATGTCTAAATTTTATTTAATTATTCATAGGTAATGTTAATCTTATGTTGGATGATTTACTATTCATAAGGGTCAAATTACTATTCACAATGTTATGTTACTTTTCACCAAAAAATATTTTTGTTTCATTAGACTCCCAAAATCATCTTGAACACAACTGTGTGTGTCGGATTTTTGAAATTCAAAACATAGGAGTGACAAAATTATGTTTAAAGGTCACATATCACTTAGTATTTTATTATATTGTGTTTTCATGTTATTTTATGATATAAATATAAGAATGGAATTTCCATTGAAAAAATTTGGGTCGTTACATTCTTCCCCCTTGAGAAATTTCTTCCCCGAAATTTCACTTTACACAAACAGGTGATGGTACTTCTCCTTCATTGCCTCTTCTGGTTCCCAGGTTGCTTCCTTAAACATATGGTTCCTCCAGAACAGTTTGACAAGATGGGTTGTATTATTGCGTAGAACCTTATCTCTCTAATCTAGAATCTTTACTGGTTGCTCCTCATAGGAGAGATCATCTTCCAACTACACCACCTCTGAGTTTAGTACATGTGAGGGGTCTGGTATGTACTTCCTCAATAATGATACATGAAACACATCATGAACTTGAGCCATATTCGGTGGAAGTGCAAGATGATAGAGCACAACTCCTACGCGGTCAAGGATTTCAAAGGGGCCAATATACCTTGGGCTTAGCTTCCCTTTCTTCACAAATCACATGACTCTCTTCCATGGAGATATTTGAAGGAAGACTTTATCTCCAACGTCGAACTCCAAGTCCCTTCAACGGTTGTCAGCATTGATCTTTTGCTGACTTTGAGCAGCTTTGATGTGTTTCTGGATGACTTGAACCTTCTCGGTCATCTCTTGAACTAGATCGGGCCCAAGTAGCTTTATTTCTCCAACTTCATCCCAAAAGGTTTGAGTTCTACATCGCTTTCCATACATAGCTTTATACGGAGCCATCTGAATACTAGAGTGGAAGATATTGTTGTATGATAACTCAACCAATGGGAGATGCTGATCCCAACCACCTTTGAATTCAATAGAGCAAGCTCTTATCATATCTTCAAGCATCTGAATAGTCTTTTTAAACTGGCCATCAGTTTGGGGGTGATAAGCCATGCTGAAATTTAATTTAGTACTCAAAGCATGTTAATGGCTCCTCCAGAACTTAGATGTGAACCTTGGATCACGGTCAAAAACAATTGAGAGTGGAACACCGTGCAGTCTCACCACTTCCTTCACATATATCCTTGCAAGTTGTTCAAGTTAGAGGTCTTCCCAAATAGTGATAAAATGGGATGTCTTGGTGACTCGGTCAACCACAACCCATATCAAATTGTTTCCCTTTGACATCTTCGGGAGGCCTGTGACAAAGTCCATAGTAACATTTTCCAATTTCCACATAGGTATAGGTAATGGATGAATCATACCCTTGGACTTTTGTCACTCATATTTAACTTGCTGACATACCAAGCACCTTGATATGTATTCCACAATCTATTTCTTCATGTTATCCCACCAGAAGTGTTCTCAGAGATCACGATACATCATGGTACTCCCAGGATGGATAGAGAAAGTTGAGCTATGTGCATTATCTAATATATCCTTCTTTATCCCAGGTGATGAAGTCACACAAAGCCGCGTTCCAAACCGAATCACACCATCATCATTGATATAGAACTCTTGCAGCTTCCCTTCCTTTACCGAATTCACCATCTTTTTTATCTCCACATCATCCCTTTGTGCTTCCTTAATCTTCTCCTGGATGGATGGTTGTGAAATAATTTGGGAAATGTAGGGTGTATCCCCTGCCCTTATGATTTCCAAATCCATTCATTGCATATCCAAGAAGATAAGGTCTTTCTCAATCCACAACATGGATAGAGTAGCACGTTCTTTTCTACTTAGAGAACCAGCGACCTTGTTCGCCTTTCCATGATGATAGTGAATAGAGCAATCATAATTCTTGATTAGCTCTAACCATCTCCTTTGACGCATGTTGAGCTCCTTTTGTGTGAATATATACTTCAGGCTCTTGTGGTTGGTGTATATGTCACACATCTCACCATAAAGGTAGTGATGCCATATTTTTAAGGAAAAAATCACGGCTGCCCGCTCTAGATCATGCGTTGGGTAGTTCTGCTCATGGATCTTTAACTATTGTGAGGCGTAGGATATCACATTATCATTTTTCATGAGTACACAACCCAAGCCTTTCTTTGGAACATCACTGTATATAACAAAACTGTCTCCACTTTTTGGTAGTGTGAGTACAGGTGCAGTGATCAGCCTTCTCTTTAGCTCCATGAAGCTTCCCTCACATTCTTCCGTCCAGACATACTTTACCCCTTTTTTTATTAACTTAGTTAGCGGGATTGACAATCGTGAGAAGTTTCTCACAAAACATCGGTGGTACCGAGCTAATCCAATAAAACTACGGATTTCTGTGACACTAGAGGGCCTGGGCCATTCCTCAATCGCCTTTGTCTTTGAAGGATCCATAGAAATTCCCTCACTTGTGATCACAAGTCCCAATAACGTGACTTGATTCATCCAAAAGTCACACTTTCTGAACTTAGCGTACAACTTCTCCTTTCTTAATGTCACCAACAAAAGTATTAGATGTTTTTAATGTTCCTCCATTCACTTGGAGTAGATGAGAATATCATCGATAAAAACTACCAAAAATTTATTGAGGTAATGTCTAAAGACTCTATTCATCAAATCCATGAAGATTACAGGGGAATTAGTAAGTCTGAAGGGCATCACCAAAAACTCAGAGTGCCTATACCTTGTACAAAAGGCAGTCTTCTGAATATCTTCCTTCTTCACCTTTACCTGATGATATCCAAAACGAAGATCCACCTTTGAGAAGTATTGAACTCCTCTTAACTAGTCAAACAAGTCTTCAATCCTTGGGAGAGGATACTTGTTCTCTATGGTGATCTTGATTAGTTCCCAATAATCGATACAGATCCACATTGTTTCATCCTTCTTCTTCACAAAGAGCACTAGTGAACCCCAAGGTGATTCACTAGGTTGTATGAACCCTTTGTCCAGATGCTCTTGCAACTACTTCTTTAAATCCTCCAGTTCGATAGGAGCCATCCTATAGGGGCACTTTGAGATAGGAGTAGCTCCGAGTATGAGTATAATTGAGAAATATACCTCACGATCCAGGGGAATTCCAGGTAACTATTCGGGAAATACATCACTGTATTCCCTCATGATCTGCATTTCCTCAAGGTTGGCACTTTCCTTCGACACAACCATTTGGGCGAGGTATGCTTATTCATAGGGAATCAACACCCGCACCATTGAAGGATTTTTCAATGGATATTCATGATCTTACTTTCATTTGTTTAAGAGAATGGGATGGTTTGGAATATTAAAAGATATTTACTTTTCCCGACAGTTGATATTTTCTCTATATAACGAGATCCAGTCCATTCCCATTATAACGTCGAATTCCAGCAAGTGAAGTATTACGAGATTCACCAGAATAATCTTCCCACATACGTCAATAGGAGAAGAGTCAAACACTTGGGTTGCAATTATTGAACCACCTGGTGTTTTTATAGATATCTCTACTTCAAGGTTTCAGGGCTTTGATTATATAGTTCTAGAAAACTTGCAAGATATAAAGGAATGCGTAGAACCAGAATCAAATAAGACTTTTTCCATTCTTGAGTGAATATGAAGTGTACCTTGTACGTCTTCATTATCATGCTCCACCTCCGTAGTAGAGATGGCATAAGCCCTCCCTTGTTCCTTTGGCATTGGTGGCTACTGACGCTGATTACCCTCGAGAGCTCAAGGTTTAGTGCACTAGTTTGCATAGTGCCCTAGCTCCCTACAGTTATAGTATTGAACCATGAGTGGTTCTATCCTTTCATCGGCCACATTATCCTTATTTTTTATATCTTTCTGACACTCTTGATCATGATGTCCTTCTTTCCCAGACTTGAATCATTTCCCCGTCCCTTTGAGGCAGTTCCCATGGTGCAACTTCGCGCATTTTTGGCATGTGGGTCGTTGATTTTTCTTCCCGCCTTTGTCATTAGATCCACCAGCTTGAAAATCCATCTTTCTTTTCTTATCACCATAGCCATGGGACCATTCTCCAAACTCCATATCCACTTTGAGAGCACACCGAAAAACTTCTTCATAACTCCCAAAGTCTCGTATTGCAAGAGCTTTTCGAAGGTGTGGTTTTAATCCACTAAATAATCTTTCAATTTTTCTATCATTGTTGATAACAAAACCTGAAGCGTACCTTGCGAGCCTTGTGAAATTCGCTTCATAGGTTGTGACAGATTCTCCTTCTTTTTTCTTGAGCTCTATAAATTCTCTCTCCATCTTCGTGCGAAGAGTTCATGGGAAATACTTACTAAGAAACATTATCTTAAAGACTTCCCATTCCATGTCTTCAATTTCTTCCCTTGGGTTGGTGTTCTTAACCAAATACCACCATTGATCAGCTTCTCCATCAAAATGATAAATGGATAGAGTAACCTTCTCCATCTCAGAATAGTGAAGAATGAAAAAGATCTTCTCTATGGAGTTGACCTAATGTTCTGCAACTAGTGGATCAGAAGATCCACAAAACTTCGGTGGTCGTTTCCTCATAAAACATTCGATTGCTAGTTGACCCCTCTTTGGTGAATGAGGAAGTTCCCCATTATTATGGTTATTATCCATAACCTGAGATAATTGGGTAAGCATCACCATGAAGTTTTGAACTCCACCTCTCAAATCATTGGGGATGTCGTTCGGGCAATCGTTGCATTGGCCCTCGCATGAGTTGTTGTCCTGATTTCACCTTGTTCCCACCATTTTCTAAAATAGAAAAGGATAGAACAAAACATAACTAAACAAGTCATGAATAACATATTCATTTAAAAAATTATACCAAAAACATAAAATATGGGATCCCTAGGTAAATATTCTTGTGTGCATATTTGTACTTAGTCTCATGCTAGAGGTTCTCTCCAGGGTTCACTAATCCTAATTCCCAAATTTACTAAACCTTGCCTCTGATACCAACTATAACAACCCAGCCTTTTCTTAAATTACTATTACATCATTTCAAAGATAAAAAACATAATAGTATTACACATATATTATCCAAATGTTTAGTCTCTTAGGAAAACTAGGACCATACATACCAAATACATCATCAAGCATAAACATTTATTTAATTTCTTCTTCTCTAGATTCTAAGTGGCACTTGTCCTCTCCTTATACATGTAGCCACCTGAGGATATACATCAAACAGGGTGAGATAGAAGCCCAGTAAGAGGATATATAAAAAAAAATATATCATGGGGTGAGCATAATCATAACATAGGCAAAAGATTATGAACATGAGAGGAGCATAAATAAATGACTTGAAATGTGGAAAAGCATGAAAATGAAACATCATGACTTAGTGGTTAACTACCACACATACTTGTGAACCAAGATAGAATCTTGTTCACACATCATTTCACATTTACTCATGATATTAATCACTTTACCCAATGCATTTGAGCACTGTATAGTCCCGGGCACACCTGTCACTTTGAAACATTCATATTGCGCTATATAATTCCGGGCGCACCCGTCACATCATAACATTATCATTATCATGATTTCCACAAAGAACACACATAAAAAAATGAACATAACTAACCCATGAAAAGTAATGGGTTTCACCTCAAAATAATACATTCATAAGCATTGGGTCCCCAAAATAAAGAGGGAATAACATACATGTTACAAGAACCGTCCACTTTGAGTGAGAAGTAAAAGGGGTGTTCATAAAAGAAGGGCTCTTTAGGAAAACATTTTGTTGGACATAAAAACTAGTGACAAATATTTATATCCCATAAAAGTAAATACAATGAAGAACAAATGATCTTAAGGAGTAACCATATCAAAAATGGAGTGAAAGAGGGAGAACCTGAAGGAAGAAAATTGGGTTCGAGATTTCCTCTTACCTTGTACCCGAATGCTTCCTTCTCTTTAATGTCCTATATAATGAAATTATATTAATTAATTAGAAATACAGAACCATTTTTATGTTAATAGGGTTAGTTCTGGTTTCATTATTTCATATTATGTTCCATTGGATGACTTATAGAGTTTAAAAAACATTGTTCAGGGATGCTCGTTTTTATGGTTTTTTCTTAGGTGGTTCACTTGTATTCTTAAATTGAAGTTTGAGTAGAACATGGGTAAACATCCAGATATGATATTACATGTTATTAGTTATATTACAGGAGATTAAATGATTTTATAATGAATTATATTAGATCCATGTGGGTGAATCATTAGATAAGAATTAAATGATGATTATTTGCGTTAATTTGAGCGGTTTTTTGATCACAACGAACTTGTTTTAACTTTTCACATAGTAATATGGCCATAGGTTATTTCCAGAACTTAAAATAGAACATAATACATATAAAATATTCTGGTTCAAGCATAAAAATTGTTTCATGACCAGATCTAAAGGTATAAATGTAAGAAGAGAGCATGTCCTTTCTAAAGGTGATAAATTAACACTTCATGAACAACGTTCTCTTTAATAAAATAAAAAGAAGAGGGAAAGAGTGTGGGGTGATATAATATTTCATTAGAATCATAAAATTACATTAAATGTATAATAATATATTTAAAAAACAATTTGGATGAATATAGGTGGGGAGAGATCAAGAAAGGAACATGAACTTGAAAGGAAATTAAAGGAGAAGAGGGAGGGAAATTACCTCTTAAATCCTTCTCTTGAGAGCCTCCTTAAGGGCCTAAGCTTGGTCTTTTGATGAGACCAAAAGCTCTTGGACGTGGGGGAGGGGCTAGCAAAGATTATTGGTCAGATATTAGACAATTCTTGAAGCTTTAGAGGTGTGGTTTGGTAAGAGTTGGGGGAGGGATTATTTATACATGAGGAGGGAGGTGTTTTTAGTATAAAATATTAAATAAAATAATATATCAAATGTTAGACTTGTAATAGTAGTATTTTGACATCCTAAATCATATATTAATATAATATAATTATTTTTTGTCTTTAATTATTATTTATAATTCGAATTCTTTAATTTATTAAAAGGAAAGTGAAAGAAAGAGAAAAAGACTCTTTAAGAAATCACCTTTTTGACTTTAGGCTTTGGAAAGTTATTTTTAGGTTTGAGAATTCGATTTATTGTATTTTAAGAAACCATTTTTAAGTTCAATATAATGTGGCCAAAACTAAAGTTCTTGAATTTTTAGATCATCATTACATCATTAATGATGCAATTTAGTATACACTGATTATGCGAAAAACTGTATTTTTTTTACTATTCACCCGAAAATTGAAGTATTTCAGAAAAAACCCAAAAAATTACCCATAATATTTTTAGAAACATAGAATCTAAAAATGAAGTCCATTTTTCAAAAATAATTTTCTAAATATTATTAATTTAATATTTAATTAAAATCATAATTTACTTAAAAAACAGTTTTTAATATTAAAACTGATTTTAGATTGCTTCCAAAAATTACACAGGGTCTTATAAAATTATCTAAAAACTATAAGACATTGATTAAATAATTTATGAATACATTATATGGAAATAAATATTCTTTTAAATTAATTAATTATTTATAATTAATTATTTATGACTTAGAAAATACCTAAATGTTTACTTAGGTCAAATTGTCACTTTCTAAGATGTCTAAATTTTATTTAATTATTCATAGGTAATGTTACTATTATGTTGGATGATTTTATATTCATAAGGTTCATATTAATATTCATAAGGGTATGTTACGATTCACCAAAAATTATTTTTGTTTCATTAGACTCTAAAAATCATCTTGAACACAAACCGTGTATGTCAGATTTTTAAAATTCCAAACATAGGAGTGACAAACTTATGTTTAATGGTCACTTATCACTTAGTAGTGTATTATGTTGTGTTTTCATGTTATTTTATGACATAAATATAAGAATGGAATTTCCATTGAAAATCTTTGGGTCATTACAGGGTGGGTGTCCCTCTTGACATTAGAATTGAACTATTGATGAATAGTTTTCCAAACCTTGTACTAATATTTGGAATCTCATTAAAATTATAGAATTTAAAATTTTTCCCTGCCTCCATTACCACTTCCTCCCCACATTTCTTCTCCTCCATGCAAACAATAACCTCCCTTGAGTTCTCTATCTTACCTCTTCTCCTAGGCCTATATGTACCACCCTCATACGAGCTCATAATCACTCATCGTCGGTTGCATTGGATCTCCCTTAGTAATACTACAATTACTATTGCTACTTTTCTTAATTTCACCTTCTATATTGGATGCTATTTCCATGTGAGATCATGTGACATATTTTTAGGGTGTTTTATGATTCTTATGATTTCTCATATTCTAACTCGGATCAATGATTGATAATAGATGAGTAAATAATCCTTGGTATATGGTAGTTAGTTTATTGGTTATCCCATAAAGCCTATTAAAATTAAAAAATGTTTACATTGTGTTGTGTTCCAAATTCCCCAATAATCTCTCCTAGATTGTGTAGCCATTAAATTTAATTAATTAATCTACAATTTTCTTCCCTTGTGAGGTTATTTTATTTTTTAGTAGTTAAGACCTAAATTAAAACCACCCCATGACTATGTCACTGACATTTCCTTCATAGTGAATGTATATAATTATGTGATGCACCAATAAATGTGTTTATCCTATACTTTAAAAATGAAATCATCTAATGACATGAAATGAATTTAATGATTTATTATTGATCATATACCCACACATTGATCATGTTAAATTATGAAGTATTCCCTTGGAATACAAATTGGTTATAATATGATGTCAGACTCACATAATTTAATGATTATTAAAACCATGTTTCTTGCATAACCAAACACCCTTCTAAAGTTTTTTGACTAAATTGTTTTTAAGGAATGACTAGATGAACATGGTAAAGGGAAGTTTTTTGACTCTTCACTCTTGGAACGTTATTAATATTGATGAAAGTGAATATTGGATAGAGTTATTTTGATATAATAAATTATTAAATGGAATGTCTATTTACATGGTACATCATACTTATTGATGTAAATGAATTAATTAAATGGATCATGCTGAATGATTGGATGAAATCTATAATTTCATGTCCCTTGTGTCACTATGTAGTAATTTTATTAATTGTTTTGTTTAGTGATAAATTGTGATTTGGAAGGGATATTCTTATGGTTTTAGTTTAACTATTGAATGTAGTAAACCAGTTTTATTTTTATAAATAATTGGGTGAAGCCTAGATTCCTAATACAGAATGCCTTGGATAACATCATAGGATTATTAGGATTGTATATTCCCCATGAGTGACACATGGATTCCTTATATGAGATTAATTGGATGAGCTAAATGGTTAAACGATTCGTGATGCACCTTAAGTGATACTATGTTTCAGATAAAAAATTCCCTTGATAGACTCATAGGTTTCATGAAATTATATACACCTTTAATGATACTTGGAATACAAGGACCCAGAAGCTAGTTTCTAGAGTAAGTGGTTACATCATTACATTGGCACTAGATACAAGCTATCAAATCCTAAAGTAATTATTTGTTTAGTTGTCTTATTAAACATGAAATATACATGAAAATCACATTACATTTTAAATATAAAATACAAAAAGTGTTTTCATTATGAACAAAATTTCCCCCCTTAGCATATCAATTTATATCAATCATAAAACCCTTCCTGGTATCCTGGAGAAAATAAAACATAAAAAAGGGCGAGATCAAATGCTCAGTAAGGGTATGTATACAAATAAATATATCATGAATAAATAATAATAATAAATATCGAAAGATTAATAGTTGAAAAATATTCCATTTAATCAATAAACTATGTATAATATAGAAAATATAAATGATGATCAAATAAATCCATATAAATAACTACATAAGCATGAATCTTGTCCATGAATATTATAACTAATATAATAATAACACATAAATAACATGTCTCATAATTGTGGAATACATATTTATGGACATCTAAAACTATCAAGACCCTTCACAAGATAGTTTAAATCTATGTGCAGAAACCTATCTAATTTAGCCAACTGATTTATCTCATGAGAACTGTCGATGAATCGAGGGGATATCTATAACCATACCCAACATGTAAATTACTAATTATAATTTTGTTTTGATATGAAATGGAAGAACTATAATAAACATAAAACTTCATATTAAAAAAACATACAAAATATTAATACATACCCCAATAAAATAAACATAATCATAAACCATCCAGAGTAATATTGTGAATGGTAAAAAATTGTAAATCAACATTCAAACTAATAATTATCCTTCCAAATAAAGTGTAAGGACGAATTAAATACCCCATATTACCATTGGATCATATGTACAATAAATAGTTTATTTCATTGAATAATATAAATGCAATAAAAATTCCATTAAAAAATTTTCTGAGGAAAATAACCTTTTCACTTTGATTTTTTGGATAAAAAGTTCAAAAATATTGTTAAGTTAAATTTATTTGAGAACCAACTTTGAAAAAATTTAAAATAATAATTTAAAATAATAATTAAAAAATTGAGTGGTCATGATGGTGGAAAATTTCATTCAGGCCGTACATGTTAAAATAATGATTCCTTTCACATTTTTTTTGGTAAAATCCAAATCATCCTTGATTTGAAAATGAAAAGAATATTCATTTTAAAATAACTACTAAAATTTAAAAATTTTTAAAATGTACTTAATAAATCATTTGGAAAAGTTTAAAATTATTTTTTAAAATATTTTTAGAAAACATGGATTTTGATGAAAATGGATTTTCGACCAAAGAGAGAAATAAAGTCATATTTTCTTTAAAACATTTTCTCAATAATTTAATGTAAACAATATAGTAAAAATGGTAATATTACTTGAAAATTTGATGAGTAAACATTGGATAAAAAAATAGATAATTCTTAATATGTAAATATCAAATAATCCCCCCAAGGGACACTTAATCAAAAATAATAACAAATAATGATGAAATTGTGAAATAAACCCTTAAAAATTTGGTAAGATATGAATATTAATCCCCATAAAATAAATAATAATAAAATAAAATATTAAATTACATGAATATAATGTTATTAATTACATAAAATATCAAAATGGTAGGTATATACACCAACAAAATTAATAAGCGGTGAATATAGTTTATGTATCAGGGATGTAAAAACTGTGATGAGGAAAACTTACCTCAGATTTGAGTCCTTTTGTATGTGTTTGAACTTTCTATATAATAAAAAAAAAGTTTATTATATATCTATTAAAAAACCATAATCAAATATATCTTACTATATAATATCCTCTTATAACATCTTATGACCCTTTTTTAATATGATTTAATGAATTTCAATATTTAGGGTGTTAATTAACTTGATTTCTCATGTGTGTTTTTTCATGAATGTTCCAGTTTTAGAACATAGGATATAGTTAAATCATAGCTATAATGATATAAATGAATTAAATTTTTTTTTTTGATTTTATACATCCTTATAACCATTCTTGAAAATTGTATATAGAAAAGTAATTACATAGCTTCAGGGTGATAGTAAGCAATACGTACACACACGCGTTGATATCATTCCATTAAAATGTGAAAGTTAAGGAAGTGTATGATATATTAATTTATAGAACTTATATAATTTCATATATATCACATATTTTTTAAATTTATCCATATTATTTTCCATCTAAATAGTATCTATAGAACAAATCATATCGCTTCGCAAGGCGGTAGTCCACTGTACACACAAGTGACGTTATCATATTTGAAACAGAATGAAATGTAAAAAAGGTATATGTGATATTATGACTCAAGGAGTATAATAATGTCATAAATATTATATATATGCATTAAATACATAATTATGTCTAACTATGATATGTTTTTAGGGAAAATTAGTGACATCAATTCGTGAGGTCGTAGAGTGTTGTACACACGATTGAAGATTTCGTTTTTCATTTGATCAAAGCATAGAAGAATAAATAATATTACATAAACATAATAAAATATATGTATATGATATATAATATATTTATTATATTCTAAGTGTTAATACATAATTTATGTTTGTAAAAGAATAACGAAAAATAATGATCTTAGTGAAGACAATTACTTTCTATTAGAAAAACCACATTTTGATCTCTTCTTAAGGATCCTAGTGTTGGTATTTTGGGAATAAAAAAGATCTATAATATGTATAAGGATGTTTGGGATGAATTTAAGCTGTTTTTTTCGATTGAAGTGGCTTTATAGGTGTGAATAATTGAGGAGAGTGAGTGAATTTTATGGTTAAGGCATGATATTTTTGTAAATATCTAAAATAATTTAATAATGGGAAGTCTCTATGACACAAAGTGGCTAAAAAATTGATAATTAAAGTGTTGAAAGGATTATATGGCCTAGAATAAACTCTAATATAAAATAAAACATATGTTTTAAATATGTTGTTCCTTAACATCTATGTTTCCTTACTAATATCTTTTCATTTTTTCATTATAGTAACTTGTTTTCTTAACCTTGGTAATTTATCCTTTACAGATAAAATAAAATTATCATTAATAGGTAATTTATTCCCAATGACTATAAAAATTAAATCCATCCTATACAATAAAAATAATATATCTTTTCAAAATTTATTTTAACATAACCGTATATTGCTTGTAAAAACACCACTTTAACCTTTACCGCGCCAATAATGTCTGTACACTTTACGAGTTAATATTTTCACTACAATATAAAAATAGGAACATGAATGGAAAATAGTAGATATTTCTAAAAATTTAACAATAACCTGAAAAAATATAGCATTTTTAGGAATTTTAAATCATTTAATAAAATATTATTTATTATAAAATAACAGTTTTGATAATTTTGACATTATTCATTTTTTTTAATTTAAAAAAATCAATAAAATAATGGAATTAGAATATATTATTTTCAAACCTTTAAATAATTTTATATTTTTCTTAAAAATTAATGGAACCAAATAATTTATTCAATTTATTTTAATTATTATATTTTAGTATCATTTATTTTATTTTTCAAATAATTTAATAATTATTATGATGGTGTTGTTTAAGCATTTTAAGTAATTATATGATTGCTATAAATTAAATATAAATTACCCACTTAAAATTAATTTTAATATTCTAATATATATTTATTCACATATTTTTTCCAGAAGTGAACACTTAATTGAAATTTAAAATCACGAGGGTTACATTTTTCCTTTTTTCATTACTTAAATTATTATATAGGCCACTTTCATGGATAAGTGTACCAAAAAATTATAAAAATAAATACTAATGTGCTTTAGGGTTGATATATTTCAATAAAATAGTAATTTTACCATTTTCAGGTCATTTTAAACCTTATCTCTTTAGTTTAACCCCAATGTAAACTCAATTTTACCTTAACCTTGGTAATTAATATTTACAATTTTCACTATTAATTATTGTAAAAAAATAATATGACAATATTAGATAATATTAAATATTATGATTCTAAATATGGAATCCATTTAATCAAATTTAACTCACATAAGTGGAAATATTTAATTTAAAATTAAACTTATAGACATGATGAAAAAGCTATTTTCCATAAAGAAGATTCTCAAAAGTATAGAAATATTAAATATCAAAATTCAATATAAAATTAAATAAAATGGACTAAATTTTACTTATTATAATATAATTGAACTAATTTTGACTTTATAAAAAATTTTGAATCAAAATTTAATCTTTAAATGATTTAAATTAAAATCCAGTTTATAATAAAAACCACTATTTTTCAATATTCCTAAAAAATGAAAATATTCATAAAAATAATAAAAAATCACCCTATATTAATTTTGAAATGAATATTGTAAAAATTAATTCAATTTTATAAAATATATTTTATAATTTTTTTAAATTAATTTTAAATTTTGTGGTAAAAGAACGACTAATCTTCCTTTTAAAAAATTATAGTTTTTCAGAAAAAATTTCTTTCTCTTTAAAATGGTTATTATTTTATTTATAATAAATATATAACAATTTAATTTTAATTATAAATATTTAAACCATATAATTTTCTTAATTTAGTTAGTCTCATTCATTATTTCCATCTTAACAGCTAGTTTTTAATAGGAATAATAAAATTTTAATAGAGTATCATATTCTGTTTAAACTTGGTATTATGTGCATCAAATGATATAATATATATTGAGTTTATTTAAAAAGTAATATATTTCAAATTCTCATGTACTAAATTTTCTTGTAATCATGGCTTTACATGTCATATATGCTACCAAACATGATATTCCTCTTTTAAAATCTTTTTGTTTTACATTATTCTACTATAAATAAATTGAATCCTCACAATTTAACCATGGTCTTGATAATAAAGGGTTTGAAATTTGGAAATAACTTTTTTAGAAAATAACATTATAAAAAAGGGCTAATGAAATTTTATCTTGATAATAGAGAAAAATAAGTCCACAAATTATCTGGAATAACATATACTAGTTTTCCAAAATATGACAACATTGGTAGTATGTGAAGATATGGACATGGATGAAAAGTGTAAAAATATTTGGAGAGTGATACTAGTCATTGATCAAAATAAATTAAATTATTAATAGAATGTTAACCATTAAAAATCCATAAATCTATGATGTAAATGAAGGTTATATTATAATATTTTCATTTCAAGGTATTTTTTCTAATGTTGAGGGATTATTTTAATATCTAAACTAATAACATAAGTAAATATACTTACTTGATATATATATTTACTATACAAAGTTTCATCTTTTTGTTATGCTTCGAACATTTTACAAATCATTTCTTACTCAAATAAATGAATATCCAAGATGAATTTTTTATTCATAAAGCACTTAAATTAACATTAAACTAGTCATAAGATCCATAAAATAATGAAAATTTATTCCTCTAATATTTTACAAAACCAAAATGGATAGAATTTGTTATCCAATAACATTGAAATTTGAATACAATTAGTTCCTCAAATAGTTAACCTTAATACTATTCCAAAATATGTATGTACAAATTCAATGTCCAAAAATTTAGAAGGAAGGTCACTATATTTCTAAAAGAAACATAATATGAAATTATCCAAATAGCATAAATGATATCTTAATGTTACATAAAAAATATGTGAATACATTTATCACAATAAAATCTTAATGAAAACACACATTCTTCCAAAAATAAAATTTCATATTGACGAATATATTCCACAAATACATAAATTTAGTAAACATCCAAAAAAATAACATAAGTCTCTATCTAATTTAAAGGTTATCAATATTATCCTATAAACATATATTTATAATTATAATTTCAAAATTGGACACATATTAATGGTTATCTTCCCCAAGTCATGTGTTTTTAAAAAATATCGACTTTTGATTGTATCACATTTCTTGGTCATCGATACCATTTAAAATATGTCTTCAAATACTTATAGAAAAAACCCTACATTATAGTCCATAAATGTTTTAGGATTATCATCAGTGATAAAATAGTTCTACAACAAAATACATGAATCAAAATACACAATAAATTTAATCATTCTACTTATGTCGTAGTAATATCATATTCTTGACCTTGACCTCTTAACTTATTTTAAGGTATATTACCTTGAATCTTAGGGAATTCATTTTCATAATGCCCCATATTCTTACAGTTGAAACACTAAATGTGAAAGAGTTATTTCATACCCTTTCAACCATGAGAATGTTGGAATTTCTCTCAACACTTATATAAAACTACCAATACTTTCAAGAAATTACAAGTGTGTTTCCTTCCACAATTATATCATAGGGTGATTCATTATTTTCCCTTATCCCATTATCTATATTTTTTAGATTCAATACAATTACTCTTTTTCTTACCATTATGTTTTTTATTATATTTCTATTCCAATTCCATCGGACCCAATAGCCTAAGAGCCCTTGGTGGAGGAGGTTAAAAAGGACACAGTGGCCCCTGAAAAATTAGATCCCAACCACTTCTCCTTCCCCATTCATTTTTAAGCAGATAAAGAATGATCTTATCTGTGCTAATCATTCATGTAATTATCAATGAGAACCCTTGGGCCAATGAAAACTTGTTTCTAGTTAAGTATAATAAAAAGTGTTCTTAGACTTCTGAAGCTTGTACATGGCGACATATTGAAATTGTAAGATGTACTGGTCTCTCATTTCTCTATGATTTTTGTTTTGTTTTTGTTGATATTTTTGCAAGAAGTCTTTCTTGTATGATTCCCACTCTCCCATAAATTGGATTTATTGAAAATTAAAAATGGAATGTTTGAGGATATAGTTCTCATTCATTCTACTAGGTTCTATTTATAAATAATGGAATACACAAAATTAGATGAAAACATTATGAAACAAAATGTATAATCCCTAAAATACAGAAATACTTATAATAAATAATTTTTTTCATGTGTAATATCATAATCATAATCAATGTTTATTTGGGAAAGTTTTCAAATTAGAAAAATATTTCCAAATCCCTTATAATTATTTGTAAATAAAATTTAAATCAACGAAAGTATATTCCCATGGAATGTCAAACCAGGTGCATAGTAAGACACAATGTTGTGTACCAAGTAATGCTAAAGTCTATATTGACACACCTTTGATGGAGTTATTACCCATATGTGAATCTGTTCTAGAACAATTTCCACATGTAGTATCTTTATAGAGATGTATTACAAGGAAAACCACATCATTTTTAACATACCAAAACTTTAGGATATTCTTTTATACTTATCCTCAATTTTTATCATAGGGTTGTGTTCCCTAATTTATGTTTTCCTAAATCTTATTCACAAGGTTTCTAATAATCTTTTTATCCTACTAACTATAAGGACCATGACTTCATTAGCACATAGTAAACTATTACATTATGAAATTGGTACTAGATAAAAGGTATCACATCCAAAATTAAAAAAATATTTTACTATCCTTGATAAACTAGATACATACATGAAATTCACATTACATTTTAAACATAAAATACACAAAGTGTAATCCTAATGAAGTCCATTATTTCCATTAGAATACCCATTCATGTCAACCACAAAACACTTCCTGAAATCATAGGTAAAATAAAACATAAGAAAAGGGAAGGATCAGATGCTCTATAAGGGTATGCATATAGAGAAATATATCATGAATAAATAATCATAATAAATATGTAAAGGTAAATAACAAAAAAACATTCCATATAATAAATAAACTGAGTATAATATAATAAAAATAAATTATGATCTAATAAATACATATAAATAATCTCATAAGATTGAATATTAATCATGAACATTATAACTAATAGAATAATCACATGGAAATAAATAATCTCGTAGTGAGGTAATTCATAATGATGGGCATATTAAACTATGAAGACATTTCACAAGACCATTTAAATCTATGGGGAGAAAAAAATTTAATTTAGCCAACTGATTTATCTAATGAGACCTATAAATACATCTAGTCACTATATATAATCAATCCCTACCCATAACTTACTAATATCAATGAATTATTCATATAAAAGGGGTGAAACATAATCCACAAAAAAATTCATTTTAAAAACTAACATATGAAATGTTAATACTTACCCCAATTAAATAAAAATAATTATAACCCATCTTGAGTTATATGGTGAATGGAAATAAAATTTCACATCTTTTTTAAAACTAATAATAAACCATCCAAATTGATAATAAGTAATATTTCAATACAATATACACCTAGTGGATCATAAATAAAAAAGGGTTGATGTCATCGATGAATAAAAATACCATAAAAATTCCATTAAATTTTTTTTGTGGGAAAAAATTTTCACTTTGAAAATGTTCATGAATAACCATAGGATAAGGAAATAGACTGAGTTTATGATATAAATATCAATTAATTTCTACAATGGGGCTTAAAAAAATCCCTAATAATGATGATATTGTGAAAAAAACCCTTACCACTTTGTAAACTTCAAATTCATAAGCCCCATAAAATAAATAACCGTAAAATGAAAATATAAATATCCTGAATATAAATAGAGTCATGATATATTATATCAAAAGGGGAAGTATATACACCTCACAATGGAATAAGTGGTAAATATGGAATATGTCTTAAGGAAGTATAAGTGAGGTGAGGAACCCTTCCCTCAGGTTCAACTACCTTAATATGTTTCATAACATCTTAAAATTAAATATTAGTTTACAATAAATCTATTATATAACTATACTCATATATATCATACCATATATAACCCTCTTATAACATTTTACCATCTTTTTTTAATAATATTCCATAATTTTCATTATTTCATGTGTTAATTCCCTTATTTTATAATGCAAGTTTGGTCAGGAATGTTCTAGTTCTTATATATTGGATATAGTTACATCATAAAAACAATGATATTAATGTTATAAATGTTTTTTATTATATATATCCATATAAACATTCTTGAAAATTGGACATTAAAAATGAATCATATCTATTCATGGAGATGGTAGGCTGTATGTATGCAAGAGCAACGATATCATTCAGTTAAAGGGTGAACTGTAAGGAAGTGTATAATATATTATTTTTTTCATAATTTATACCATTTAATATATATAAAATTTTATTAAATTTATCAAGATTACATTCAATGTAAAGCATAACTAAAAAATGTATCACATCCCTTCATGAGGTGGAAGTCCACTGTACACACGAGAGACACAATATTATTATAAACAGAACAGAAAGTAAGAAGGTATATGTGATATTATAACTCCATTGTTATAATTTTATAATAAATATTATATATATATATCAAATACATCCTTATGTACAACCCTGATAATTGTTGATGGAAAATGAGTTACAATAGTTTGTGAGGTGGTAGTTCGCCAAAAACACAATTGGCGATTTCTTTTCCCATTTGATAAAAGTGGAGATGGATAAATGTTATTACACAAACATAATAACATATTTTTATATGGGATATACTAGTGTAATTATTTTTTAAGTGTTAATACATAATTTATGGTTGTAAAATAAGGAAGAAAAAGAATGGGATTAGTGAAGACAATTGCCTTCTCTTAGAGAAACCTCATTTGTATCTCTACTTAAGGACCCTATTGTTAGTATTTTGGAAGAACTAGTATTTTAAGAATGTGGGTAAGGATTTTGGAGAGATATTTTGGTAGCTGTTTTATCCAAATGGCTTGATAGGTGTGAAGAAGTGATGGTTGTGAGTTCCCTTTTATAGTTGAGGAGGAGTGAAATATTGGAAAATACCAAAACAATTCAATAATAGGAAGGCACTCTCATGAAAAATGGATCAAAAATTTATAATTAAAGGTTTGGTGGTAGGATATGGTCAATACACACCTCCAAAACCCAATAAAATACTTTTTAAACATTTTTTACTTAACTTCTAAGTTTCTTTACTTTTATCATTTTAGTTTTTCACTATAGTAACTAATCTTTTTAATCATGGTAATCTATCATTTGAACTAAAATAAATGAAAACTATTAGATAATTTGGATAGAATTATTCTAAATATGAAATCCAATTTATCAAGTAAAAATAATATGTGTATTTAAATTTATTTTAATACAAGTGCATGTAGATTGTATAAAGACCAATTTAACATTAACTGAGTTAACAAAGTTTTTACTTATTAGGGGTTAAAATATTTAATATAAAAGAAAATTTGGTCCATTAATGGAATATAGAAAATATTTTTAAATGTTTAAATATATATTGTCATAAGATAGGTTTTTTGGGAATTTTAAATAATTTAATAAAATATCATTTATTATAAAATAACATTAATGTAAATTCTGAAATTATTCATATAATTTCAATTTATAAAATATCCAAATATTGATAAAATTCAAGTATATTATTTTAAAAAATATAAAAATGATATATTTATCTAAAAAATTAACTAAAAATAATAAATCATTCAATTTATTTTACTTATTTTTTTAATATTATTTTTCAATTAATTAAATAACTATTGTGTTGGTGTTGCTTAAGAATTTAAAGTAATTATATGATTCATAAAAATTAAAAAAATACCATCATGAAATTAATTTAGATATAATCAAAATTAATATCCTTATTTATTCACATATTTGTTTTTTCTTTATGTGAACACATAATTTAAATTTAAAAGTAAAAGGGTCATATTTTGTATTTTTATTTAATTATTTTAGTATATAGGTCACATTCATGGTCATGTGTACCAAGAAAATCATAAAAAATAGAATATAGTGATTAATGGTATAAATATTTCAATAAAATAGGGTTTTTAAAAGTTTTAGGTCATTTTAATCCTTTTATATTTAGTTTAACCCCATGGTAAACTCATTTTTACCTTAAATGTTGTAATTAATTTTTACTCTTTTCATTATCCATTATAGTGAAAAATTATGTTGAAATTATTAGATAATATTAATATGGAATAATTTTTTATCAAATTAAAATCACATAAGTGGAAATATTTTATTTATAATTAAACCTATAGATTCACTAAAAAAGGTAGTTTTCCGAAGAGAAAATTCTCAAAAGTATAGAAAGTCTTAATATCCACATTCAACGTGAAATAGATTTAAATGAAATAAATTGTATTTAATATAATATAATTAAACTAATTTTTCTTTAAAAACAATTCTAAATAAAATTTGAACTTTTAAATGATATAAACGAAAGAGATTTTTCAATAAAAACCAGTATTTTCCCTATTTATCAAAAAATGAAACTTTTCTGAAAAATCCTTAAAAATACACACTAAGATAATTTTGAAATAATAGTTTATAAAATTAATTAAATTTTATCAAATAAATTTTCTAAAATTTCTAAAAATTATTTTTAAATTATGCACGCAAAGAAAGAATAATCTACCATTTAAAAAATGCAATTTTTTAAAAAATATTTATTTTTCTTTTAAATGGTTAATATTTTTTATAATAAATAAAAAACCATTGAATTAACATTAAAAATGTTTAAAACATATAATTTTAAAATTTTAGTTATTTCTAATCATACATTCCAACTTAATGGCTAGGTTATAATGGTCATAATAATATTTTAATATAGTGTCGCGTTTCATTTAAACTCGGTGTTGCATGCATCACAAGCTATTGAAGAGATTGATTTTTTTTGAAAAGAAATAAATTTTAATGTCATGGAGTGTTATATTTTATTCTAATATTGGTATTTCATGTCTTATATTCTATCAAACATGATGCTCTTATTTTAAAATCTCTAGGTGTTACATGGACTCCTAATATGGACTCCCATGGATGGGCTTATAGGTTAAATGAGATTATGTTATAACTTTGGTGACACTTGGATTATGATATGGAATGTCCTGGATGGGATAATAGGTCATATGATCTTACTCCAAACTTGAGTTCTAATTTTTTTCCAATGAATACAAAATCATTAATTTTATGAAACCTATAGATACTTTTATGATCACTATTGTACCGGGATGCCTTGGGTTCACCTTGGGTCCCACATGACTAGTGTTGTACATGGATGCTTGAGTTATGCATTGAGTCTTGGGTAATTTTTTATAACTATATATACAACTATATATGTTATTAATTATGTAGTATATTTATATACACACATACATACCTATATATATCTACCTATATACATGGTGATATGTATTCAGAGAAATATCGACTTAGGCAGAAGCTGGTATGGCTGATTGAGTGTCCTTGAGGAACCTACTCCCCACTTTGTTACATTATATATTCACTTATTATTTATTATACCTACACACTACTATTTGTTATACTAACAGACTAGAATTAAGTATACACTGTTGGTGATGGGCTACTAAGTTTTTTTCACACCCTATTCGAGCCACCGTTTGGTATCCAAACATACCTCATAATTATAAGTTCAGGATCATCGATTATGTTATTTTCTATTAATAATGTATATGGGATTGGATCATAGGACTGAGCCGACGATTAGTATACTCAGGGGGACAACCCTTGGGTATTTTGTTTTCTAATTTTGTTATTTATTTTTTATGTATTACCTATTTTATGTCTATTGATGTATATGGAGTCTTCTTTATGTATGATTATTCATTAATTTATTATTGATTCTCAGTTATTATTATATTGTATTTCATTTATTCATGGTTGATTCTGTTATATTTATATCTGGTCCATGTTGAGTCAATAAGGTTTTCCTCATGAATTTTTCATTCCATCATGTTTAGGAGAGATTGTTGAGTCAATAAGGTCTCTTTATGAACTTATCGTTCATTCTTGCTTTGAAAATCACAAACACCTTATCTCAAGGTAAATCTGATTTTACCCTGTGTTTTACTTCTATAAGGAAAATTTTTCTTCCCCAAGTAAATTTATCCTTACCATGTTTTTCATTGTTCATTTTCTTGTCTATGTATAAAATCCGGTTTCATATCTAAAACCTCAGAATCATATAATACTTAGATTAAGAGCATTCTATTTTCTAACTTTGAATTCAGACTCCAAACTTTTTTGAGTTCTGAATCCGAGTTCTCTAAATTCAAAATCTAAACTTTCTGAGTTCTGACTCCGAATTCTAATGAATTCAGACTCCGAAATTTGTGAGTTATGACTCCGAATTCTAATGAATTTATACTCCAAAATTTGTGAATTCTGACTCTGAATTTTCATGATCTCTGACTCCAAACTTTGTAAGTTCAAGCTCTGAATTCTTGTGGATCAAGATTCCGATTTGTTTTTGAAATTCAGACTCCAGAATTCTATAGAGTTCAGGTTCCAAATTCCTTAGAAAATAGAATCCTATTATCCTTGTATTATAAACACTGAATGTGTTTTTGGTTAGACTCTGAACTTTTATTTTCATATATTCCGAATATTCGATTTTGTTTATGTAAGTATATTTTTTCTTGCACTTATTTTTGTTATAAAATGATATCATGTATTCAGTAACTAACTAACCATTGTTTGAGTGACACGTGTACAGGTCCCTATGAAAATCAAGGAAAAATATGACCATTGGAGGATGGAGCCAACTGTTGAAGCTATGCCTATAAATAAGAGCTCATTTCAAAGAGCTCAATACTGTTCTATGACTCCAGTGATTACATGCTATTAAAGTGATTTCTAGAGAGAGACTCTCATGCTTAGTGTGTACTGAAAAACTTGTTTAAGATTTTAATTGTGTGACTCTGAATGTTACTGATTACATTAGAGGGATTATGGGGATAGGAAGACAGAGGTGACGACTACCTCGAAGTTGAGGGCTTCCTTACTGAGGAAGATATAGGTGCTGACTACCTTGAAGTTGAGGGCTTGTGGGAATTGTAAGACAGACCCCGATCTTCATATTGGGGGCTAACCCTGGTGTGGGTAAGTTATACATTCTTGAAAGTATAAATCAAGGGACCTTTATCCAAGGTTGTTGGATACCCTTCTCTTCGGGATAAAATATTTACTACTAGTTACTTGTTTTGTTACAAGTTTTCCACTGTATTTTATTTGTTGAGGAAAGTATAACTATATTATACTTCCTTATACTTGTACTATGATTTAGTTAGATTCTATACACTTTAAGGAAGAATATTTATCCTTGTAAACTTTCATTATGTTTCATTTTCTGGAACCATCATTCCAGATTCACTTTCTTGGAATCGTATTTCCTAAATCAAGCAAGTGTGTAGAACTAGAGGTTTTGTGAATTACATTGTTTAACCTCATTAAACATAACCATCATTAAAAGTTCCAAAGGAATTTTTTAAAGTATACAATTCACCCCCCTCTTGTATTTTGAGAATCATTAGATACTTTTTTCAGTATCTATATTATTTCGATCCTACACTTAGTATTATAGAGTATATCATACTCACATACTGTCTCAAAAATTGGTATCAGAGGAGGTTCAATCTGAATTAATCTCATAATTATATTCAGAATAGAATTATTTTTCTTATTTTTTTGGAATCATATTTTTGGAATCATTATGTTCGGATTTATATTTTTCTTAGAAATACTCTTGTTCTATATTTTTTTGAGGAATATTTTCCTTTTTTACAAAATTTTATTACTAATATGTTTTTCTGGAATGATTTTTCTTTAAGATGGTAGGAATCAATGTTGGTTCCATAGATAATCTAAATCCAACAAGAAAACCTATTTTTGATGGGAATGATTAAAAATATTGGAGAGATCGCATGAAGAAATTTATTATCAATACTGGAGTTGATAATTGTGTTATGCTTACTGAAGGATATAAAATTCCTGATAAGGATGTTAGTACTTTCTCCAATCAAGAAAAACATGAGTATCAACTAAATTATAAGGTATGAAATACATTTCTTTGTTCTATGACTAAAAAAAATATAGCAAAATTTCATCTTGTGAAGCAACAAATTGTATATGAAAGAAACTTTAAGTCACTCACTTTGGAACTTCCAAAGTTATTGAAACTATAAGATCCATGCTCAGAGCAGAATATCATGGTTTTAACTTTCCTTATGGAGAACCCATATGTAAGGTGAAATACTATTCTTACTAATGAAATATCAGATCATTATAAAGATCTTGATAAGAAAATTATTGATTTTGAAAGTATTTCATAAAATCTTGTGGAAGTAAATTCTAAGAAGGATAATCTTTCTAAAGACCTAGAAAATGTAATTTCTAAGAAAAATGTTTTCGAGCCTAACTCTAGTTCAAAATAAAATATTTTTGAAGACAAGAACATATTTATCAAATTGAAATCTGAGATTTTTTCCTTAAGTAAGTTTTTTTCAAACTTTACCTTAGGTAAAGAAAATATTGATAAGATATATTCTAAAATCCAACATCTAAGAAATAGTTCTAGTTTTTTATACAAGTTCTATACCAATTTTTAGCAAAAATTATTTTGTTCCTCAAAATGATACATTCTCTACTAAGTGTCAGTGCAGTGGGAATTGGGAAAAAATTGTTCATTAAATAAAACTCAGCCTTTAGGATTTTATAAAGCCTATTTTTCTAAGAAAATGTGGGTTCCTAAGATTTTGATTTCAGAAATTTTCAGATCCAAGAAAGTTTGGGTTCCTAAATACTAACTCTTTTGTTTTCAATAAAATATAGAGAGTACCAAAAACCATAATTGGTACATGGATAGTGTATTTTCCAAGTATATGACTGGTAGCAATAACTATTTTGAAAATATTATCAGGACAAAAGGAGGAAAAGTATCTTTTAGAGATAATGCTCAGGGAGAAATTATTGGTATAGGTAGCATCATTCTTCTTGAAAAAACTTTTATTTCAAATGTTTTATTTGTTAATGGTCTTAAGAACAACCTCATTAGCATTAGCCAATTATGTGATGAAGGTTACCTTGTGAAATTTAGGAATGATAAGTGTTTAGTAGACAATTCCAAGGAAGAGTTTATTCATTATTCCCATAGGCAAGAGAATGTATACACACTAAACTTAGAAGAACTTAGGAGCCAAGATCTACCTTTCCTTAGTGCAATAGAAGATCATTCTTGGTTATTACATTGAACGTTAGGTCACTGTAACCTTATGAACTTATGTAAACTCTCTAAAAAAGGACTAGTTAAGGATATACCATTTCTTAGATTTGATTCTTCAAAAGTTTTTGATCCTAGTCATTATGGCAAGCAAAATGAATCAAGTTTTAAATCAGTTGGTGAAGTCTGAACAAATGATGCATTACAGTTAGTGCATATGGATCTTTTTGGTCCAACACAAACTGGAAGCATTGGAGGAAAATATTATGTATTCTTCCTAGTTAATGATTACACTAGATTTACGTGGGTCAATTTTCTAGCAAAGAAATCTAAATCTTTTTCTTATTTCAAAAGTTTTAGAGCCCATGTCAAAAACGAGAAAAACCTTATTTTGAAAACTATTCATAGTGATTATGGATGAGAATTTCAATTTTTTGAATTTCAAATTTTTTGTAGTAGAAATGGAATTACTCATAAATTCTCAGCACCTAGAACTCCCCAACAAAATGGTGTTGTTGAAAGAAGAAATAAAATTATTTAAGAGATAACGAGAACCATGTTGAGTGAGTATTCTGTAGCCAAAAATTTTTGGGCTGAAGCTGTGAGTACAGCTTGTTATACTATAAATCATGTTTTTATTAGACATTTTCTTAATAAAATTCTTTAAGAGTTATGGAATGGTAGAAAACCTAGACTTTCCTACTCCAAGGTTTTTGGTTTCTAGGTATTCATACTGAATACTGAAGATAATCTACATAAATTCGCACCAAAATATGATGGAGTTTTATTAGGCTTCTCCATAACTTCTAAGGCTTATAGAGTTTTCAATAAAAACACTTGTACTATTAAAGAGATAGTAGATGTTAAATTAGATAAAACAAATCCTTTTGTTTTTAAACAACCCCAACCTACATCTTCGAATGTGTTTTTAAAAAATGATTGTCAACCATTGTTAGAAGATCCTTCTAATAAGGAAAATGTCCAAGAATATGATTTTTAAGAATTTACCCTAGAATATTTCCTACCCTATGTTGATGAACAGGTTTTACAAAACCCAAATTACGTGTTTCTTAAGAATCACCCCAGTGATAGTATCATTGGTGATGTGAATCAACCTTTAAGGACTAGAAGTTACTTAAATAATGAAGTATAACATCTAGCATTTCTTTCCCAATTAGAACCAAAAAGCACTGATGAAGCTTTAGGGGATGATGATTGGATTAAATCTATGGAAGATTAACTAAATGAGTTTGAAATGAATAATGTCTGGACCTTTGTTGAAAGTCCTAAATAAACTTCTGTTATTGGGGTAAAATGGGTGTTCAGAAACAAGCGTGATGAAAATGGAATCATAGTAAAAAAATAAAGCTACATTAGTTTCTAAAGTCTATAATCAATAAGAAGGAATAGAATATGAAGAAACCTATGCGCCAGTATCTATACTTGAATCTATTTGTATCTTACTTTCCTTTTCAGAATTCTTCAATTTCAAAGTTTTTCAAATGGGTGTGAAATGTGGTTTCCTTAATGGTTGTGTTTAAGAGGTATTTTTTTGGACAACCTTATGGATTTGAAGATGAAAAACAACTTTATCATGTTTTTAGACTTACCAAAAGTTTTTGTGGACTTAAACAAGCCCCTCGAGCCTGGTATGATAGACTTACAAGATTTTTGCTTCAAAATAATTATGTTAAGGGAAATACAGATGCAACCCTTTTTATAAATAAAGATAAGAAAAATATTTTTATTGTTTAAATTTATGTTGATGACATTATATTTGGTTCAACTTATCAATCCTTAACTAATCCCTTTGCGGATCTAATGAAATCTGAGTTCGAAATGAGTATGATGGGTGAGTAAACATTTTTCCATGGTATTCAAATTTCTCAAAAACTAGAAGGAATCTATATATCCAAACATAAGTATATTAAATATCTTCTTGAAAAATATGGATATGAAAACACTAAGAGTATAAGTACTCCCATTGGTACCTCTAACACTCTTGATATTGATGATGCTGGGAAACCAGTAGATCAAATATCTTATAAAGGTATGATAGGAAGTTTACTTTACTTGAAAACTAGTCTTCTAGACTTAATGTTTTTAGTATGCTTATGTTCAAGATATCAATCAAATATTAAAGAAATATCATTTAAAGGATGTGAAAATAATTTCTCGCTACTTATAGGGAACCATGGATTTAGGACTGTTTTATAATTCTGGAAATGATTTTTTTGAAAGGTTTTTTAGATGATGACTTTGGTGGATGTAGAATGGATAGAAAGAGTACATCTAGAACTTGTCATTTATTAAGAGATTCATTAGTTTCTTGTTCATGCAAGAAGAAACACTCAGTAGCACTTTCCAATACTTCAACTGAATATGTAGCAGCTGGAAGTTGTTGTGCTCAAGTGTTGTGGATGCAACACACACTCACAGACTATGGTATGAGTTTTACAAAAACAAAATTTTTTTGTGATATTACTAGTGCCATTTCCATTAGTAAAAACCCTACACATCACTCTCTTTAAAAACACATAGATATTAGGCATCAGTTTCTTAGAGATCACACACAAAAATGAGATATCATTCTTCTATTTATCGGAACGCAAGATCAACTTGCTAATATTTTCACAAAATCTTTACCCTTCAATAGATTTGAATATATTAAACATAAGTTAGTAATGATAACCATAAGGTAATTTTCCTTATTAAATTCTTGTTGAAATCAATCTCCTTATACTAATAAACTCTTTTTCATAAGGGGAGTTCATTTTCTTATTAGTTAAATGAAATTTTTGTAGTTAGTTTTTTTTTAAAATTTTCATAATGAAAATTTTCGTAGTTAGTTTTCAAAATTTTTCATTTTCAAGTTTTTTGTAATGATGTTTTCCACGTTTTTCATAATGATCTTTTTCATGTTTTTCATAATGAATTTTTTCAAGTTTTTTTGTAATGAAGTTTTTCAAGTTTTTCATAATGATATTTTTCAAGTATTTTCGTAATTATTTTTTTCAAGTTTTTCATAATGATGTTTTTGTAATGAAGTTTTTTATGTTTTTCGTAATCAAATCCTTCAAAATCTAAATTTCTTTAAGAAGAATGTTTCCTCACTATGAATAATCTTCCTAGAAATCCTAATGGTATGTTTTCTTTCTTATGTTTTTTGTAGTAATCATTTACTTGATGGGATTTTCATTTGGTTTTAAAATTTTATGGATTCTTTTTTCCTTAAATCCGGATGTTTTTATGAAAAACCACAAAAGATCGGATTCCGGTTTTCCTTGTAGCTATGTTTTCAACCGTCAGATCTAATCATAAGGATTTTCAGTCGTTTTATCGAGTTTAGAAGATGAATTGTCCCTCCAAATGCCTATATAAAGGACCCCCGAAGGTGATCCCACATAGGATTTCAATCCTTTGTGTGCCGAAGCTCTACACCTCTTTCAAAATATCATTCTGAACCTCTCAAATCTTTCTCAAATCCGAATGAGTGTTGAAGTTCCTTCTCAAGAGATGTCAACTATCAGGTCAATTTCTGAGTGGCATATTTATAGAGAGAGGATGGTGCATCCTAATTTCTTTTCCATTTACGATTCCATTATATCCTAGAACATCAGATTGAATGGATGGGAAAGTGTTTGCATATCAAATCCAAGAGCTCAAGATATAGTATATCCGGATCAACTTGAGGAATTTTATTAATCATTGTTCTTTTTCAAGGAAGAATAGAGGAGTAAATTTTCATTCAAAAGATATGGAAAAACTTATTCCCTTTCATACACCAAGGCTGCTAGCATGGTGGGGTTGTCTTATGAAGGGTAATCTGAGGTCTGTTCCCATAAATTACTGGATGTACAAGGATGTTTTGTCAAGGAAAAATTTATGGAGTTTCTTGTACTTTCAGATGTCAAGACTCTGAAGATTTCCCATTTGTCTACTAATAATCAGATCCTTGAACTATGGGTGCAAGGATTCATTATTCAGAGAAAAGGTGATAAGGACACCTTAAAGAAGAGCGACATGTACATCTTAGATTTTCTGGTGAATCTAAGGAAGATCAACTTGATGACGAATATTCTAATTACAATAGAGAATATCAAGAATGGGAATCTGAAGGCTTAGATTATAATGTATTTGGCTATTCTTTACAAGTTAATTGTTCAGTGTCTGTAGTCTTTCAAAATCCCTTGCAGTTCCAAGCCGAGGAATTTCAAAGTCATGTTAGTAAGTGATGATACTTTGAAGTGAATGAATATTGGTTTCTCTAAAGATTCCATAGAATTCTATGACTTAGTAGAGGAAGATGAATTTGTTTCAAAGAAGCAAGAAGTACCTGAACCATAAAAAAAGGTAGGAAAGAAGAGAACTTTGAAGGAAGTGGAAGAAGGAGATAATACCCAAGAGGCTAAAGGAAATCAATCTGCACCTCCAAATCCCATGAATTATAAATCCTATCCAGATGAGGTTGTAGGGAAGTGGAGGGAAGAGAAGAAAAATTATAAGGAAGGAGAGCCACAGATTGGCTTAGATCCTGTAGAAGCTAAGGACTTAAAAGAAAAAATAGCTGATGAGCTTGAGAAGCAATCTAAGGAAAAAATAAAAATAAGAAGATGTCAGAGGATGAGATTGTTCAATCTCTTCTAAGGGATACTGAGAAAGAATCTGAGAATATTCCTGTACCAAAAACCTTCTTGGTAGAGGCCTTACCTGAGACACTGGGGAAGAAGTTTATAACTCTGGAAAAAGCCCAAGAGAAGTCTGTTTAAGAAAAATAAGCTGTGGAACAAGTGAAATAAGAAGAAAGACGTGTTGACACAAAATAACTCATAAAGAAAGTTGAAGACTTTCTTGAGAAGGAAAGTGAATCTGAGAAATTTCCAATCCAGACCTCTCAAGATAGATCTTCAAAGCTTTCTACTCCTGGGTTAGATGAAAAAGCTGATGATGAAGTGAATAATCTATCTGAGGAAGAATGTTATAATCCTGATTTCATTCACCTTGAAAATACTGAAGTAGGAGCTAAAAAGGAAAACACAGATGAAGATAGAATTGTTAAAGTATCTGACAGTGAACAAGAGTCTCCATATGAGGAAGCTATTCTGAGAACTGATAATGTGAAATAGGTGATTATGGATACACCTATTAAAGTTGTTTTAAAGAAAAAATAATTTGGTGGATCTTCGAAGAGGATGATTGTCGAGATAGAGAAAGAGCCTCCACCAAGCAAAGTCTCAGATTTGGAATCATCATCCCTAGGTCAGGATTTCATCATTCAATCTCTGAAGAAGCTTGTTGAAACCATTTCGATATTTTCAAGTATTGACTTGAGATGTCAGATGCTCCAACATAGCATGAATCAAAAATCAGATTCAATATCTATGGTGATGGATAAGTGTGTAAAACGTGAGGCGAATTTCAAGAACTTCTTCATTAACTACAATACCCATAAATATTTTTTTTAAGAAAGTGATTACCTGGTGAAAGAAAGTAGTTGAAGACTTGATAGAGCTTGATGAGTTTCAACATGAAGTTAAGGAAGCATTTGATAATGAAGATAGTAAAATCAAGGATCTCATGACTAGCATTGAGGAAAATCTAACTCTTGAGAAGAATACTTGGATTCAAGAGGTAAAGGATCTGAATGGAAAGATATTTTCTATTTCCCAAAGATAGAAGAGGGAAAGGGATCTACAGATCGAGATCGAAGAGAAGATTGTTAAGTCAGATGAGATTTTGAAGGCTCAGGAAGAGGCTCTAAAAGCTTGGGATGAAAAGATCAAATCTTTAGAGAAGAAAGAAGAGGATCAGGATCAACTCCTAAAGAAAGCATAGAAAGACCATAAGGAACTCAAAAAGATAAAAACCATAGTGAAGAAATTGATACCCAAGGAGAAGGAAGGAAAATAGATCAAATCCAATATTTTTTTGTATTCTTTCCGTGTGAAAATTCATTCTAATCGTAATGAAATTTGTGGTTGTTTGACTTTTGTTGTCTTGTAACTAATCTTTCAGGTACCATATTTCTTTTCCATTTCCTAAAACTTTTTTTGAAAATCACAAATGGGGGGGGGGGGGTGGAAGGAAAAAATAATACTTAGTAATGAAAAAATATCTTTAATTAAGGGGGAGTTTATCTAAGGGGGAGTATTCATTATTATGATTTCCCTATTCATGATTATGAAAAACCACATTCCGGAAATCTTGAATACGATCCTTAGAGTTCCAAATCCTAAGGGGAAGTTAGTTATATTCATCATTGTCCATGTGTACGGGGAGGTAAGTTTTATTGTCTAAGTCCTTTTATTCTTTTTCGTAAGGATGTTTGTGCTTTCCAAAAAGTGGGATACTTTTGAGTCAATAAGGTTTTCCTTATATCTTTTTCATTACATCATGTTTGGGGGATATTTTTGAGTCAATAAGGTCTCCTTATGACTTTATCATTCATTATTGTTTTGAAAATCACAAACACCTTATCTCAAGGAAAATCTTATTTTACCCTCTGTTTTACTTATATAAGGAAAATTTTCCTTCCCCAAGGAAATTTATCCTTACCATGTTTTCATTTTTCATTTTCTTGTCTAAGTGTAAAATTCGTTTTCATATCTAAAACCTCGGAATCATAAAATACTTAGATTAAGAGAATTATGTTTTCTGACTCCGAATTCAGACTTTGAACTTTTCTGAGTTCTGAATCCATGTTCTCTGAATTTAGACTCTGAACTTTCTAAGTTTTGACTCAGAATTCTAATGAATTCAGACTCCAAACTTTGTGAGTTCTAAATCTGAATTATAATGAATTTATACTCCGAACTTTGTGAGTTCTGTCTCCGAATTTTCATGAACTCTAACTCTGAACTTTGTAAGTTCAGGCTCCGAATTCTTGTGAATCCAGATTCTAAATTTCCTTGAAATTCAGAATATGTAATTCTATAGAGTTCAAGTTATGAATTACTTAGAAAAAAGAATCTGAATATCCTTGTATTATAAACACCAAATGTTTTTTTTGGTTAGACTCCGAACTTTTATTTTCTTACATTCCGAATATTTGATTTTGGTTATGTAACCATATTTTTTCTCACACTTATTTTTGTTATAAAACAATCTCGTGTATTCAGTTACTAACTAACCATTGTTTGAGTTACACGTGTACAGGTCCCTCTGATATTCAAGGAAAAATATGACCATTGGAGGGGGGATATGACCGTTTAAGCTGTTCCTATAAATAAGAGATCAATTGAAGGAGCTCAATACTGTTCTATGACTCTAGAGATTACATGATGTTGAAGTTATTTCAAGAGAGAGACTCTCATGATTATTGTGTACTAAACACCTTGTTCAAGATTTAATTTGTGTGACTCCAAATGTTGTTGATTACATTCATGGTATTCTAGGGATATGAAGACAGAGGTGTCAACTACCTTGAAGTTGAGGGCTTCCATTCTGAAGAAGGCAGAGGTGCCGACTACCTTGAAGTTGTGGGATTACGGGAATATCAAGATAGACTACAATCTTCGTATCGAGGGATTACCATAGTGTGGATAAGACACACTTTCTTGGAAGTATAAATCAATGGGACTTTATCAAGGTTGTTGGATACCCTTCTCTTTGGGTTAAAAGAATTACTACTTGTTACTTGTTTTTTTACAAGTTTCCACTACATTTTATTTTTTGAGGAAGGTATAACTATCTTATACTTCCTTATACTTGTACTCTGATTTAGTTATATTCTATATGATTTAAGGTAGAATCTTTATCCCTATAAACTGTCATTAAGATTCATTTCCAGAACCATCTTTTCGGATCCACATTCTCAGAATTGTATTTCTTAAATCAAGAAAGTGTGTAGAACTAGAGGTTTTGTGAATTACCATGTTTAACCTTGTTAAACATAACCATCTTTAAAAGATCCAATGCAATTTTTTATTATTTAAAATTCAACCCCCTCTTGTATTTTGAGCATCATTAGATAATTTGTTCAGTATCAATATTATTTCGATCCTACACTTGGTATTATAGAGTATATCACACTCACATACCATCTCAACAGTCCATAGGGTATAGTTTCCCCACTATACCACCTTTAGAACCTCATTGATGGTATATATCCTCTAAAATATAGGGAGGAATGCTTGAGGAAACATAGATTACCTACTAGGGGAACTGTTGTAGTGGCTCTCGGGTGGGGGCATTACAAACATCATGCTTAAAAAATACTTTCATAAAAAATAGGTTTATATATATATATATGCTAGAATTTAGATTAATTTACCTAAACTTAAAAATAAACTTCTATAAAATAATTCTATATATTTGAGTTAAAAATTATTTTATTATTTAATATGGAAAATATCTTTTCTGGGTATAAAATTTAGATTGTTAGGATTAATGATAATTATGATGATAATAGTAAAACATTTATTTTAAAATTAGAATTTTATTAATATCAAGTAATTTTTATAGATTCAATTAAATTTAAATAATTTAAATAATGAATCTAATATGATTTATAAATTCATAAATAAATATACTAAAACTCATTTATTTCTCAGTCAATACTAAATAATATTAATAATCCATAAAGGTCAAAATGTCTCTTTTCCCATTAAAATAGTTTTTCTACAAATTATCTATTTTAATCTAAAAGGTAGTTTTATAATATTATGAAATTGAATTAGATTAAACAAAGTTAAAATTTGGTTCTATCACATCCAAATTTTTTAATTATGGGTTGCCTTATATTTTTAATATAACATAAAATCACTTAGTTAAAAACTAGTAACCTAGTTTAAAAGTAGAAGAGATAAATGAAAAAAACATAATAGTAGAAACCCAATAACGTGTCTTAGAAATTTGTGTAAATAATTTATTCAGTATTTATCAACACAAATACACACCAAAATCTATTATTTTAAAACACTAGATCCATTTTACTTGGAATATCATCCTGGAATTATTAAAATATAAAATGTTTTTCCAAAAGTTCCTTTTTAATTCATTATAAAAGGGGATCACTTACACACTTTGAAACATAAACCACATATTTGAAATTTCATTAAACTCTACCCAAATATCATCTTTTATAAGTCCCTTACAATATCTTAATCCCCTTTTCAAACTATGTTAGACTAAGATCTTCAATTCAAAGGAGTTTTCCAAGGAATGACCAAGTATCTAACATAACTATTATCTCCTTCTTATATATTTGTCTTTAATCATCCTCTTACAAATATCTTATATCGATAAAAATATAATAATATCAGTATAAATATTATAATTACATGTCACTATATTAATGGAATAACTATTAATTATTCATCTCCATCTACCAATAAAAACAAGAGTCGTTAGTTCGTTGCATGAAATACCGCCTCTACCAAGCTATGTATTCTTTTTTAAACACATCAATTAATGGATGGTAAAAAGAATTAAATGGATAAAGAAATGTTATTTATATAATATAAATATGATTTTGAGCTATAAAACTATCATTTACCATCTTTCCCACTCATTTGTTGAGAAATTTAAATATTAATCATCTGTACATGTGATTTATCACCACCACAAACAATGAGGTTTATTTTTCATCACCACCCAGTATTGTTCACTTTAAAAACATATATAGTATTTAAAAATTATTTCTATAAAACTATTATTATTATTGATATTATCAAACAATTATCTGAATCTTTCTACCATGGTTAATATATATAAGGATTTATGATATAAATGAATGAATAACCTCATGTAATAGACATAAGAAAGAAAACTATATAAAAAATAATATTATAATAAATGGTCTATATTAATTTAAATAAAGATTAATAGGGATCCAAATAAGGTATCTAATAAATATAACATGAATATTTAGGATTTTAATCATATGCACAAAATTAATTTGGAACATTTTAAGGATTTTGTTTCAATTTCACATCATTGAGACATGTTTTAATGTTATGCACCACATAAATATTTATATGGTGTATATAATACCAAATAATTTATTTTAGAAAAATACATGACTTAATTCATTTTATTTACTAAACCATTTGATTTTATATCTTCTAATACTTTTGATTCAAAAATTACTAAAGTCATAAGGGGTTTCTTCTTAAATTTCTCTCTTTGATAAATGTTTTGTATTAGGAAAACAATTCCATTATATGTTGTATATAATAACTATTTCAGAATTTATATAATTAAATTCTTTTATTAATGGGTTTTGAATAACAATTTATGTCATATTTTTTGAGATCTTTTGATTTAATTTCTAACAAATCTATAAGTGGGGTTTTCTATCTCAATTTTAATTCTTTGAGTCTCATGTTTTATTCACTAATTAATTTTGTGTGCGTAGTTAATAAATATACATGTAATACTTTTTACCATATTACTCATGAAATGTAAGGAATTTACAAGTCCATATTATTATCCCTACCTCATGATCTTTTGATTCAATAGTTACCAAAACCATTGAAGAACTCAATATTTTCCATGGGGGAAAGGCCAACCCTAGTTTTGGTAAAGCAAAATTATGTGTATTTTTCTAGAAATTAAATTAAAATATAGATATTATCTTGTGGATTTGGTTTTGGAACAAATGTCACTAGGGTAATCACCCAAAAAATGGTTGGTTGATAATTGGCCCAATCCTCACCTTGATACATGGTGAATGGCCCTATGACTACATGCCCGAATAGACACTCCTAGGGGATATGCTTTAGAATATTAAAATGATCTTTATAAACTATGATGAATGTTTTTTCTAATCCAATGAGCTCGTACATGAGTGTTTAGGGCTCTTGATTGGCATCTAAGGGACCCGGGTTCAAAATCAGGTGGATGTGAATTTCTGGTACTGTAGCAGTACTGTAGCAGGTACTATTTGGCACTGTAACAACCAAAACTATTCACCTGATTTGGGAATTCGGGCCACCCGTTTGGGCCAATGGGTCTCACGGCCTTTGGGTCCTCGAAGGCCTTCAGGCCTTAGGGTCTTTGGGCCATTAAGACCATGGAGTAGCCCAATTCACACAAAGAAGACCCCAGAAGAGGATGAGAGCAAAGAGTAGATGTCACCACAGCAGAGCTTACCAGATTGGAAGAATGAGAGGGCATGACAAACACTATTGGGACCATTCACCTTACATATTTTCACAATGAAATGATAGACAATTTGTAATGCAAGGTGTGGAGCTAGGTGATTAATGATGTAGAAGCTGGGGAGGGGCATTTCTAGTGGGTTGGGCCTACAGTTCATATTATAGGCATAGTATGCCTCTGGGCCTTTGAGTCATGTAATTGTCCTTTGGGTTGTGTTAGGCCATATTTATTGGGCTTGTGGGTCATGTAAGGGTTCCCCTTCAACCCTTAAAAGGGGGATGATCCATAATAAAAAAAAATAAGGCCTTTGGGCCATTCGGGCCATGAATGCTTTTCCTAAAATTTCCTTATTCTCTTACAAATGCAATATATTGAACTAATTTCTATCTTCCATGGAAAACCCAACATTTTTTAAGTACCCTTTACACTATGTTTCTTTGATAAGGGTATGTCATGTTACTTTGATGATACCCCATGGATTCCATGTAGATTAATGGATGTTTAGTTGGACATAAACATTATTCCATTGATTGAGAAAGTATTCTATTTTAGTATTTCTCATCATACATATAGAAATTTTTTATTCAGAAATAATGTTCCTCAAAGAATGATATTAAAGGTCTTGATGTCTATTATATTGAACATATTGGACATGATCAGGTGATGGGTGGGGCTTTAAATTATATATTCCTTCGATGCATCAATAGGTCCAACGAGAAGAAATATGTTGGGTTTTGGTTTATAACTCATCCCCTAATATGAAAATGTCTATTCATAAGGCCTTGATAGCATGTTTTGATGTTAAACATTTTTAATTCTATTATAATGAGATCAATGATAATTGTTATCCATGTTTTCATTTACATTCATCAATATATAATGAACTCAGTGTCAGTTGATTATGGATTCGTCTTGTTTACTTATTATTTCCATGTATCTTATTTCATGTTTATGTTTTATTATATTATATTATATGTTACTCTTTACTAAGTATCTGAGATATCCCTTATTTTTTTCATTTCCCCAAGAAACCTAAAAGAGGGATATGTATAATTTTTATGGATATCATAGAAGGTATAATATTGTTCTCACCATATGTTTATGCCATATCATATTTCATGAAATGTACTGTATTTATGTATGCTGTCTAGAAAGATAACTAAAATGTTTTATCCTTGAATAATTCTTTTTTACTTTTAGCTAATTATAAAATATATCCATCAGATCTAGGTTTCTTTGGTTTTAGTATGTTATAGTTGACAATGATATATAGTAAAAATCAATGTCATTCATGAACAAGTTAACTAATATTATTACAAGAAAAGTTTTTTTAAATAAATTTTAAAAATATAAGAGTCAAAGAAATTGAAATATGACACCATAAGTGATGTGTCGACCTCACACACCCTCTACCATTGTGAAATAAAAAATATCATTATTATGACATAGTGGCCACATAAAATTGGAATCATGATCTGCATTAACTCAAAGGACATGGTTGTTGAGTTCACATGGGAATGCAAATGGTGAAGCTGGAATAATATTAATTATTTGAGAAAGATAATTATGACTCATGCCTATTATATTGTGGTGTAATAAAAGGGGATCATTTTTTTGGTTTCCTTTTGTTTCATTTTATGAATCCAAATGGAATCATAAAATACAACATCACATGTTAAGATCCATCAACAAGATGATAGTAACTTCAGGGAACCATAGTCCACTACACACCACCAGTCAATGCCTCATATGTTTACCTCTTCTATGATGATTATCACGGACCTAAAGCCAAAATATAAGAAGTAACCAACCCATCATCTCCAACACTAGTTGGTGAACACCCTAGTACTAGAGTAATAACTTAATTACTCTATATCTACCATGAAGGTGGATTTTGATAGCATATAATAGATAAATCCCTTCAATATTTCATATGAATGACAAGACACGTAGAATAATGCCACACATGATTCCATATCCAATGGAATTTGGAGTCAATATAATGTTTATAAAATCACATACTTTACATACATTAATGTGTATGAGGGGGATTTTAACTGCACCCCTTCCATTATAGAGCTTCATAGGAGGGATCCCTCTAGCCGCCACCATCAGTAATGACACATGACACCAACCGATTCTTAATATAATGAATATGTTTACCTAGAGATAGTTTTCTCTATTTTACAAACTATAAAACCCAGGAGGACGATCCATACTGGTTTATGGATTTTAAATCCCAATATAATGTTCATATATTTCTTTCCATAAATACCCAAAATGGTTTCTAGAATATTATGATAGTACCTAATGAGCTACCAAGGAGTGATTCACTTCTTGGATGATATCTATCACACTATGAGACCCAAATTATGATTGTGGTTTAGACCTCAGTTTCTCAATTGAGAATATCTTGAATGAGGTCTCCCCAAGGAAAATCCATCTTCCAATAGTAATTCCAATACCCTATTTACAATGATATCCCTAAAATTCATGAACATATATTTATAGTGTCTCAAGAATATGTGATCTGTTCATCAATAATAGTGTGCATTTATGCACATAGAGGTCATCACTATTGTATCATGATATAAAAATATAGAGGTACTCCACAAAAAATCTACTAAAAATGACTTTTAAGAGTAATAATATTAAAAAAACTCTTTAGGATGAACTTTGAGTGTTACTTTTGAAGGCCCTCTCTAAAATACCATAACTAGTAATTATAATAGTCAATTATAGAGATCCCATTTTGGAGTTCCACCAAGTCAAAATAGTCATATCATTCATGAAGTCCCTCCTCACAATATAAAAAAAGATCATCTTCTATATAGATCCTAAACATGGTTAGATTAAATAAGGGAGTTGTTGAGGTACTCCACATAATACCTACTATGGATGTCATTCCCACAAAAATATAATTATTATTCATGAAGGTCATATACATTATTATAGTTTCAAAAGTCATGGATACCATATCATGATCATTTGGAAAGGAGGTACTCCCCTTTTTAACCCACTAATAATTTGAAATAAGAGATGTAAACCTTGTGAAAACTATGTTTATAACTCGGGATTTTATTCTAAGGGTATATATTTAAGAATTCATACTCATGAAAAATAGAATAGTTTATTTGATGGTATTACCCATGAAGGACACCAAAAAATCAATATGCAGCATTGTCCCCCCTAGAAACCAATCCATTAACTCTATAGGTCCTCCCCAAATCATAGTCTATGGATTATCTATTTAGGATAAAGTAATCAAATAAGGTGAAGTTCCACCATATGAAGGATAAAAAGACGATGTTATAATAAATACCATCCCCATTGAACTATACCAATAACCACGAATGGCCTCTTTAGGGTGTATGTTATAGATTTATTCCATCGGAGATAACATTAAATTATAATGGAGGTACTTCTTATGATGGAAAATCATGAATTGTACATGGAGTTTCTACCCATGGTTTTCATTTTGATGTAAATCCATGAAATGTATTATCTTCTTTGAATGAAGGTCCTACCGATGAAGAAGATATTTTGATATTTCTCTCATATTGAGAGATAATTTTCAAACTATGGCTATCTACAGTTGGTGCCTCATCTTCAATCGGTGATTTCTCAACCCAGTCAAAATGTAGTCTAAGTCAACGATCATAATTAGTGCCTCTACTATATAGTTGATAATTTTATGCAAAAAATAATGTTTATAACTACCCTAATAATATAAAAAAACTAGTTTAAAAGAATACATTATAGTCATATTGAGTCGAGGAACCCATCCCTGAGGTTGGAGATAACTCTATGTTCATGTGAAAAGTGATTGCCAATGATAGAATATTGGTAATGTTTTAGAACATGTCTTCTCCTGAGTATGATATTTCAGTTCCATTGAATCTAAAATTCATATCCCATATTCAAAACATCTTGTGGGATAATCACCATCATTTAAAGGCTAGATACATGTGTTATTGGGTGTATGATAATCATCTAATCATGATATATTATAATTTTCACCATGTTGACCTATATGCTTTTTCAAAGGATCATAACCCGATGTATGGAAAACAACATGAATCCCTCCAAACATTTTACCCTTAAAAATATAACAGAACTCCTTTAGATAGTCACTAACATGCCACAAAATGTTAATATCAAATCAAGGGTTGGATACATATCTCTATATTTTAATTTGATCACTAGACAACATGGATCATTAGGGAAAACATCTAGCAATTTCATTGCATTGAGCCATATCATAAGAACTAGGTTCTCTATGTTCTAGTTGGTATATCAAAAATAGTCATGTTGGTTCTAAAGACTATAAGTGGCATACTCAGTGAGAGTAATCCATTGTAGAATCATATATCAGTATTCTAATATGGTCACTACAACCTCTAATTTTATGGATACAAACCTTTAATTAATGAGAAAATATTGATAGTGAGTTTCTACCTTAATAAAATGATATTTCATCACTATCAAACAAGAATATATATATAAAATTCTAAAAAGGTTGGAACTATATTCCATAAAATTGAATGGACATATCCCTATAATGAAGGGTTGGGGGAATAATTTCTACCACCTTCATAATATAAATAATCAAATCTCCAATATTAAATGGCTATGATGGTAGATAAGAAAATCATATGTAATACCATAGGGAAACGGGAATTATTACCTTCACATCCTCTAAGTAATATGATGTTTTCTAGATTAGGATTTTATACACATGAAGAAGCACCACAGTTTCTCCCATATCATGATATATCTCCTTCACTAGGAGAGAATATAGTTAAATCCACTAGGGGCTCTATCAAAATAAATCTCTATACATTTCATCTAGGGGTTCATCAATGAGAGAATGAGAAAACTTCTAGGGAATATAAGGTGACATATTTTCATAAGAAACTATATATAAAGGAGGATAATACCTCATCCCTCCATGGATATTCAAAATATAATGAATCCCCTTACCACATTAATATGGATTATGATTTGTTTCTCAAATCATGATTCACATAATTTTTCTTGTTTTATTCAACCCATAAAATGACACATAGAATATCACTGAAATAAGAGAACATAATAAGAAGGATTCTATTTGAGAGGTGTTCCACACACAAAAAAGTGAAGAAGGAATTAATACTTGAAATTATTGGTAGAATCATGACATAGTATATCCTATAAACATCATTATATTGGTACTTATTGATCATAAATTAAGGATGAATTTGAGGTTATAATTGTATCCATATATCTCCCATAACATAAAGATTTTAATTAATTTTCTACTAAGGAAAATATTTACCAATATGTTGTTATGTTGAGGAATATATGATATCACATACTTAAATTACCTTAATTAAATATAACTACATAGGGAAACAATAAGTCTAAGGAAAATGTATTTCCATGGGAAAAACCCCTTCAACAAAAAGGAATTGCTTTACTACCGAGTGTTGATTCCAATTTTTTGGTTAAATTTGGGCCCATATATCTAGCCCACATGATCCCAAAACTATCATATATGTTTATTTCTCTCCCAAGGGAATAAAAAAACTCCATATTAAACAAGATATATCAGGAAAACCCATTATTGTTATTTGAAACATGAATTAGTGTGTCAACCATGCCAAGTTCCACCAATTACCTCTACACGAGCATTGGCCAAAGTGATAGTTACCCTATAGATACTCAAATCTATTGAGCTCCTTTCCACTCAAAATGATTCCATTAAAAAAAGATGTACACCAATTCAATTACAGGGGACACCATATCTAAAGTGGGTAGATTTGAATCTCTATCCACCAGACTTGAAGAATACCATAATATTAATTTTCATTGGTATGATATATTCATGTATACACCTTATTCACATCATATCATAATGAATCCCTTAGATGAGAACACTCACGAATTACGTTTCATTAATACTCAAGTGTTTCTTAAAAAAAATAGAACTAACAATGTTAATATTTTACAAAAAAAATATAATCTAACTCTATCATTAATTAAAAAGATCATTAATGGTAGTTCATTTACATGTATAGGTATATAATGAGGAAGATGACAGTCACCGACCTCTCAGATTTGAAAACAATTTAAAAATGAGATATTCATAGACATTATCTCTTGATGGAATGGTTTAACTTACTATCTATATATATTGTTTTATAGGAATAACTATTGGAGATATTCATATAAAATCTTCATGATTAGTTGAAAATACTATTTATTCCCTTGATGTACCACACAATTTTCTTAGATTGTTTAACTATAACATAATTCCTGGTGGATTTGATGAATAATTTCAATTATAAATCATGATAAAATACATTAGTTTAAGGTTATAAATTTTAGAAAATTAGAGATTGTGACAATAATACATAGACCATGACTAATGCTAACTCAACCCCCTATCCCAATCAATATCAAATTACGACTCTTAAAAAAAGGGGTTTAAAAAAACCCATTTTCAGGATGAAAGGAAGGATATGAATCTCCCCCACTTCAAGGACCATTATAATAATATATATATATATTTTAAAATAAATAGTTATAGGATTCATCATCACTCCCTTAGAGATGAACATTGTTAAACCAACTAAGAATTCAAAGCCTAATAATTTATTTATAAACGGATTCCATGATATCTACCCTCTGTACTAAATATTAGGGTTTCACACCCATGATTTCTATAAAACATGGATATAAATATAAAGATGATTGACTCTGGGTAGGTATCATTAGGTAAGAATCTTGTGTATGTCTATTATGTATCTAACACTCCTAATGGAGAAAAAGAATAATAAGATGCCTAGAATAAGATTATGTGGACATATAAAGATTGTATAACCAAGAAAATAATTATATAGGTATATATAAAAAATATATATATTGAAAAAATCAACTATTAATAACCCTAACTCACTCTGTCATACCAGAGGTAAAATCTTCCTCATTTAACCCACTTATGATTCAGTGTAAAGCATATTTACAAAACAATGTTAATAGATAAAAACACTTACTAGAGATCTTGGTTTTCAAATTTCATCTAGATATCATACCCAAATAACAAGGAGGATGGGAAATGACCCACCAAATAGTACCTTCATCATAAAGAGTTCTACAATATAGATTAATCTGTGTTATGCACATAGAAGACCACTTATCTTATGATTATACCTCATATGAATCCAATATCACCATCAATAATCAAGTAATAGCTGATGGAGGTTATGGAAGATGAAACCATGATGGATCTCAAAGGACAAACATCATTTCCACAAAATCTATTTTTGAAACCAAAACCCATTTATCAACACTCCAACAAGATAAATGAGAACATAATTATGTTCTTCAATCCATTAGGGATCATTTGGATCCATTAATAATGAATGAATAAATTGAAGACAAATATCCATCTACTAAATACCGGAATGTGGGTTGGTTAGTGCCTCCCAATCTATGCACATCCAAGACACCCCTAGTTCTTTCTAAAGAAATTTGTTTCTAAAATAGAGATCTTTATCCCCTTAAGCCTCTAGACATGAAGTAACCTAACACTATGAATAATGGACCCCTTTTCTAGAAATATATCATTTGTAATAATATCAATATAATCCCTTAAAATCTCCCAATATTGTATAACCATAATTGTTTCATAGAAATTAGGGAATCTATTATTAGGGATCTATCATTTTATTAAGATTTTAAGAGTGAAGTTGTTGTAACTAAAACATATCATGAAAAGAATGGCTCTGTTGAGTGCGAAAAAATATTTCTATTCCAATGTTAAGGAATAGAAACATCCATAAATTGACATATCAGGATATTATGCATATATATAAAAATATATAATACATTGATATACATTGATCCCTAGTTGATAATGCTTCTTAGATCTACCTAAACCTGATAAAAGACCTCTCACATCTAGTCAATAATGAGGTTGGATTTTATCCCTATAACAAAAAAAATTAGTACTATCAAAAAAGAAAAGAGTGACCACTTGTAATGAGAAATATTATAAACAAGTTTAAATACCTCATTTATTATTTTGAATTCATGTGTGTTTAAAAAAAATACATTTAAAAATCCTTCAAGGAAGGGAATGGATCCATATGTATACAATATTAACATCATCATATCATTAATGACTAATATACTATTTTAATGGGAATTTTTGGTTACTCTGGTGATAAATCCTCTTTTGAGTAATGTGAATCTTATATTATATATTTTTTTTATTAAAAATGGCTATGGAGTTTCTAATAAAAAATAGCTCCATACCAAATGCTACCTCTAATAGTTTGTAAATCGCCCATGATAATCAATAGAGTGAATGCAATGAATTCATTATTATTCTAATCAATTCAATTGAGTAAAAAAATAAAAAATTGGCGAGTCATGGGGTCATGTGGGTGAAATTTGAAACAAATAAACCATATAATAATAATACACTCATATAATGGTCCTACAGATGCTTATATGAAGAAACCACCAATAATATGGAAAAGGTCATATATATGGTTCCTGTAGATCTACCTTTCCCCTAAGCATAGATAATTCAATATTGGTATAAATAATATTCTAATGAAATATACAAGTATTTAAGATCAAATAAATGTGAATAATAGAATAATATAATGTAAATTAAGCATATTTATTTCCATTTTCTGGAAGGCAGTCACATTTTACAAACCCTAAAACTTATAAGAATAACATGATTATGATGTAACTAGAAATTATTTTTTATAATATATTAGACCTTGGGGTGACAATACATATTCTAATACTGAAAAAAGTGAATATTATTAAATTTTTTAATAATATTCCCTCACATTGAAGGATAAAAATTCAACTACGATCAATGAACTCAAAAAAATAGATATGTGTAAAGAGGATAATCTGAGACATATGCTGACCAGTATAGCTATTACCCTTGATGAACATGAGAAATAAAATGATATATTTAAAAAAATTGAGATGAATTTGTGTTATTATACATATAAAATTCCCTATATAAATATCAATTTGTTTAGATTATATGTTTTTTTTCATGTAATACTTTTCAATATATTATGAAATATATTTGGAGTAAGTGCTAATATGGATAATGATTCTAAGGACCTATGAGTTAAAACAAAATTTTATAAAAAACATTAAATATGTTTCAATCACATGCATGATGTTTTTAAGAAATAATTAAATATATCATGAATAGAGTCTAACATTAGAAATATAAGACCACATTTGAATCCATAATGTTGGGTTTACCCTTGGCATGACCTAAAGTTAGTCAACACTGAATGTTTAAAGAAGGCAGTCATTGGTGGGTGCATTTAAATTAAAATAGGTGATTAATTAATTAATTTTTATTTAAATGACCTAAATGTAATACTATATAAAAATTTAATTATGAATGTTCTTTAGGGTAAGCAACATAATCCTTGTAAGTTTTTTATAGAAACTCTAATGACCTTCATTGTCAGATCGAGATTGGAAAACGATTAGTGATCAGATTAAGGTGAATCAATAGGATATAGACATAATAGATCATCCTCATCACTGAAAAAAATTATTCAAAAAACTATTGATCTGATATTGAGGCATGACTCAACAATTTTGGTTTCTTCCCTCTTGATTAATTTTTTGAATCATGAAATTGATATGTTTATCTCTTGTTGACTATTGCATGCCCTTCACATGAGCCTATTGATAACATTAAATTGTTTAATTAGTCTATGATTTTTTCTATGATATAACCCTTAAAAATTATAGTTTGTAATATTTTTCCAATAACTCTTGAACAATAATGCTAATCACCCTTTTTTCTTATGTTTTCCCTCATCGTTATTCACGTTCATTGTTGTTTGCCTATAGAGTCATGATCTGACTTTTTTCGAGGTGAGTTTGAGTGTGATCAAACCCCCAGATTCATGAAGGCTATGTGAATGATGATTGGGAAAATGAATTGTATATGGATTAAGAATTGTTTTGGGATACAGGTGATTATTTTCATAAATTTTTGATCCAAGACGATGATGAGAAACGATAAGTGCATGTGAGGCGCGACAGACCACCACAAGTGACCAGTTTATGATTTTTGGATGACTGTGCAGGGCAATGTGTGTCATTATTATTCTTAATAAAAATATGTGATATTTAATTATAATTATAATAATAATGTTAAAGGAGTTTTATTATTATTATTATTTATTTAATTAATAAAAAAAATGAGAGAGGGGAAATGGTGGGGTGTGGTGCAAGGCGGGGTATGGGGACACCTTGGTGGAGTCTCTATAAGGTGTGCATTTTTGAGGGGAGGTTGGAAACTTTGCATGAACCCCCATTGTGAATATATATATATGATAATATATATATATATATATTTATAATTATGATATTATTAATAATATTATTATTGATATAAATCATATTTATTACAATAGAGATGGAGGAACATGGAAACATGAATTTGGGGAAGAGTTTGAGTAGGGATATTTCCCCTAGAATATGGTTTAAAATAAAAATAAAAATAATATAAAATTATTATTATTATTATTATTGTTATCAAATATTTATTCATTTGTAACATCTTTGTGTGATGTCATATTGGAGATTCATTTTCTGTATCATTATATTGGTATTGAGATGGTCAATTCAAGACGAATGATAGATATTTAATTTAGACTCATGGATTGGGTCCATGAAGCACCCAACAACGACATCATCATCATCAACAATAACAAAAACAACAACAACAATAATAATAATAATAACAATAATAATGTTATATAATCTGGTATACCTGATAACTTATTCATATAAAGTCATAATAATGAACCATATGTTACATTGAAACCCTCACATTGAGGTAGACATTTCAAGATCAATGTTTTGTAATTTTTTTCAGACTCATATCTCAGGCCCACAAAATGATGTTTGAGCATGATGTGGTGAAATGTATTTTTTAATCTGGTTTTTATTCAAGGAAAGTAAATAGTCTATACCAAATTGTTTTCCATGAGGATCACAATGTTGTAATCCATTTATCCATTCATGGCCATTTGTGGTGGTATATCAATGGATTTTAGTTTTCACTCGTTAGACTGATGAAAAGACTTGCTCTTTGTGAGGATTTTTGTCAGACAAGCCATGTACTTTGGGAGTACACGAGCATGCCCATGGGTACACGACCATGGCCTGGTACTCAGGTAAATTCAGATACATGTCCAGGTATAATATTGGTACCATATACAATGTTGACCACCATAAATTCCCTGTGATTTTTTTATCAAAATTCTACCTCTCATATCTCTTTTATCTTGAATCAAATTTTGGCCCAAAAGTATCCTATCCAAATATTTTTTCTGAATGGAATATGATTGCAGCCTTTGTATTGACTTTTAAGATATGATGAAAGATGTTCCGAATGTAATGCTTCCTTAGATGATTTCTGATGAAGGTAGTGATAGGTTAGGATCAAAGGAGATATTGTAGGTAGAGGTAGAACACCCTTACAACACCAGGGTGTGGGTCCTCTATCCGTAGATATGGAACTCCTCTTCCATACTATGGTGTGAGGCCTCTGTAATAATTGTATATATATAGAGGTAGGACTCCCCTATCACACCGGAGCATGAATCAAATATCCACAGAGATGGTACACCCCTATTTTACTAGGCCACGAGTTCTCCATACTCATTCTAAAAATGCAGAGGTGGAACTCCCCTATTTCACCAAAGTGTAGGTCCCCTATCCATGGTGATGGTACTCTATTGTCATATTGGGTTTTGTTTCCTTATTTATTTGTGTTGATATTAATAATTTTATTGTGTGTTCGGTTGATATCTCATCATTTATTGGGACAACATACCAGATATGTATGTATTCATCTATACATGGGATTTTCCCGCATATGTCATGTATTATACAGATGATGGAAAGATCAGCGGTGTATTTGGTGGAGCTCATGGATACTTTAGTTCATTTGGCTGTGTATGATTACTGGGTATTGGATATTAGAAGTTCATCTATCTCATCTTTCTTTATTTTTCAATTATTGTTAGGTTGAGAAATATTTTCTCGCAAGGCATGTATTTTCCTTTACTTTTTAGATTACACTATCATTCTCCTTTATTCCCTAGAGGTTATTACATGAATAGATTTTTCTCTAGGGATTATTGTGTCTTATTATTATTCCTCAGCACTTCTATATAGATATGGTTGGTTGAGTTCATATGATTACATTATGTAGAGGCCTCATATATTAGTTGTTCCTTATCAACACTTTTATCCAACCTCAAACCTATGGGGGTGGGATTTGGGTAGTAGAAGCCTGAACTTCCACTAGATAAGAAGGCCCTATTGGGTCGGGTTGTGAAATATTGGTATTAGAGGTGGTTCAATATTGGGATGGTGTTTATCCTTTTAATATTTGGTTTGGATATTATGGAAAAATTTCA